>JAAGEH010002531.1:4146702-4658512 GCA_011751065.1 Lasiurus cinereus
AGAGAGAGAGAGAGAGAGAGAGAGAGAGAGAGAGAGAGAGAGAGAGAGGTGTAAACTCTATTAAGAACAAAGAAGAGGCAGAAAGTAATTATTCTGATTGACTGAAGATAGGGTGCCTTCAGGGAAGGAGCAATATTTGACAAAGATTTTGACAAAGGAACAGGTGGTAATGAGGGCCTCCCAAGAATGTGTTATCTTTTTATATGAACTCCAAAAATCTTCTAGAGATGAGGAGGGAGCATATGGTATAGATTAACAACGGACTAGACTAATATAGGAGCCCACATATCAGCAATTTCTTCTTGTATGACTTTACTTACTACATCTCTTTGACTCCTTTCTATGACTTCTTTAAATCACAGGAAATAGATCTTGTTTTACTTGGCTTACTAATGCCTCTGAGCCGCCTCTTCTGATATTAAAAAATGGAGGTGAAGCACTCAGTGTAACACAGAAACTGCCTGCTATCATTAGCTCAGAGTCTTAAGTTTTATTCTCTTACTAAGGGCTGGCTTGCCATTCCTTGTAGACATGACTCAATAATGCAAGGGCAGTTTTTAGTTTAGTTGTTAGCATCATGTGGCTAGAATTGGAGTCTTACAGCTGAGTTCTTCACATCGTGACACCTGAAGTGGATATAGTCCAAGCTTCTAAATCCAAGTTTATTTCCTTCAAACTCCCAGATGTTCTCCCTTAACTGGCAGTGTTACACTAGTGTGTCAGAATGACCACTTTGACATTAAAGGAGGAGTATATTTTAATGCTATCCACTTCCTCCTTGTCCTGAAGATGTGCTCTATTTACAGAATATTTTAATTAGGCTATCTTTGTAAACATGGCCTTTGTCTACACTATCTCTTACTTAGTCCAAGGAGTCATACATTTCTATTTAACTAAGATAACATACAATTATAAATACCCATTAGGTTATTATAATACCAATCTAGTTTAATTTTTGATGACTGAGAAACTTGGTATAAAAATTAAATAAAATTTTAGAGAGTTGAGCAGATGCAGCTAGATTCTTTGATATTGGTCACTGCCATCTCCCTGATTCTTTAATCTTCACAATTTGAGGTTCATAAAGGTTCAATAATCTTTGGGGATTTTTCTGTTCAATCTTCTCTACTCACATAAACATTATATTATAAAAACAATTGTTTTAAAGACAAAATAGGAAGGGTTCAGGATTATGATCATTACACTTTTCCCCACCATAATGCTTTACTAAAAATTATTTTTATCACTAGATATGCATTTTGTTTTTGCCATGTGAAAATAAAACTTTGGTTCAATTAAAACTGAAAAAGCACAGCTGGATGCTTTCTCATTCATCTTTCATATCACTTCTCAGAAGTTCCTGCATTTTCTTGGTCATCTTTTAATGTAACGTTACAATTCTATTTATTGCTCAGTTCACCACAGACAAAGATAAACAGAAAAATAAAATGTTGCCCACAAAGTGTCTAGAATCAAACAATGCCAAAGTAGTTTCTTAATGTCATGAAATATATTTTTCTATTCAGGTGGGGCTATATAAAGATGAAAAAAAACCCATAGCTTTCAAATTTTGGTATTCATAAGAATCATTAGGATGTTGGTCAAACATGTAAGACTTCTAGCCTCATCCTAATGTATACAGTACAGTGGATTAGGGTAGTAAGTAGGAATCTGCTTTTTAATTATTTTACAACTTCCCCAGATGGTTCTGGTACAGTTGGTTTGCAGAACACTTTGAGAAAAAAAGTACAAGAGTAGCTATTCATAATTAATCAGCCTCATTATATCCAGTTTGAGTTCTTTTATTCATTAATGCTATGGGAGAAGAGCAATGCTATTTGTTTTTTGTGACTTGTAACATAGACCCAAATCTGCAGTTAAAAGGATGTGTGAGTGCCTGCAGTGTCCTGTGATTTGTCCTTTCAATGACTTTATGAACCATACAAAGCTATATGAAAATATCTAAGACCACACTTTAAGAATCACTTTTCACAGCTGTCTTAAAATTATGGAAGAATGCCCAGAAGCTGATATTTACAACCATGGAAATATATCTACTTGAAATCTTACAAGTAAAAACAACTTTGGGAGGCCAGTTCCCACTTCAGTATTTGGCACTGGATAAAAGTTTCACATCCACATTGAAAGACAGAGACACTTTGGTATTCACATTAATTTCATTCACCTAAAAATAACAGCTAAAGAATGTGCAGCTGATGGTGATCCCTGGCGGCATTTAGTTTGTTTATGCTCTATCTTGGCTGTGCCCATTATCACGTCTACAGCCTTTGGACATACTTAGAGGAGCCACACAGGCTACAGTCTAATTATAGAGAAGTATAAAAACTAAAATCTCTGCAAGTAAATACTGAAATATTCTTAAGTACACAAAATATATAATTGCTTAAATTTAAAGTAGCAAGTGAGTAAGTAAATATGTATAAAAATATAAAATGGTGACCTTAGGTGATTTCTGTGTTTCACATTTATATTCTTAAATTTTGTATTGCAGTCTAATTTACATACAATAGACGGCACATATTTAGAATATATAATTTTATGTTTTGATATCTGCGTACACCTGTGACACTACCACCACTATTAAAGTAATGAACATAGACATGATTTCCACTTGCCCTTTTGTAATATTTTCCTCTCTTCTTTGTCCTCCATTTCTCTATTCATCCTCAAACAAGCACTAACCTGCTTTCTGTACAGATACAGTAGTTTATATTTCTGGAAAATTTATGAGAATGGAATTGTACAATATATGCTCTTTTTTTGCCTGACTTCTTTTACTAAGCAATTCTTGTCATATAGTTTACTTATATATGTTATAAATCCTACAGTATATTATTTTTATTTTTAGACAACTATCAGTTAGAAATTTAAATAATGAAAAGTATAATTTACTCATTTCCAGATTTTTAAATTTTTCCTTGAATCTTCTTTTTTGAACCATAGATTATTTAGTAATTAAATAATTTAGTAATTATTTAATTACTAAATAATTTAGTAATTAAATTATTTAGTAATTAAATAATCTATGTGTTGTTTAGTTCTCAAGTGTTTGAAGATATTTCTATTATCTTTCTGTTATTGGTTTCTAGTTTTATTCTATTGTGATTGGAGAATGCATGCTGCATTATTTAAATGCCTTTACATTTTTGGACCAGGGTATATATTCCATGGACACTTGAAAAAATATGTGTAATCTATTTTTGTTGGTTGTAGTGTTCTATAAATTTGATTAGATTTTGTTGGTTGATGTATTTTTCTAGTTCCAAGGTGATTTTCTGTGTAGTTGCTCTATTAATTGTTGAGAGAATGGTGTTGAAGTATTCATTGTTGATTTGACTATTTCTCATTTTAGTTTTATCAGCCTGCTTTATATATTTTGGAGCTCTGTTGTTTGGTCCATACACATTAAAGAGTGCTATGTCTTCTTGTTAGACTGTCCCTTTTATCACTATAAATATTCCTCTTTGGGGCTATATTATTTTCTCTATATTATTTTATATTAATATAGCTATTCTTGCCTTATTTTTATTAATATTTGTAAGATATATTCTTATATCCTTTTATTTGCAACCTAACTATGTCATTATATTTGTACGGTTTCCTATAGATAACATATAGTTAGGTGATTTTAAAGAAATCTGCTCTGACAACCTCTGTCTTTTAATTGATATATTTAGATCATTTAATGTAATTTTCCATATGTCTGGGCTTACGTCTGCCATTTTATATATTTTTGTTGGTGGTGGTTTTCTGTTCCATTTTTCTCCTTCTTTTACCTTGCCTTTCCATGGGCTACTTGACAGTTTTTTTTTACTTTTTTCTTTGTTTTGGAGCCCATCTTTTTATTGTGCTTTTTTTGGTGATTTTTATATAGATCTATAAATATATCTTTACCAGAGGCCCAGTGCATAAAAATTCATGCACTAGACAAGGAGTCCCTCAGCCCAGCCTGCCCCCTCTCACAGTCCAAGAGCCCTCAGGTGGGCTCCAAAACAAAGAAATCAAGAAAAAAATCAGGAGAAAGAGATGCCCTCATCACACCTCTGCTGCTGCCACTGCCAGCAGTGTAAGCCTCAGCTGGCCCTGGTGACTTGAGCCTCGGGTGGCCCTGGGAGGCTGGGCAGCTGACATCTGAGATTTGCCTCAGGCATTCGCTGGGCAGCTGACATCTGAGGCTTGCCTGCATCTTGGGCAGGCCCTGGAAGGCTGGGCAGCCACCATCCAAAGCTTGCCTGTGCCTCAAGCCAGCCCTGGGTGCTGCCATCTTGTGGCTGTGGGCGCTGACATCTTTGCGGGTGTGGCAGTCAATTAGCATACTGACCCCTTATTGGCTGCGGGTGCCACCATCTTTTTTGAGGGTGTGATGGTCAATTAGCATAATCCCTCTTTATTAGATAGAATATCTATCTTGTTGCAGTTTACTAGTGTTGTCATTTTATCATTTAAAGTAAAGTATAGAAATCTGACCTTCTTTTATGTCTCATTAGTTTTTTCCAATTATAATACAATTATCTTAAATATTTACTTTATATGCATTTATTACTACATCAGACATAACTATAAGTTTTGCTTCCGTCATGAAGAATACTTTAGAAAACTAAAGAAGAGAAGCAAAACCTCTTGTATTTACCTATAGTTTTGCATATCATGTTTTTTCTCCTTCCTGGTGTTCCAAGCTTTCTTCTTTTATGTAGTGAATTTTTTGTTTAGTGAATTTTTCTTAGTCACTCTTTTAGAGTAGGTCTGCTTGGTGACAAATTATCTTCGTTTTTTCATCTGAGAATATCTTGATTTTTACCTTAGTTCCTTAGTAAATTTTTCCTGGGTATAGGATTCTAGATTGATAAGTATTTTCTTTTAGCACTTGAAAAATATTGTGCCAGTTCTTTCTGGCCTCCATAGTTTCTGATGAGAAATTTGCTATTATTTGCATATTCTCCCCCACTATAAGATGAGATATTATTTTTCTATGACTGCTTTCCAGAATTTTTGCTTTAGTTTTTTGAAGTTTAATTATGGTAGCTATTTGCCTGGATTGATTTTATCCCTTTTGGAGTTCACTCTCCTTGAATGTCTGTTCATGTGTTTTCTATTTTCAGCCATTATTATTTATTTTGAGCATTTTCCCAATCTTGCCCACTTTCTCTTGTCCTTCTGGGACTCAATAACATGAATGTCATATTTATTGTTATAGACCTGTAAGTTAGTGATGCTCTCTTTATTTTTGTTATTTGGTCTGTTTTCTCTCTATTGTTCAAACGGGGTTATTTCAACTGTTCTATCTTTCAGTTCACTGATTACTTCAGATACCCCCCTCCATTATGCTGTTTAGTTATTAAGCTTTTATTTCAATTATTATATTTTCACTTTTAGAGTTCCTATTTAATTATTCTTTATATCTTATGATTCTTTGTTGAAACTTTTTTTTAGTGAACCTTTTTCTTCATTTGTTTCAAGTGTGTTCTTAATTCTTCTTAGAAAAAGAATTTTTATTAGGGCTGCTTTAAATCTTTGGCAGATAATTTTAAGATCTCTGTAATCTCAGTATTGACATTTAAAATTATCTTTTAAAATCAATTTAATATTTCCCTGTTTCTTGGTATAATAAGTGATTTTCATTGAAATCTGCATATTTTAATATTATATTATTGGAATCTGGATATTATTTAAATTTTTGTTTGGGTATCTTTCTTAGACACCTCTCAGGTAGGAAAAAGGGCAATGTTGCTTCATTAAGGTGGGAGTTGGAATTTTAACTTTCCACCTGGTCTCCGGTGACACCATGGGAGAGGGGAGACTTGTTTCTAATTGATGGTGATAAAAGACCTGGCTTCCTTCTTGGCCTTCTGTGATTTCCCATACTCAGAAGTGGTGCTGTGGTACCTCATTAGGTCTCACAAGGATAAAAACCTAGGCTCTCATTGGCCCTTTACTGGCATAGATGAGGTAGAACTGCAGTTTTTATCTGCAAGGTCTGCTTGGAGTAGAGAGGCTGTTGTCTAAAGTTTTCTCTCTTGTTATGTTGTTCCTTTCATGATCCTTTGGTTAGAAAGAAGAGGCTTTTGCTGAAGATTTTTTTGTCTGCAGATGTTGCTATTTTTGGCTTCCACTGTTGTTCAGCACCATGTCTGAGTTTTATGAGGCAAAAAGAAAACTCAAGGAACTCATCACCCTATTGTTCTTTGGATCTTGAGTTCTCTAGCTGGGCTGCCTTTTTTTCCCTCCTGCCTTCTAGAGTCTTCTTATGTTTGTGCTATACATAATGTACAGACATTTTAGTTGTGCTTAGTAAAAGGAATTAGAAAATGTCTGGGCCAGTTTTGATTGATTGCTTCTTTTTAATTATCCTGGGTCATTGTTTTTTGTTTGTTTGTTTGCTTGCTTTTTTGCATACATGATAATATTTTGTTTCTATAGGTATTCTTGAACTTTGTTCTGGGACTCATTTAAGTTACTTGGAAATAACTTCAGCCTTTTGGATATTGTTTTTAAGATATTTTAGGCAGGGCCAGAGCAGTGTTCAGTCCAGGCCTAATTATTCCCTACTATTAAAGAAAGTCCCTTTTGTGTCACTTTATCCAGTGCCCCATAAATCTTGATTTTTAAAAAAAATATATTTTATTGATT
Organism: Lasiurus cinereus; assembly: GCA_011751065.1. Taxonomy (NCBI): domain Eukaryota; kingdom Metazoa; phylum Chordata; class Mammalia; order Chiroptera; family Vespertilionidae; genus Lasiurus; species Lasiurus cinereus. Next base: position 4,153,351 of record JAAGEH010002531.1, read on the forward strand.
TTTTACAGAGAGGAAGGGAGAGAAATAGAAAGTCAGAAACATCGATGAGAGAGAAACATCGATCAGCCGCCTCCTGCACGCCCCACTGTGGAGATGTGACCGCAAGCAAGGTACATGCCCCCAATCGGAATTGAACCTGGGGCCTTTCAGTCCGCAAGCCAACGCTCTATCCACTGAGCCAAACCAGTCTTGGCAAATCTTGATTTTTTTTCTTCCATTCTGGCTCATAGGAACAGGCATCATTCCCAGTCCTATGTAAGTGCTGGGTACTGTTTCCTCTTATTCTTTTGGGTTCCTTTCCCTAGGCTTGGAAAGTTTCTTCACATTCATGTCATACTTCAGGGGCTCTCTGTTGATTTCCAAAGTTCTGTCTCTATGCTCCTCTCTTTTCTCTGGTACTCCGACTTGCAAACCCTAGCTTCCTTGAATTCACAGGCCTCTCAGCTCCATACCCATAACTCAAGGATCCTGCTGGGCTCAGCTTAGGATTCTCCTCCCTATGGCAATCATAGGGCTCATCTTATTTGTTCCCATCTCTGTGGGATCACTGGTTTTGATTGACTAATGTCATAGTGAAAACTGTTGTTTTATATTTTTTTGGTTATTTCAGATGAGAGGGTAAATCTGGTTCTTATTACTCCTGTATGGCCAAAAGCTCAATATCTGTTTTTGACATTTGCAAAATGTGTGACTGGAATAAATCACCTCTCAGCCTGCTTTTCACTTTATTATCCTCTGATGCTATAGTTTGAAGTTCAAGTCTATGGAATGGCTAGGATCATTGCTCTCCCTTTCTATATGTGGGATTCCTAGTCAAAGAATAGACTTTTAAAAACACACACTTAAAATAGATTTGCTAAGTGCTAGTTGTGTTCTAAGTTCACAATCCCTTATCTGCAACCATTAGAGCTAATTTTGTGTTTTTCTATTTTAGAAAGGTCAACATACCACATATAACTTCATACACCAAACTGAATCTGAGGCAAATACATTCATATATCTGAGGCAAAGATATGAATATCAACATGCAGTGGGACAAATAAGGATTATATATTAGCCTAATTTCACTTTGGGTCAAGTTTTGCTTTCAAATAAGTTTGACAGTTCTTTAGCTTTTTAAGCTGTCTAGTTTGACAATTTTGCATAACATTATATATATGTACTTTGAATGAAGGATTATATGCATGTACTAATTTATTTAATCCTAATAATCAATCTTTGAACTAGACAGTATACTATACTTACGACTATTTTACAAATGAAGCATAGGGAATAAAGTAAACTGTTCAAAATCATACAGCCAGAAAGGGGTAGATCCAAGATTCAAATTCAGATATATTGACCTCAGCATCTGGAGTCTTATCCATTGTTCATTACTGCCCCCTTCTCAGGGAGCCTCCAAACAGGGCAATCCTGAAAGTCAAGCCTGAACCCCAGTGTTTTTCAATACAAAGGTTTCTTGGAAACTAGATTGATCTTCACTAGGAGGTACACTTTGTGCTACCATGATTTAAGGATATGTGAATACTCGGCTCTGGTCCTAGGCATATTCTCGATTACTTTAAGGAAGCTCCTGCATTCCCTTCAGATATACACCAGGGTGCTTGGGGCCTGTTCTAATCCGAACCTTAGTCTGGTGTCATCTGACTTCTATGTTTGGCATGATAGATTACCCACTAGCTGTCTAACATGAAAGTTAGATTTTTTAAGATTAGTTTTTATTGTAGCAGTATTTGAAAGTTAGCTTCTGATTATCTTTGATAAGGCTTTTACAAATTGTGCCCTCTAGAAAACGAAGAGGTTAATCTTAATTGGGGAAGGGAGGGTGTAATTGAAACTGTGTCTCATTCCACAAATTTGGTGGCTGTTCACCTTAATGCACTACATTAGGACCACATCTGCTAAGATGAAGGAGTGCCTTCTTCTAGTGCATGTATAGGTGATCCATGGGCTACAGTGGTTTCCTGTGATGGATTGAATTGTGTCCTCTACAAAATTCATAATGTTAAAGCCCCAACCAAAATGAGACTGCACTTGTAAATAGGGCCTTTATGGAGGCAATTAAGGTCAAATGAAGTTATAAGAGTGGGGCCCTATTATGATAGAACTGGAGTCCTTACAGGTAGAGGCAGAGATATCAGAAATCTCAATCTCTCTCTCTCTCTCTCTCTCTCTCTCTCTCTCTCTCTCTCTCTCTCTCACTCACTCCCCACCTCCCCAAAGAAAAGGCCATGTGAGGATACAGTGAGAAGGTAGTTTCTACAAGCCAGGAAGATACTTGTTACCAGAAACTTATTTTACTAGCATCTTGATCATGGCTTTCTAGCATCCAGTATTTTGTAAAAGTATTTGTTGTTTAAGTCACCTAGTCTGGGCTATTTTTTTATGGAAGCAGGAGGAGACTAATATACTCTTGCTACCATATGGAGGCAAGGTAGAATGACCCTGGGAGGGATTCCCCAAAATATCTGTAGCTTGAGCAACTGGTTCAAATAAATGTGGCAGCTGAGACCACTCTTTTTTTTAAATTAAATCTTTATTATTCAGATTATTACATTTGTTTCTCTTTTTTCCCCTCCATAGCACCCCTCCACCCAGCTCCCACCCCTCCCTCTGCCCTTAGCTCCCTCCCATTGATCTCATCCATAGGTGTATAATTTTTGTCCAGTCTCTCCCTGTACACCCCTCACCCCTTTCCCCCTGAGAATTATCAGTCCACTCCCTTTCTGTGCTCCTGATTCTATTATATTCACCAGTTTATTCTGTTCATCAAATTTTTAATTCACTTAATTTTTAGATTCACTTGTTGATAGATATGTATTTGTTGTTCATAATTTTTTGGCTTTTACCTTTTTCTTCTTCTTCTTCTAAAAGAGTACCTTTCAGCATTTAATATAATACTGGTTTGGAGTTGATGAACTCCTTTAGCTTTTTCTTATTGTGAAGTTCTTTATCTGCCCTGAATGTTAGCTTTGCTGGATAGATTATTCTTGGCAAAGACCACTCTTAAAATTACACTGACTTTTCCTTATTAGTACATTGAGCTAATTCTTTAAGCTCAGTTTTATACCTCTTTTTATTCTGATTTTCTCAAATATCTAGATGAACATCAAGCAGGCTCTTACATGTCATATTCCTAGAGTTCTGTCTTCTGTACAGAATTCCAGTATTATGCCTAATCCACATGTAATATTATACATTATTCATTACTGAAGAGAGAAGTAAAGAGAATGTGGACAGTTAAAATCAATTTACCTTTGGAGGACTATTCAGATTTGCATTTAATATGTTAAAGAAAAGGGATCCATATTCACCTTGCAAAATTTAAAATCAGATAACAAGGCCTATTGTCCTTTTGTCTTCATCTCTGCTAAAATTTTTTACTTTGGACACAGGTTTTTATATCCAGTTTTGCCATAATTTTATCTTTGCAACCCACTTTTTAATTTTGTTCTTTGAAAAATGATTCAACAAACATTTATTTCCCATTGTTTTTTTCTGTACTTATGTAGGGGAAAAATACCTTTTTAGATCCCCTACATTAGGAAAATGTTAACCCGACATTCTGTCCCCAAAGAGCATGTCACATTGTCATACAAATACCAGGATTTCTTTCCACCTGTGGGTTTGTATATAAAGTCACACCTATCAGAAATTTGGATGATAATAGCATATATGACATGTTGTTGATATTAAGCTTTCTTTATCTTTTTTAGGTAGAACTATAAATGTCTATTAATTGTTTATTTTAAAATTCATCTGCAAGGTTCTTGATAAAAAAAAAACCACACACCAAAAACAGATTTCTGGACTGGTCAGAGGACTGAAGGATCAGATAAGAGTCCAAGAATCACTGATTTAAAATTCACATGCTGGGAAGGCAGGTGCATTTGTTTACTGTTCCTTATACCTCCTGATATTGGAAACAATACTATGCACAGGACAGTTGCTGAACAAATATTTTTGTTTGAATTTCCTTTTACTACATTAATGTTAGATAAGGGGGAGCTATTTTTGTTTTATGGATAAACAACTTTCTTTGCTTTCAGATGGAGTTTGAGGACTGTTAACTTCCTCCTGCATGACTAGTGCTAAAAAATTTCCTTTACCAGCTCGCCATTATTGACAATGACAAAGAAATTTGCTTTTCAATCATGCATTATCACAGTATGTGGAAGTGTCTGAAGGGAGGGGAGTAAACCGTTTCCTATTATAGATAACAATGCCTTGCCGTAACCTTGACATAGTGCACATTAATTTTACATTATACCCAGAAGTTAGAGAGAAAATTAAAGCTTCTCTTATTATCTCCCCAAAAAGGCTGATAAACCTGACAGGAGGCTCAGGCTTGCCAAGACTATACCTATCTGATTCATCTCATTATGATCTATCAACCAAAATGCCAGCATTTGGACTGAAAAATCCCTATCATATTCAGAACTCTGCCTTCCATTTTAATGAGCATTTATTTAGTCTTTGGTCAGAAAATGTCTTCAGAAGATCAGAGCTATGAAATCTACCCTAAAATAAAATTTGACTTATTTTACACAATTTCTTATGTCTAGATTTAATTTTTACCTAGGAATCATACAGTATTGGGAGATTGAGAAATAGCTATGATTGGATTTCTAACACTAAAAAAGTCAACTTCATGAAATGGAAAAATTGAGGATTCTATGCTTCACTGATTCACCAGCCAAAATATCTGTAGTTAAAAATGAAGTAAAACAGACAATGTAAACACTCAAATCTAAGCCTAGATATTTGCTGAAAAATAGTAATGCATACATGGTAAAGGGAAATAGTTAATATTTTATAAGAACTGAACCAAAATAATTAGCAGTTAAGAAGATTACAGCATTGTGCAGTTTCCCACTAATTATTCAACTAACAAAGCTTTTTCTTGTGTCTCTGTTTCTGTTAGTAAAAATACTATGTGAGGTGTCATGGATTTCTGAATGGACCGTGATACTTAACAATAAAAGATGAATAATTTCTCAGAATAAAAAGGAAACAAAAATATAAAGAAAACATGTTTATCTATTCCTTCCAGTTTCCAGAGTTAACATAATATAACAGCATTCTTTTTGTCTAATTATTTTTTGGTTGGATGTTTCTATTATAAACATGTCCTGAATTATTTTGTAATCCATCCAGAGACAACATATTATCAACATGGCAAAAGTTTGGGCCAAGTTTGTACGTACTTAGTCTGGGAACAGACAGAATGACTCCACCAAGAGAAACAATGATGGTCAACCCCTCAAAATGCATTTCAGCTTTTGTAAGTTGTAAGAGACACTTCTTAAAATGGAATTCTTCATGAAATAGAGTTCTTCTTTACTTTTTTTCTTAACTAATGAGGTTGTTTGTGTCTATATTGGATATGCCAGATGGAAAGGTTTACTCATTAGAGGCAGCTGTTTTAGCAAATTACCTCACTACAGCATAATGACAGAGTTACAACAGACTATTGAAGAAAATCCTTTCTCTTCCCAGTGAGATCATGAAAACGAGAAATAATTTCAATCAGATTTTTGATTTACTTTGAAAATGGCTCAGTTGGACACATGGGTGATAAGATGAGATATTTTTTGTTCATATTTCATTCAATATTTATACATAAGAGTGTAAATATAGGGCATAGATTTACAATTTGATTTCTTTTTCAACTAATGGATTCATTATCTTTGGCAGATGATCTCATTAGTTCCTTACATATGAATGATTCTACTGGGGAAGATTTCTCCCTTTACAATATCCCATTTAAAATATATGTGTGCCTTGCATATGATCATAGCTCTCCCTTTCATGTTAGAGCCTCAAAATTATAGTGTTACTCTTGAGATTCTTATAAGGTAGGACTCTTCCACTCAGTGTTTCCTTGCCTAGCAAAATCTCTTTAGTTCTTCAGATAAAATTTTTCAGTAGGATGTAGTTATATTGAATTTCCACTGTTGCACATACAATTTTAACAAGGATGTGGTAATAGTATTTATATATATCTAGAATATTATAACTTATAAAAGTGTTTATGTGTTTCTGTTTCTTCATTGTATTCTCATAATAACATTGTAAAGTAATTATATTTCCTATCCAACAGAGGTGGAAATTTCAAGGTCAGCTATATTTGATGACTCAGTAAGTCAAAGATGCTCTTAGGTGATGAAGCCATTCTATGTAACTTTCAACAATGATCAATATCTAACTTTATCTGGATACATTCAATTAGAAACATAGTATCAGGAGATGTGAAAACACTTCTTTTTTTTCTCCTTCAAATAACAGATATGCATATGCATATTATTGCTATGAATACCTTGATATAATAAAGTTGAAGAATCAATTTTTATGATTGTGGTCCATTTGGTTTTCCTAACATCTTGTGGGCATCCATGATGAATATCACAGAGTTTAGTGAAAGGGTTGAAACTTGGGTGCCAGAACTGAATATCATGCATAGCAAGGTTTAAAGTACTGCATCTTGGCTATGAGAAAACAGGTTGTCATCCATAGTTCATTATTTTCCCCAAAGGCCAATTATTATTGTAAAAATGTAGACTCTGACTCCTGTTACTTTTTACAATTGCCTTTCATATAATTAAATTTTATAAATCTTATTTTAGAAGTATTCAAGTTTATGTGACCTCTCTGCACTTATAGAAGCTCCCTTCTTACTCAACTCCTAGAGAAATATGTGTGTATACATATATACACATATATATTTACATGTATGTATATATTTGTATACATATGCATATGTACACATTTGTTTGTATGTATGTGTGTATATGTATTATAGCTATGTCTATATATGTCTATATATGTGTATATATAGACATATATATGCATATATTTGTAATAGCCAAAAGATGACTAGCTGAGGGTATTAAAATTCTATTATTCTCTGATTTCTTCTTAATGGACATTAATTTTTTGGGCTCCCATCTAAAGAAATGATAGGTATTCTCCAGGAAAAAGTGGAAACCCTGCCTCAACAGGCTCTCCAGGGTATCAACATATCAGTAAGGAGCACTAGTTCACTATATTTGAAGAAACAATGGAGGTGGAACAAAATCAAATCATCCTATCTAATGAAATAGTAATATGCCAATTGACCATCACTCCAACACGCAAGATGGCTGCCCCCATGTGGACACAAGATGACCACCACAAGATGGCCAGCAGTGGGGAGCAGTTGGGAGGGACTAGGCCTGCAAGGGAGGGCAGTTGGGGGTGATCAAGCCTGCAGGGGAGGGCAATTGAGGGGGACCAGGCCAACAGAGGAGGGAAGTTGGGAGCGACTGGGACAGCAAGAAAGGACAGCTGGAGGAGACCCAGGCCTGCAGGGGAGAGCAGTTGGGGGAGGACCAGACCTGCAGAAGAGAGCAGTTAGGTGTGACCAGGCCACAGGGGAGGGCAGTTAGGGGCAAACAGGCTGGCAGAGGAGCTGTGAGGCATCAATCAGGCTGGCAGGGGAGTAGTTAAGCTGGCAGGCAGAAGTGGTTAGGGGCAATTAGGAAGGCAGGCAGGTGAGCAGTTGGGAGCCAGCAGTCCTGGATTGTGAGAGGGATCCTAGATTGAAGAGGGTATAGGCTGTGCTGAGGGACACATCCCCCAATGCATTAATTTCATGCACTGGGCCTCTAGTTTTCTCAAAGTCACAAAAGTTCCCTGAAAATCAGGATGAGTTACATGAAGAAATTCTCAATCACTCCTGTGTGACCCTTAATGCTATTTCTCTCTTCTCATGCTTTCACATTCTCCTAAAATAGAAGAGAGTTGTCAGAGCCCACAATCCTGTGTCAGCATCCATCCCTCGGGATCATGGTTACCAGTGACAACAGAGGGACCAAGAGGGAAAGATGACTTTGAGATCCAGTGGGAGGAGGGGACCAGGTCTGCAGGGGAGGGCAGTTAGGGGTGGGAAAATTCTACTGTTAGGAATATGAGTAATTTTAGGTGGCTCCACATTTACTCACAACTTAAATTTTCCAAGAAAATTTTCAAAATGCAAGGCAGCTGTACATTCAGTGCACCAAACACTTACATTTCTTACCTGTCCTGATCATTCAGAGCAAAGGAGGTCCATTCTCTCATCCCATATTTTTCAACATGTCTTGCATGTGAAGGGCAAAAGTGGTGGCGCACACCTTTGGAGATTTTTAGTTTTGCTTGGTTCTGGTTGTCACATTAAGGCAAAAATTAGCCAAGCAGGGGGAATAAAATAAGAGTTTCAGGGACATCCAATGTGGTAGACCAGTTCTGAAAGACTGAAGTTGATTTACTTTCATCTTGTATAGAATGAATGCCTACTAGTTCTGTTTGTGCTTATCTATTAACAAAGTTATTCACAGCAATTGTCCTTAATCAAATTTAGTCTGCTCTTGAATATTCAGAAAAGAATATTCAAGAATATTCTTCCTGAATAATACAGTTTCTCTCATCCTTTTCTTTCTTTTTTTCTGAGAGACTCCAATGCCTCCCATCTTTTTTTTTTTTTTTTTGCTTATTCTTTAGTAGTGATTTCCTTAACTTTTTTCCTACAATAGTTCATTATCTTCTTCCAATTTTGTCATCAGCAAATTCAACTACTTCTCACCTCATCCATCTTCTGGGCTGTTAATAAATATATTGAAGAATAGTGCTCTAGTATTGATTGATCCCAAGGGAGCTTTCGTATTAATCACTTCAATCTTGATGCTAGCAATTTTTTTCCTTATTTGTTATGTTATTGCCATTATTCTATGTTCAATTTTTAAATATTCACACCATACTAGTTTAATTTTACTATATTCTCAGCATTTCTCAACAGTTGTCCAGCAATTCCATAATTTTCTTGGATCTTGTGAATCTATGTCTGTGTATAATGAGGGGGCTGGACTGGATGACCTCCTTACTCTAATATTCTCTGATCTATCTTTGTCCCAACTAGAAACCAAACAAGTGCCAGGGTCTGTCACAGAGAAGAATAATTAGCACAGCCATTAATTGGGTCCTGTTAACACCTCCAGTGTTAACTCTAATTACTGATAGATTTCAACTGAGCTGTCCTATCTATCAGTGACTATTAGTAAATGTTAATATATTTGATTGGACATACATCATATACGCTGAGGATTCTAATCCTCAGTCAACTTTCACACAGCTACTGATAAAAAGCTGAAGGTTCTAAATTTATATGCATGATAGTGATATAAGAACATGAAATTAAAGCTTTGTTGTTACTGGTTTTGATGTCAGAATGTGGGACTTATATGTAATACTTCACCTTTTATAAGTGCTTATTAAAGTGGTTCAATTTGTCATTTCTTAAGAAGCTATACACCGTAATATTAGTAACACAAAATTATAGACTGGACAAATATATGTATTAATAAAAATGCAAAACCACTTTTCCTTATCAATTCCAGGGATGATATATGCATTTCTGCTATCACATGAAATTCTTTTTCACCAGGTAGCACAATGGGTTTCTGTCATGACAATATCCTGTATTTCCCCTGCAGAAAGGCTCCTGCTTACTGAATCCTGACATGACACAGGGTGCAAGTTAAGAAACCAGGCCACCTGGCCAAGAAACTAAGAGTCTCTTAGGGACACTTTCCCAGGCAAATGACAGTGACCTGCCAAATTCAAAGTCACTCCTGTCCTTCTCTCTGCAACATAGTATTTTTTGAAGGGTGATTGTTGCCCCACGTGGGTTTACAGTTCTGACCTGCCTGTAGTCTGCAGACTATTCTAGCTACTAACTGTATCATCTTTGGTAGTTATTGGGAGTAATAAAGTAATTTCTTCATCTTGGTCTGCTTATTTCATGACACTAGCTGGCTGGGCCTTATAATTACACCACTATAAAGTCAATAGTATTGTTGCTATGTTGATAATAATAATAAACATCAGGTATTAATGCCTATGGGCTGAGTGTTTATATACATTATTGCAATATTCCTAACAACCTTCTTAGCAAAGTATTGTTATTCTCATTTCTTGAAGATGGCTTCAGTGAGGCCCAGGAATGTTTAATAACTTGTCTGAAAGTGACCCCTCGTTGGGGCTGGTCCTGAACATCTAGCCAGTTTGTTCCTTGATACTCCACCAAACCATGTGGGGCTTTTAGAAAAATTCCTCCTGAAAAGTCTGACTTTGCATAGTCATCTGGCATTCACGGATATCTGAGAACACTCACCATGGATATGACTCTGGAGCCCTGCTCAGTAACCCTCCCCTGACCTCTTCCATCAATAGCCATTAACCTGAGAATAATAGCCAGACATGGCCTGTCTTTAACGGCTCCGTCTCCCCCAATTCCCCCTCTTCCTCGTTGTACACACATTGTGCACAATTTCAGTTCACTTGCATTTTAGACTCAATCTAATGCTCTATGTACTTAGTTCTTTGTCCCTCCTCCACCCAACACATCTCCCCTTCTATTGTGTGTGTATATGTTCATTTAATTAATAAACTTTATTTTTTTAGAGCAGTTTAGAATCACAGCAAAATGGACCAGAAAATACAGAGCATTCCCACATACCCTTTGTCCCATATGTCACCTTCTTTTTTTGAAGCTAAGATAATGCAACTTCCCTCATGGGATTCTTGTCCATGAAATGCTACTTCTCAATTGAACCACCATGTGCAATGTGATAAAGAATCCAAAACAATAGCTGTTGAACTCTACATTACTATTCTAATCTTATATTTTATTGGCAGCCATATACCTCTTAAAGCCAGCATTTTATTAGCATCTTTTGCCTTATAGAAATCCTGCTGCTGTGACAATGGGTAGTAGTAAAACTAATGGCCTTTTCCCAATTCCTTCTTCCATTCAGAGCAAGAAAGACAGAGAAATCACACAGTCATTTCTGACCATTTGTGTTAAAATACAAAGAAAACAAGGCACATTTGAATACAGCGTGCAGGCCAGCCTCCATTAATATTTATTTGAGCATTAATATTGATAAGAAAGTACTTTGTAGCTGGGTGTCATTGCCTCTCCCAGTGTCCTCAAGCTCCCTGTCTTGGCACTGGTGGCCATTAGCTCACGTCTTCCTCTGTACCCAGAGCCTGAGAGGCTTGGCGGGCCTCCAGCTCACTTACGCTTAAATGGACACTCAAGCTCCGACGGACACACAGCTAAATAGAGGCCAATAATTCAATACAGTATGACTGTACTGGGGCTGCTAGTAAATCCATCAAGCAGTAAATATCAACTGAAGCCAATGCAAGCTTTTATCTTTCCAATTTTTTTGTATGTCTGAGCGAAGCCCAAGCATTCAGCGAATTATGTAATTTATTCTGCAGTGCCGAGCCTGGGCTGTCTCAGACATCATATTGACTTTTTTTTTTTCCATCTGTCAGGGGCAGTCAGCAGCTCTGCTATTGTGAGAGCGCATCACATTACATCTATTTATTTATTTATTTATTTATTTCTTCTGCCGCTTTGTAGAATGATTGGGCAAGAATGCATTATCTCAGATCAACGAATACTAGGCAAAGCATCTGAACATCATTATGACAGCATGTTAAACATTTGTCCTCTCCAGTTTGTTAAATCAGCAAATGTATTCCCAGCAAATGCTTGTAATTGTTCATAAAGGGTTTCCTACTGCAGGGTTTTATTAAGCTGAAAATATGGCCTGTTATTTTCTTCAGCTCTTTAGGTCAGCAGTGATGCCAATATATTGTAAATAATGCTGAACAGCTGTTGTATTGACGTGTGTGTGTGTGTGTGTGTGCAGTCACACATCTAGCTGTATCTTTGAATATTGCACAAATATTTGGTGCATGTCTGTAGGCAATGTATGTAATGATTAGGTTAATGATCAGGTTAATGATCAGGTTATGGCTTACAATGGCTAGGAAATCTGTTTCTTATTCAATCAAAATTTAGGTGGAGAACAATGCTCTTTAAGTTACTGTTACTATTTTACTGAAAATGTAAAAAGTATAGACCTTAAATTTGAACATTATTTAGGGCTCTCGGTCTTTCTTCTACATGACCCACAAACTGAAAAGAGGCAAGAGGGAGATGGAAGACTCATAAGTCCTGCTTCACAGTGGGATCCAAGATTTGCTAAGGACAGAGATAGCCCGCTGTACATAGAATGATTGGATGACAACACCCCAAGTATAGCCTACTGCTCCCTGAAAGTATTTCCTAAAGCCAATAGCCCCTTCTCACAAGCCAATTGTTTGGTTTCTAAGATTCAGCTAGCCTTGCAGTTGATTCAGTTTGGATTTGATTCATGTCCCACAGAAACGTGTTCTAAAAGTAAGTTTCTTCATCTTCTCTAAGTAAATATACATTATAAATAGATTCCAGTGCACAAGGTACAAATGGAGCAGTGCCTTAGAATCAGCTGTGTTGTTTGCCCAACTTCTCCTTAAAAACAGTGTTTAGAACAAAAAGACCTTTTTATATATGGCTATGAGTAGGGCAATTCTTATTTTTAAAAGCAGCAGCATCAACATTGTTTTGAAAAACTGGCTCCTCCATATGTATGATCAGATTTTTAAAAAGATAACATTTCATTCCTCTGGAAGGCTCTGCATTCTTTGAATAGATCTTCATGTGTTGTACTTGAGAGAAAATATCTCCCCACGGATAGATAGTGAAAAATGACTTTGTATTTCATGCTCCATTATTAGTGTCACTACCAGAAAATAGCAAATTGGTTTCTACTGGCACATCCAAGCAGAAGAATCTGGGTAAACATGAGACTTATTCTGAGATTGGATAAAGTCATTGCTCACACCCTGGGCTGTGTAGTGAGAAACATCCCTTTTCTCCACATGGCAGCCAGCATCAACGCACAGGTGCAATTCCCCTTTACCAACCTCCAGTTCGAAAGTCCCGCACAGTACTTGCTGTGTTTAGCATTCCAAAGAGCAGCCGCACCGTCTTTCCAAAGAAACACATTAAAAGGCAACTCACTGAGCCATTTTCTAACACCTGAGAGCAATTAATGTAAGCAGAGACAGGAAACATCATCAATTATTTAAAATAAAATGAATATGTAATGTTGACCTTTTCCAACTGCCATCAGTTTTATACTTACATCTGAGTAAACTCAGGGGAACAAAAAATCCACAAAGCCCTGCCCACTGCAGTCGTCAGCCAGGCGGGTGCAAGCCAGAGAATGCTAGCAGGCAGCCTGCACTCAGCCCAGAGCAGGCAGTGCAGGAGCTCCCCCAACCTGGTAGGGTTGTGGGGTCTCTACTCCATGAATGCATAACCACCTGGGACAGCAGCTTCATGTGTGAACCCTCGCTGCCCCCAGCTTTCCTAGTGATTTTAACTTGTTTCCAATTTCTCTCTTTTATATTCCTAACATCTTAAGGGAGAGGGCTAACATTTCTGTTATCATATTTGTCTGCATATATATGGGTATACTAGTATACACGTGTACTATTATATCTATTTGTTTATTCGTATGAACTCATTAGCTTTTCTTTTTTAGAGTTAGCCTTCTCTATCCTGGACAAAATAATAGGAAGAGGTAAAAGTGGGCCATGCATATTTGGAAAACCCAAGAGATGTGCTTCTGTAGCTACAATAGCCAGTTGCTGGAATTACATGAATCATCTTTCTGAGCAGAGGGCCTTTCAGCAAATAGAAGGGCCTAGCCATTCTCTGTGGGTAATGTCAGTGACTAGGAGTAGAGGAGGGCACATCACAGGAACATGAGTGTATTACCTGATTTAATTGCTGTGCATGACATATGGCATGAGCCAGGGTTTGGCAGAGTGATAGTGGAAGATTTTCAGAGCAAAGCCTTTTTGAAGACAAAGTACAAATACTCCTTTGTGACTGTTCAATCTATACAAGGCTTGAAGTGCTACTCTCTGTCTCCCCCTTGTATTAGTGATTTGCATTAGTGACTCCAGGAAAATGCACAGAAGGTCTCATGCCCAGTGATACAAACTTCTGACTGACTGGATGCTCTTCATATGATCCTCCTACAGATATTCTGAGACCTGGACTCATAGTGTCAGTTGCAAGACTCAGTCATGACTTACAGAGGCAAAGTTGATAATTAGTTTCTGGGACCAGATTTATCACAAACCTACTCCTTGGGCTATTATTATTCAGACTCTTATTTTCTGTTATAGAGCTTTTTTTTTTTCTAGGTGCTCATTCATTCACATTGGCATGGAGCCTAATCACAAGCAGGTTTCATTAGAGAGGTTTAACAAAGGGAATAATTTCCTAATGCAAAATATGGACAAAATGTAATAAGTTTTTAATGCTATCTTCAAAACCCTTTGGCAAAAAAGAGTTTTGATCCCTTTCACGTGACATTATATATCTTAAACTGTAACGTGAATAAATGGCTTAGGAGGAAGTTAGCATGAAGAATGGCTTTTCCATTACCTTCTTTATCACCACCATATCATATTTCCCTTCTCACAAATGCTAGGTTTTAGAATCCATGCTAAGGGGAAGATTTGGGATGAGGTAAACAAAATTCACAGATAGTACAACAATATCTTTCCATCCTGAAATTCCTGGTTAATTATCCATCTGTGCAACCAAGGAGACAGTGATAACCACCACTGCAGTGCCATGAATTTCCTCTGGCTTTGGATCCAGGCAAAGCTTCAGGACAAATGATAGATTGTTAAATATTATAAATCCAGTTTTTTTAGTGACATATACATACCAGTGTTCAGATCTGGATATGGATGGTTTAAAACATCCAAAATAAAAAAAAACTCTTATGTTATTATGCTTGAGGAATAAAAAGTAGAAAAGGAAATATAGTTTAAATAGAAACAAATTAGTATAAAGTTTATGATGCTGGAAAATTAGGGGTTTTCAGGATAAACAAGTGGGAAGTTATACCCTTATCTAAAAGCCAGAGTTAATTCAAAACCGGTTTGGCTCAGTGGACAGAGTATCCGCCTGCAGACCGAAAGGTCCCAGGTTCGATTCCGGGCAAAGGCATGTATCCTGATTGTGGGCACATCCCCAGTAGGGGCCATGCCTGAGGTGGCTCATTGATGTCACTCTCTCATTGATGTTCTAACTCTCTATCCCTCTCCTTTCCTCTCTGTAAAATATCAATAAAATATATTTTAAAAAATATAAAAAAATAAAAGCCAGAGTTAATGTAGAATTTTCTAATAGATCCTGTGTCACTCAGAGATACTGAGCCAAAACATCATGAAACTGAAGAGGCATTTCCCTGGTGATGGACTCTCAGCCAGAATTTTAAAGAGGATATTAAATAAAATAGCTTTTTAACTGCTGTCATTGCAGAAATCTCTGCAGAAAGCATTACTTAAAAGCACAATCCCTCAGACTATGACCTTGAGTCAATTTAGAACAACTTCAGGTGGAGAGATGAAATTTGTTGCCCTCAATCTTTCCAATGTAGAGCAGGTTCCTGGAAGGCAGATGGTATGCTACAGAAGCTGATGATGAGTAGATGACAGACAACACTGACATGGGATAGACATTCGCCTATTCATAGCAGGGGAAGAATTTTTTCCATAATGATAAGGCATTGTCACCAATAGTCTCTTGCAATCAAGAGCAGAAACTTAGCTTTGTCTTAATATCAGGGGAAGTAAGATTGAGCAGTGAGGAATGAGGTGACAGAGAGCTTTCATGTATAAGAGCCAGTATCATTTGCTTGACATTATGGAGGCACCTGAACATAAAAAAGACACTATCCTTTGTACTACCTTAGCTTTGAACTTTCAAGGGTGCATTTGATTCTGCCTTGTGATTTTTTTTTGTTGTTGTTGTTATCAAAGTCTTCACATCACATCTACCTTGTTTAGTTTTTGTTTGGTTAATTTTTGGGGGAAAAAATGCTGTTACATTTGAAAAGGTGTCCCAGCTTCACTACCCTTCTGTCTAAGGCAGTGGTTCTCAACCTTTCTAAGGACATGACCCTTTAATACAGTTCCTCACGTTGTGGTGACTCCCAACCATAAAATTATTTTTGTTGCTACTTCATAACTGTAATTTTGCTACTGTTAATGAATTGTAATGTAAATATCTGTGTTTTCCAATGATCTTAGGCTCTGCAGCAGTGGTTCTCAACCTGTGGGTTCTGACCCACAGGTTGAGAACCACTGCTGTAAAGCCAGTCCCAAAATCAAAGAGCTTTAGAGCACTGTGGATCTCCCATTCTCCTTCATCTGTTCAGGAACTCTGGCACTGTGGTGCTAGCAGCTCTCTCCCCTTTTGTGCTTTATGCAGGCTAAACCACTTCTTCAAATGTTCACAAACAGGATAACTTGCACATTTAAAATTTTTGATATAAAATGTAAAACTATGTTATCTGAAAACCACAAGCAGCAATACTTTACTGGGTGAAAGATTACCATTATTGGTAGTAATGGCAAATAAAGCTATATCCTATATCCATACTTATATTAACTATTCATTAAATGGATGTGGTTTACTCTTTCAATATAAAATTTAATCACTCTTAAATAATGATGCTGTCTTTTCCAAAATTCTGAGTTGGAGGCCCCTTCTAGGTATTGCTACAGATTGCAAGACCCTCCTCTATATAGAAGTATTCCAGGAGAGGGAAGTAAGTAACATGGTATATTGGAAGGGTTAAAAGAGATGTGGAATAGAGATTCTGGAAAGAAGGATAAAAATTGAGATTTGAACAATAGGCATAGCAAGACCTTGCAAAGTCCAAACTAGACTTTTAATAGCAATGAGAAAGTATTGAAAGGATTTCAAGCCTGGATTGGGAAGTAGGTACATACTAATAGTACTTGATGATGGATTGAATATGGATATGAGGAAGAATGAAAGATTTCTGCTTCATTATGTGTGGTTTATTTATGATGCAATAGAAAAACCTAAAGTAAGCTTTCAAATAAAAAGCATGACTTTGGTTTTGGAGGAAATGGATAGCTTTGGAGTGTCCAAATGGAGATATCAAGGAGGCAGTTGGAAAATAATGGAATCTATCAATCTGCATGACACACAGAGCTGCACATCATCAACATGCTAAGCACATAAAGAAAAACTCTCCAAAGGACACAAGCCTTAATATTTGACCAATCGTTTGGATGTTTTCAAACGCATATCATCTCCCCTTTCAAGTAGCTCTTTTGAAGTTTGCTAACGTGTAGTTTCATCCTTTCTTTCCCTCACTACTGTGTTTTATCATATTCTTCTCTTCAACTTGAGTTTCACAACCCCCTGTCTTCCCTTGCTTACCTCAAGCATTTTTCAGAGAGTATGGATTTTACCTTTTAAAATAGAACTTGTCATTTTAAAGAAACTGATATATGATAGTCATAGGACTTTTGGATACTGAAGATCTCCTTTTATTTAAATTTGGATTTAAATTCTAAAGCAAATCAGGTCTTGAGCTCTAAAGAGACATAAAGTTTTAAATCACCTGTATGTATGTGGTAATGAAAGCTGTGGCCATAGATGAAATAGCCTAAAAAAGAAACTACTGACAACTCTTAATTCCTACTATTTAAATGCACTAATCATCACATGAGTTAGACATAAGGTTTCCATTTTGAATTTTACCAGTTATTTAAGTTGTTAGCACTACATGATGCTATTTTAACAGCCTTTTTAAAAAAAATTTTATTAATGTGTTTCATGTATACATATCTTCCCATTGCCCCTTATTGATATTTTATAAAAAGCATCAATCTATGTATTTTATCAAAATACATATTTTTATACTTTGGTCTCCCATTTCAATGAAGAAGAGGAAGCATATAGATGCCACAGCTGCCATAAGATCTTTTAAATGTGGAATTTAGAAACTAGTGTATATATAAGGGTTCTATTTCATACAATAAAAGAACTGACTAGAAAAAAAGTACACTTTTTCCTTGCTGGTGCAACCTTCTTTATAAAACAGAAACAGAGAGCATGGATTATCTGAAAATTACATAATCCATTACAGGATAATCAAGAAGTGACTGTTTAAACAAACATAAGGATTTTATATATCATTACCCATCAAAATTCTTATTCTCTGAGCTTTTCAGTACATATACTCTCTTCTGTACACAGACTCACATGAAAGCAAAGGCTCCTATGAGAATCCTATAAACTACTTTTTGCAGAAGCAAATAGAGAACACCTCATTGGTCACAGGGAGCAGATTCTTGATGAATGGAGGCCAAGAGCATCAAAAGAACTAGTTCTGTATGAGAACATTAAGAGTCACTTTTACATACAGCAAGCCCAGTCTATGACAGTTATTATTGGACCTGGATTTTAGAACTGGGTCTGCTGAAAACTGTGTGAATTGGGTCCTTACACATCATTTTTGTTTGTGTTTTTGTCTGTCAAATGATGGGTTTGTTCAAAAAACCCTTCTGATGTTGTCTAATGCAAATATTCAAATGTGGTGGATAGTTGGATCATTTTAATGATCTCATGGATATTGTAGACCAACCTACATGCTCTTGTTTATGCTCATGTCTAATCATCTTTATCCTCAAACATTAGTACAACTGGTAGCTAAATTGGCCCATCATGTCCCTAACTAACCATGTTCATGGTCTTTTTGGTTGACATTAATTTCCAACTTGGAAGATCAATTGTAATTTTAAGATTTTAAGATGATTGGCCAAGGTAACCATAGTTGCCATTTTTTGCTCTGATTAGTTGACCTAGCCTGGAAATATTTTTATTCTTCTTCCTGGTTCCATTCTTTCCATACTGTCTTAATTTTCTCTCTAACCCAAATATTATTATTTCACTCAAAAACTTTAATCAACATCTCAACTTGGGAAAAGAAAATGAAAAAATTCTTGGCAGGTCATTCTAAGTCATTCACTCTTAAATTCCAATGCACTTTGTAAATTTCTGATACTCTTGACCTTAGGGACAAACTATGCAGAGCTTTTGAGTTTCCCAAATAAGGCCCTTAACTGTATGTCTATTCTTTAGGCTCTGCCTGGACTATTCTTCTGTTCATGACCAAGAAGCAAAACTCTGCTTCATCCATGTTTCCCTCAAACATTGTCTCTCCTGGAACTTTTCCTTACTCACCCTGCAGATTACTTTGTTCTTCTGCAGTTGGTTATCACTTAGTTCCTATGTTCATCCCTCTGGTCTATAATGTATCACAGTCTGAGCTGCCATGACTATCTTTTTCAGTGGAATATGACCTCTTCAGAGACAGGATTGATGTCTTTCCCAAAAAGAGCTCACCAAAAGCAACTGTATTGAATTAGTGTAGGTTCCTAAAAGAGCACTTAGAGATGGGGCTGGCATTTTATTCTCATTTTTAATGGATGCCACAGAAAAACTAGAGGATTTATCTTTCTTGAGGTACTTAACTGATTCTGTTATTTTGTGGAAGTTATTTATTGCTAAAGTTCAGTTTAATCATGTGTAAAATAATTTTAAGATGATTGTTGTTGTTCACTGATTCTCTGGTTTTTCTCTAATTCTATGGGTATAATTATACTTATTAGCCCCTGTGTAGGTCAATGGAGTCATGTGACAAATTCTGGACAATGATTTGTAAAAGGAAGGTGCATGCATTGTTTCCATTTAATTGTTGGTGCAAACCCCTCAAAGCTTTCCCTTTCTTCTGTCACAGCGACTGGCAGCATTCAGGTTTGGGACTCTGAATAAATAAAACAACCACTTTCTGTTACCCACAATGCACATACAGTAGGACCGAGAAATAAATCTTTGGGGAACACAGTTTAGGTTGTTACTTGTATCTGCATCTCCCAGGCAGTGACTCCTTTTGCTCAAATAAATGCTTATTATTCTTTCTTACAGGCTACAATTAATTTTAGTTTAATGTCACCGAGGCAAAATAAAGATGACTTGCTCAAGGTCAACTAACTGAAAAGTGACAGGGTCAGGATTTAAACCCAGGCTCCCTAGACCCAGAGTCTGGGCTCCGAACCATCACACTCTAGTTGAGCTGAAACATCCTTTACTTTTTACCCTTAAGTGCTACGGACTGAATTGTGTCCCTTCAACATTTACATGTTCCTAGCATTTAAATATTGAAAGCTGTGAAGAAATACATATTTTGTCTTTGTCTCCATTACAGGCATGGAGCTCTTAAAATCCTTGGAATTTCTGAGTGAGAACAGTCAAAGTATCTTTTGTTACGTTAATAGAATGACTTTTAGAATACCCCTGAATCATCTCAGGGAACCCTAGGGACTAGAACATGGAATCACTGGCTTAGGGAATAATTAGGACTTCTCTGGAGGTGGGGAAAGAAAGAAAGAAAGAAAGAAAGAAAGAAAGAAAGAAAGAAAGAAAGAAAGAAAGAAAGAAAGAAAGAAAGAAATGTTTGTTATAATCACTGAAATCTAATCCTTGGAGATCAGCCTGATAGAATCCCTTCGTCAAGGAACAGTCCCCTTTACCCCCACATTCTGAGTTCCTATCAGGTTATTAACACTGTATCATAAGGACTCATTATTACACACATGGATACATGGTTTTGCTGGCTTTTCTCTGTGTTTTCTCTGGACCACTTGTATCTGTATCATCTGGTAAAGTTATAAAAAAAAATCGGATCCCAGGGCCTCAACCTAATACTAGTGAATCAAACTCTTAGGAGTCTGGCCAAAGAATCTATATTTTCAATAAAGCTTCTCGCTGATATTATATTTTTCATGGGAAACCATATACCTCACTGGTTGAGTTGAATTAAATGAGAATGTCAGCTCCTGGAGGAGGGGGACCTGCTTCAACTTGGTCACATTCTATCCCAGCATCTGAGCACAGGTCTGAGCACAAGGGAGCAAGGCAACTAATACATATTTATTAGATAGAGATAGAAAGAGTACTATAATTCCTTCCCCTCTTATCTCAAGAGCATTCTGTGGAATAAAATGACACAATGTATGTGAAATCACTTTGCAAGTGCAGAAAAGGAATATGTTATCACAGCAAACCACACAAAGTAACTAATCATTTCACAGCATCGTTACCTTAAATCTAGAATAATTTACCAAGAACTAATACTCATTGGCCATGTATGCATATGCTATGCTGAGCACTCTTCTAAGAACTTTACATGCATTTGAATTGCTTTTTAAAAATCTTTTCAAAAACTCTTTGATATGGAGAGAGACTGTTATTCCCTCCTTCCTCCATTTTACAGATGAGAAAATGAAGACTCAAAATTATTATCATATTCAAGGTCATAAAGGTGGTTAATGCTATAACAGTGGTTCTTAAACTTTCATGAGCACTGGGAATCAGCTGGAGGGTTTGTTAAAGCATCAATTACTGGGCACCATCCCCACGGTTTCTAATTTAGTAGGTTTGGGGTCAGGCTTGAGAGTTTGCATTTTAAGCAAGTTCCCAGATGTTGCTGTTGCTCTTGATCTGGACCACACTTGAGGATCATTATATTAGAGCTAAATTCGAATCCAGAAATTTTAACTCCAAGGCCTCTATTCTGAGTTAATATTTTCTTCTACCTTTAAAAAAACATCATTGTTTTTGTGACCATGCTCAGTTTTTGTATAATATTCCTTTCTTAATTGATTTTTGATTATACATAGTAAGTATGTACAGAAGCTGGAAAGTCTATTTCCAACTGCAGTTGGACATTTCTTATTACTGTTTTAGAATTGGTAAATGGATTTCTTCTCTCATGGAATCCCTTTAGATGAACTACCTTGGAAGATTTGTAAAAAAAACCTATTTTTGGCCAAGACCGGTTTGGCTCAGTGGATAGAGCGTCAGCTTGTGGACTGAAAGGTCCCAGGTTCGATTCCGGTTGGGGGCATGTACCTTGCTTCCGGGCACATCTCCACTGTGGGGTGTGCAGGAGTCAGCTGATTGATGTCTCTCTCTCATCGATGTTTCTGACTTTCTATCTCTCTCCCTTCCTCTCTTTAAAAAATCAATAAAATATATTTAAAAAATTATTTTTGGAAGTTGAAAGACAGGATTGTTGCTAGAAACAATTTTTTAACCAAGATTTTTCATTATATTTGTTGTACCTGTCTGCCAGGCATAAGATGCCTTCAGCCTATTTGTTTCTTTTTTCTTTCCCTTTATTCCTCTGTGTGTTCTAAGCATTGGAAGGTTTTATGTTCGATGAGATTAAGGAGACATTAATAATACAGAACAAATTTTCTAAAATTTGAAAATCCTTTCTGAATCCTAAACCTTGAAATAGTTGAAGTAGGATTTATTTCATGTTTTCCCTTTTCCTAAATGAAACAATTAAAGCACTATTAGATGAATAATTTATATGTTGACAAAAAGAATACACAGTTGGAGATAAAAATCCAGGGTGAACCTTCTACATTTAATACTTACCAGTTGGTTCCTGTTTATTGCAAATGTTGCTGGACTTATACCAACCCAACTTCCAGGTAGAGGCTCTGGGCTTCTTTGCAGTGAGCACAAAAGAGACTCATAAAATGTATGCATGTCTCTGAAAACGGCCTTGTTGGATCTGGCCTTTATTGTTTGTAAGTTACAATGAATATATGCACACTCCAAACAAAACACCCAAGAACAGTGATTTCCTTGAACACTTTCCCAGGGTCTGTTAATACTCACAATTGGACAGCAATCTTCTGACATAGAAGCTATGCTCTTAGGTCCTGAGCCAATGCCCAGTAATGGACAGCAACCTTCAAAGAGAGCAGCCACTCTGCTCTTATGTCCTCAGATGGCACTCAGAAAAAGCCCTCTGTGTTGCTCAGAGACCATGGAAGTTACTCATTTTAAATCAACTGCAAACATGTTTCATCATAGGGGGAGGCATTGAAACTCTCCTTTATAAGACATTTTAAGGGAAATCTTAGTGTCTGTCTGTCCAGGCCCACCTGTTCTTGTTTACAAAAATCATCTCAGTGTTTCCTGCCTCTTGGTTCTCCACAGCTGCTTTCATCCCTGCCATTTTCCAACCTTGTTTCTCTCTTCCCATCCACTCTGTAAATCCTGACATTTCCTTAATAAATTACTTTGCTCTTAAGATAACCAGTCATGTTAAGCTTGTGATCTTGCCTCCAAGAATTCTGGCTGATAATTAACTGAAGACAGGCCTAAACTGCCTGCTTATTGCCTCTTTTCTCCTGGGCCCAGCCCTATTCTTGCAAGTCTTTGGGGAGTAGGAGGAACACCCACACAGAAGGAGACAGAAGGCTCTCTTTCCGTGCCAGTCACAGAGATTTCCAAGAAAGTTATTCCTCACTGCCTCCCGCCCCTCCCATATATGAGAGCAAAACTTCTGTGTGTTTTTTTTCCACTGAAAGCCACATATTGTTTTTGGATGATGTAATAGGGAGATTGAATTTGATGGTCCCAGAGACATTAGAGTATGTCATTAATAGAAAATAATTCTGTTTTTCATGGTTGATTAGTTAGAAAATATCCCAAATTTGGCTAGAATATCTTGTTTACAATGACATCCAAGTGATACTCTGTATAAAATAATTTTATTTCTATATACTTCTATGTGACAGAAAAGATGCATACACTCAATAAAAATAAAATTAATTTGAAATAAGAAAAATGAACTTAAGGAAAAATGTACATAGACATGAAATTGGAACACAAATTAAATGCCAAGAAATCTGATATTTACTAGAAGTGAGCCATGAGTTCTGCAAGTCACTCTTATAGAACAAAGCATAGCCTGATATATATATCAGGCTATGCTTTGTTCTATATATATATATAACCTATCAAAATCAATTTGAAGATTTAGGTAATAGATGTTTCCTTACATAGACTGGGCAATTTGCTTTCTTTCCCCTACAACTAGATATCTAATCCTTACCAGCCCTCAACATTGTCTGAGCATTTTTCAGCCCTGCAATCTTTAGATTTCTAAACTATTTTATGATTTAATGGTAGTACCTAGAAATAACTTTTAAAAAATCATGAATTAAAATGTGTTGTTTCACTGTTCTTTCACATGACTCAGTCATTCAGTCCTGTTTGGTTAGCTCTCTCTGAGGTTTTGGAGAGTCTAATTGATTAACACATCCTTTCCCCCTCAGAATCCTGTAACTTAAAGATGACATTTGTCAAGTCTTAGGCAACTATTGCCTTGTGTTTAAGGAGCTGTCAGTTAAAAGTAGTATTAACTTATGGAAAAATTACTCAATTCTAAAGAAGCAACCTTTTGCGAAGGTTGTCATTTAGTCTAATTCCACCTGACTTGTCATGGGAATGGTTACAACACTCCTCACCAGAAGCACGCCTCCATCATGCCCAGTCAACCCAAGATACACAGCCCTGTGAACAAGTTCCAACCACTTTACCCTCGGAGCTTTGGTTTCTTAATCTGTAAATGGGGATAATAACATGTACATCAGAGAGTTGTGAGGACTGAATTCAGTAATGTATTTTTAAAATCTAACCTCTATGTTTCTGGCACATAGTACGTGCTCAAACTAACTCTTCAGCAACTTGACTTAGACCTAATACTATGAGTCTGTTGTGAAGAGACGTTACTTAAGAAATAAATTATCAAAAAGCGAAAAAAACCCAAAAGGTCTCTTTTGAGAGTGTCATCAAATTGTGGAGAAAATGATCAGGTTTGATAGTATACTAGTAATTAATCTCTTCCATTAGAAATGTGAACTAGTTAGCACAACAGAGTGAAAAACTTATGTGAGTAGTGAAGAAAAGATACACTTTAGCAATCAAACAATGATATTTTATTCTATTTTTGTGTGTGTTAACTTTATATGTGTTGCTCAACATGAGGTAGAGTCCTTGGGTTGTGTGTTTCTCTCTCTCTCTTTCTCTCTCTCTCTTTCTCTTTTTCTCCCCCTCCCTCATTCTCTCTCCTTTTCTCCCTGTCTCCTCCATTATCCCCCCTCTCTGTTGTTATATATTTTATATGTCTGAAGAATTTAGAAATTTCAGATAATTCTAGCAGCATTCTGAAGAGGGAAGTTAATACAAGAGTAACTGGGTGACACTACTTTATTTAGAACTTCTTATTTGCTTCAGTCCTGATCTGTGCATATAGATCCATTGTAGATATCAACCTTGGCTGCATATTAGAGTCACCGAAGGGCCTTTTGAAGAATGCTGATGCCTGAGCATTCTCCCCGGGGATTCTGATAAAATTGGTATGAGACTAAGGCATTTTAAGATTTAAAAGTTCTTCGTAAGTTTCTGGTACATAGCCAGGGTTGAAACCACTGCCATATATGTTTGTAGCTGATTAAATTCTCTTATATCTCTTGCTTCCTAGATAATCAGTGTCCCCTTTCAGATCTCTCCCCTGTACACACTCCCTCCCAAGGGGACTGGCTTAGATACCTGTGCTCTGTGTTTTCCTAAGACCCTGCACTTCCCCTTTCATAGCCCCTGTTACATTCATTTGCTGTGGTTGTTTTTCCCCACACTAGACTGAAAGCTCTACAAAGGCAGGGATGTGACTGGTTTTCACTATTACCTTTCTGGTATAACTACTAATGGATGTTTATTGTTGAATCATTCTGTCAGTGCATTTTTCTTAAAGGGATCTAAGTACTTCCTCATGTCTTCAAAGATTTTAATGTGAGAATGTTCAAAGACCATATACCAAAAAGATTGAAAGAGAGGTGAAGCTGGGAATGGGATGGGAAGAAGAAGAGGAGTACCTGTGGTGGGAGCCATGGGGAAGAGGGTGGGGGTAGTTCATGCTGATGTGTCTAACTTAGAAAAATAGAGACATAGGCATGAATTATTTATTACTTTATTGTGCTGGAAACCATGTTTTATACTCTGCACAATGAACCCCGCAGAGAGTCTCCAAGACTTTCAGAGTTGGTATGTCTGTGGTGAATCAGGATAGAATGAAGTTGGTGAATTTTTCATTACCTACCTGGGTGCCTCTCAATACGTTGATTTAGAACCTTAATTAAATCTGTTCCACTTTGCAAAGGACTCACCAGGGACACCATTCATTTGGTTTATTGGGAACCTTGGTGGTCTATTTGCAAGTCAACTATTGACTCTATCTCATCAAGGGCTTGAATTTTCAATGTCTCAGTTTACCCATTAATAAAATAGTATTATCTGCAGTTTAGCTGTGCAAATCCAATTCACTGTTGGCAGGATACCCATAGAACTTCTGACAGATTCATTTAAAAAAATGAATAACATTCTACTGATTTGATTGCAATTTAGCAGATACACATTTAACACTTCAATTATATTAATCAAAATGAAAGTTTTCACATGACAGTTTCAAGCCAACAATCTCAGTATTTGAACCTATTTCACCCTCTTCATTAGAGTGTAGAGTTTGATAACTGCATAATTTTAAAATAAAACTAGAGAACTCTGTTTCAGAATTGTTGTTTTTTTTCTTTTTGCTTTTATTCAGGCCTCTGAGCAAATGAAAGAGTATTTCTAATTTTGTCCATGGAGGGAAATGATTCTCTCCTCACTTTTGTCACCTTTAGTATACTGCTTTGTGTTATTTCTATGCATATTGATCTTGCTGTCTTAACTCAGAAGTTTCTCTAAGGCAGGAACCATGGCAATGGTTGTATCTATCTACTCACTTGAGTCAAACCTGGAAGTCCTTTGGGCTACTCTTTGCTCCTCCATTCCTATATCCAATCACAAAGTTCTACTCATTTCAAAAAAAGAAAAAAAATTGGCCACCTTCCCTTACCCCTTTCATTTGTACAACAACCATTCTAGTTAAGTATTTCATCAGTTTTCTCATCCTAAATGATTTCCTTGCTCCTGTTGAA
This sequence comes from Lasiurus cinereus, assembly GCA_011751065.1. Taxonomy (NCBI): domain Eukaryota; kingdom Metazoa; phylum Chordata; class Mammalia; order Chiroptera; family Vespertilionidae; genus Lasiurus; species Lasiurus cinereus. Next base: position 4,180,021 of record JAAGEH010002531.1, read on the forward strand.
GTTCATCTCCTACAGATATCCCAGAAACTGATCTATGATGCAAATTATAAAATACACCTATGGATAGTAATTACTTGAACATTCAATATTTGTTTTTACTTAATGGGTTTCTGCATTAGCTTTTGCATGAACAATGGTTGTTGAGCTCAAGGCATTTTATCATCCCATCTTCTTGGGTTGGCATACCAAATTATCCAATGGACTATCATTCTAGGTTCTTAGCTAGACAAGTAAGCCTCCCAGCTAAACAAACTGCCTACAATTCCACACATCACCCCCAAGACAGACAGCTTACACATCCTCATTTCACTGCCTGGAATACCCTTACCGTTTTTCTTTGCCTAATTTTTCCCCTTCATTGCCCACCTTGGATATGTCTTCCAGAAAGCTTTTGCTGTTTACCTCTCCCAGAACTCCAGTCCAGGTCAGATGAGGTCAGGTTATGCAGCTTTCATCACACAAGTGCATGACGTTGGCTGCACTTGACATGTTATACATGTTATATCGAAGGTACCTGATGATAGATCTGTCTGCACTATTAGGTGATACTACTCTTTAAGGACCTGAAACCCAATTTTATTCCTTTCTTATCTCCAGTGCCATGTATGTGGAGTTACTAAATGAATGTTGAAATGAATAAGGGTTGCTATTCACAGAATCTAGTGTAGTATGTGAGTTTGTGTTTAGTAACTATTGAAATTTTTAGATCTGCAGATTTTTGCATAATATAAGCTCTTTCTTGTAAGGAAGCAGCATTTCATCAGTTCTATTTAATCAGAATCTGACATCTACTTATAAGCGACATGGGGTGGATTAGAGAAGTTTAATTTCTAAACTTTCCCACTCTAAGATTATATTGCCTTAGAATATTGCAAATTGGAGGACATTATAATCAACCAATTAGTCTGAATCTCTCATTTTTAGAATGATATTAAGAAAGCAAATATCAAAGAAAGTACTTGCAAAAGAAGAACAAAATGGGCCCTCTCTCCCTTTCCCTTATTGGCGGATCTTCCATAACAGCCCTCTGTTGCTCTTCAACCCATTGTATTTCCTGTTTCAGCCTTTGGTGGACTTCTTCCAGACTCTGAAATGCTGATATTCCCTCTGTTCAATATACCTTCTACTTCAATAGATTCTCAGGCATTCTTCTGGCTTCAGTTGACACTTGCACACTGGCAACTCCTTAACCTAATCCCAATCCCAAATATCCAGCAAAACACAATTTTCAAGTCTTTACTTGCATGTCTCACAAGCTCCTCAAACTCAACATACTATAAAGTAAACTTTCATATGCTACACAAAAACCTTTGATTCTAGTTCCTTAACATTTTAATTTTATTACTACTTTATTATCCAGAGGATATAAACTGGTGACCCTCTAGACAGATCTGGTTCATAGACAAGTTCATTTTCTAATTTGGATATAATGCATTCAGGTGAGCATATGCTCTCCAGCTTGCCGCTGGCCCAGTCGCTCTTTGTTGAATTGCCACAGCCCCCTACCTGCAGTGATATCATCAACCTGGTTTCTTTATGTTCCCCATGCTTATATGCACACTATCTCTGAACAGTCTCTTAAATTGACTTTTGGATACCAACAAAGCGATCAGGTCACCCTACTCTCTTATTTAAAACCTGCCATAGGCTTCCTAGTGCCCTAAACAATTGTCTCAACCCTCTCTGCCCATCTGAATTATCTGGGGAACTTAAAATAAAATATCACCCCAGACCAATTAAATTAGAATCTCTGAAGATGGAGTTTAGGTATCTGTATTAAGTGTTCAAAGTTATTCTAATTTTCAGCCAGGTATAAATCACTCACCCATAAAATTGACTCCCAATTCCTTAACTGACCTACTTATTGGCCAGGCTCACCCACACATATTGTCTTGGGATTGCCTTCACCCACACTGACTTCCCTGTGGTTCCCAGGAACACTAACTACACTGTTTCAGGCCTCTAGCCAGGTCACAGCTCATGCTTCCCTTATCCCTATATTACCTTTGCTTCTTGTCTCCCTTGCTAACATCAATACATGTCATAAGACCTAGCTCCTTCCCTCTGAAGCATTTCTGAGAAACCTGCTCTCACTCCTAAGCAGTGACCTCTGCTACCTTTGTATTCCATGATGATACTGGCTGGCTCCACATCTATGAGAATATATTGCAAGATTGCACAAGCTTTAATGATCACACAAATGCATATTTGATAAATTCAGGTTGTGATTCAATAGGTCTGCGGTGGTGCCTACCATGTGCATTTTTAACAAGGTGAGCCATACATTGGGTAACAAGACTTTAATGTATTTACTTGTTATTATACCTACTTCTCTTTGCTTTCCTGTACACTTTCTACAAACAGTGACCACACTATAATTAACTTTTTATTTAAATTCAATGCTTAGCCCATAGTAATCACCTACTAAGTTTTACATAAATAAAAAAAAAGCATGGTGAGTGATTGAATGAGCTAGAAAAGGAAGGAAGGAAGGAAGGTAGGAAGGAAGGAAGGAAGAAAGGAAGGAAGGAAGGAAGGAAGGAAGGAAGGAAGGAAGGAAGGAAGGAAAGAAGGGGGAAGGGAAGGAGAGAAAGAGAAAAGCAGGTAGTTATGTATGTCCCTCAATTCAGTCAAGCAAGCACACCTCTCAAAGCAAATGTTTGCATATTTTTTTCAGCAGTATTTTGACAATCATGCCAGAAATGATAATCTCTCAGAAAGCAGTTTCTTTCTGCCCTTCAGAGGAAATAGCAGCAATATTTCTGGAAATGGGCTACCCTGGATTAAGGAAATCAAGGACATTAAAACACAAGATATTCTACCGCTCTGGAGGAAAAGTATACTTTGCAGAAAAACATGAACGGTGACAAGGTATATGATAACAACTTTATTACCAGACAATTATGTAGCTGGTATTTTCAAGGAAATGTCTTCAATTTCCCCAGAGGAGTTCCTCAACAACTATATGTTTATGTGGTCAGGTGGAAAGCAGTGAGGTGGGGTGCCCAGGGCACCAGCTTTGTTGCTCCTGCATGATTTTTGATTCAGTGAAATATTAGCTATGTGACTTTAACCTCTACAAGCTATAATTTCTTTATATGTATAATGGGATAGTATAAAAATCAATATTAAAAATTTAATGTTAAATAAAATCATTTAAGGATCACATAAGATACTGCATTTAAAGAACTGGTCACACTGTTGGTATATTAAAAAAAAAACAAAAAAACAACTTTCAATAAATGTTACCAATGATAACTCTAGATCCAGAAGTAAAAACTACCCTGGATACACTAGGAGCACACCTCAGCTGAAGAAGTACTAGCATTAGGACCAGGCAAATACAAGTTAAAATATCAATTTTTGCTATTCATTCACTGGGTAACCCTGAGCAATTCACTTGAATTATCTTAACCTCAGTTCTTCACCTCTAACTTGGGCAAAATAATATCTCGCTTACTGAGTTATTGGAAAAAACAAACAGCTAGCATTATACAGATTTGATTTATTTGTTGGACTTGAGAAGTTATCATTGTAAGAGCAGTTTTCTTGCTGTTTACAAGGAAACAACCTTGTAATAACTTCACTTTATAATGATATACTACAATATGATGACAAATATATGTTCAACAGAAAAAATATAAACATATTTTAGTAATATGTTAAGTAGAACAAGTTTCAAAAGATTACATACACCATGATATTTTTTCATAATGTAAAAATCAAAACATTAAAATACTCTTTTTTTAAGAAATAAGGTTGGAATAAAAATCATATAATGCGAAAGTGAGGGGCTGATGATCAAAGAGTTCAAAGTGATGTTTACTTTAATTTTAGGGAGTTAGGGTAATGAGCTAGGAGATCACATAGCTATTTTTTGTTATTGTTTTTGTCCAGAAATTAGCTTTTGTTTTGAATAGTGGAGTTATTGGTGCTTATTTTATTATTAAAAGTAAATAACCCAACAAGTAGGTAAAAGCCAGCCTTGTCCAGGTTCAAAATTTAAGAATATATTGTGAATTAAGAATGATGATTATTTATTCTGTGCTCTTGAATTACAAACAATAACAAAAAGTATAAAATGGTTAGAGTGCTGCCTTTGGACTCCACAAGTAGCAGCTTGCCATTTTCCAAGCTAAATTTTTTTTTCAAAATATAAAATATTTTGGACCTGCATTTGGAATTGTATTCCCTACCTTATACCTACTATCCTACCCATTTTCTTGCCAAAGACAAAAAACAAAAACAAAACAATCTAATCTAATGTTGAGGGAATTCATGCAGAACCATGTTAATTCTTTTGAATATGTCTGAAGACATTTCTATAAACCCATTAATGACGATGAAAGGTAAAATTGTCTGGACTCTTGACCTCTTTCAGAAGCATATGCCAGAATAATCAGAATAATGTCATTTTAACATCTGTCATTTCAATCAGGTTTAAGGCCAAGGCTGCACCACAAGGTTTTGTAATAATTGCTGAATGATGTCACTCCTTTAGCCAGTAATGACTTACATTAGCATTCTATCAATAAGGATACAGACAGCTTAGGTATGAGACATTGATAAATACTTTCCATAATAATCACTTAATTAAAGAATACAGCCCACCTTCTTAAGTTATGAGATATTCCAAATGTTCTCAGCTTGAGTTCAACAAAAACTTGTATGCATCTGATAGAATATGCAGCTTGGAAGGTTTTGATCTTTAAGTTTCTGATTTCCCTTCCTATCACACGACACTACAGTATCTTACATATGACAATGTAATGGCTTATAAAATCAAAACAAATTTCATCATCAAGACAGCAATTTAAAAACAGTGGATAGTGGCTAAGTATGGACTTGACAGCCAACCTGATTGAGCTCAGATCCAGAATCTACTGCTACTAGCTTTTGATGTGGAGTCTGTTATTTAACTCTCTCTACCTGGGTTTGTCATCTGTAAGACTGGATAACAATACTACTGCATCCAATTATTGTGAGGTCTCTGGGACTATATCTATGTTATTATATTAGTGCCCTGGTGCACCGATTGGTGCATATTGAAAGGAAACCCAAAAGAAGGTGGCCTGTGGGGTGGGACTGGGTGAAATGGGCCTGACATACCCTGGAGCCAACCTCCCATGGTTCCTCCCCAGCAGACTGCACCTAAGGCTGAATTGGGGCTTAAAGGGCAGAGTGAGAGGGGTCCCTTAGGCAAGTGGGGCCTCTTGGCCTGGCCTGTGGGGATCAGGCTGAAACTGGCTCTCTGACATCCCCCGGGGGGTCCCAGGTTGTGAGAGGGTGATTCTTGGGTGACACACCCCAGAACTGTGCTCCCTCCTCTCTGATTCTGGTATGTATCACCTGAGAATCACCGCTTCCATGTCACTGCAATTTGGTAGCTGCTGCGTTGAGCATCTGCCCCGTGGTGGTCCTTGCGTGTCATAGCTACCAGTCAGACAGTCAGACTATTGCTCAGCCTTTGACATATATAGATGTTTACATTTATAGATATTACATATGTATATATTACTCCTATGAAACATACACATTTAATTGACTATATCTTATACATTTATATATTCTAAATTAATATCTATATCTATCTTAGGATAGTGCCTCATGTTCTGTAAATTTTATATGTGTATCATTATTGTTATTGTTAAATATATGGTTACTGTTAGCTTCTAATGATAAGCTAAAAACACTAATATAAGGATAGGAAAGTGCCATTGTTTCTAGTAATCACTGCAATGTAAATTAAAACAATGAGTTAATGATCACTATCATATTGATTGATGGAATCGTGAGATGATAATGCGAGACAACAGGCAGCTCCATATCTCTATAGATACAATTAACAGAGCCATTTTAGAAGAAAATACATAGTTATCTATTAACAGTTGGATATCCTGACTCAGAAATTTTTCTTCTAACAACCTCCTCTATGGGAAACCATGCACAATGAGCATATTCACAAAGCTGTTCAGGTGACATCACTTGTACATTTAGGAACCACTCACATTGGCAAAGAATTGGAAAAAATTATAAAAATATATCAGTGGGGGTTAAATACATTCTAATATTTATGTATCTGTAATAACATTTCACTATTAAAATAATGACATTGATTTATATGTGTTGATATGAAAAGACAAAAAGATTAAAATTTAATTGATAAAATGTCTATGGTATGATTCCATTTAATTTTTTTTTTAATGCTGAAGCTTTTATAGAAAAGTGACTTCAGAAAAGACATGGCAACTGAAAGCATTAGGTTGATGGAGAGAGGTGTGAAGCATGCTATTATGTTCAAAACTCTCATGGTGAGAGGGTATTTCTCTAATTTATGCCTAATATAACTTACTAAATGTTCTCCACTAAGTTCTTTACACCAAAACTAGCATAAAGAACAATTTCCCCGTAGCCTGTAGTAAAGCTAAGACCATTCCAGTGAGGTGGTGGAGTGGGAGACTGAGAAGGTTGTGTCTCTCTCTCTGACAAATCCCTTACTTGGAAATTATGGATTTGTATTAACATCCACTGACAACTTTCCTTTGACATATTAATTACAAAGTAATAATTTTGTGCCCTATTTAGTAATAGAGACATGTATACTAACTGAGCAAACAAGCATGTCTAAACAAAGGGTCTTTACATAGGCATTTTTCAGGTGTTTCAAGTTTTTCCTCAGTGCAAAGATTCAGTTTATACTTTATCTTACCAAGGGTAAGGTACTTAGGTATATTTTACTTAAAATTAGTTATCACATTTTATTGTCTGTCCTATTTCCAGCTGTGTCTACTGGTACTGCTGATTGTTTCAAGAATTCTCCATAATAGTATTTTTTAAATAAATGTAATTCAGATGTATTATTCATCATTATATCTATAGTACCTAGTAGATACATAACAAATATGTTGAATGCATGCTAGTTTAATGAAAAACTGAATGGATGAAAGAGGTGAATAATAGAATGTTAAATTTATTTGTGTAATATAATTCAATAAACATATTCATATTACTTCATATGTAACTACAGACATATTAGTTTACTATGCTAGGGGAACTATATATGTTTATTTCATATGTATAGTCTTTAAAAAAACACTTGTTAAAGAATTCCTTTAGGTAATGTTGAAGATAGCTCTCTCAGGTATATCAAAGAAAGAAGTGTAAAGCGAATTCTCATTCCAGAGAGAGTAGACAAGATGAGCAGTACTTCCCACTGCCAGAAATTATTAGACCTTACAAATCATCTTAGATTGGTTACTTTATGCTGCAAGGATTTCACATTTTAACAATATTAATGTTTCCCAGATTAATGTAAAATGCCAGGTAACTTTCTGTTTTCTCTTATTCATTTGTAAAAGTTTAACGAGACAGCATTTTCCTTTTCTAAATCAGCAATGACAAAAAGAAATATGGGAAAAGCAAACAAACATGATTTCTCACAGTTTTATTTTAGGATGTCTGTGGGAACCACTTACAAGAAGAGGTGGGTTTCATTATATTCCCAATCCCCTCTGGTTTTAACATTTTATTACCTCTTCAACTGATGGACAGTACAATTAGGCCAATTATTGCTTATAAGATTAAAACCTACCTAAAATGTTTCCTTTTTATTATATCTTTTGCCCTTAACAAACAATTCTCAGGTGTTCATTTTAATGGTGGACCAATATAGGAACAGTTTCTAATTGGGATGCAACCTGAAAAATTCTGGATTTTTTTCTCAATTAGGATGCAGCTCTCTGTACTAGTTAGACCAAAGCCCTGTCATTTAGAGGAGTCTAGATTCTAATTCAGAGTGTACTGTTGATTACATATGTGGCTTCTGAGCTTCAAATCCTTGTCTTCTAAAGTGAAAGGTATAGATATCTCATAGGTTTATTGTAAGCATTTACATAATCTCAAGAAGCTTTGAAGATCCTTGGACAATGAGTGTGAATTTTAAGATTTGTGCTCTTGTTCTCAGCATTCCCCAGGCTGCAAGAACACATGGGTGGCCAAAGAACCCTACAGTAGTCCCATGCCAAGCCCACCCCAGTAACAAGAAGTTGAAAATTGTCAGCCTCAGCTATTTGTGTCATTAGTTTACCTTGATACTCACTAGTCCATAAATAAACCCATATGTCTCTGCAATATAGATTCATCTCAAAACATTAACCATATTTATATCAGCAATATTTTAGTTTTGAGAAACTCAAGAAACACCTATTACTGTAGCTCAATTAAAAAGTCTAGGAGAGCTGGGTTGATGTGGTTCAGTGATTGAGCAATGGAACCAGAAAATCACAGTTCCATTTCCAGTCAGGTCACATGCCTGGTTGTGGGCTCAATCCCCATTGGGAGATGTGCAGGAAAAAGCCAACAGATTGTTCTCCTTCATCCTTGATGTTTCTATCTCTCTCCCTCTTCTTCCTCTCTGAAGTCAATAAAAATATATTTAAAAAGAAAAAATAGTCACGGGGATGTAAAGTACAGCATAGGGAATATCGTCAATATTAATACTGTGTGATGCCAGGCGGGTACTTGAATAACAGGGAGATCTCTTTGTGAACTATATGATTGCCCAACCACTATGCTGTACACATGAAACTAATACAAAATAATATTGAATGCAATCTGGAATTGAAAAATAAAATAAAATAAAATGTTCCCTGAAAAAAAAATATTAAAAATAATTGTCTAGTACAAATTTAAAAAAAAGAAAAAGGCATCTAGGAGAATTAGAAAAGTTTTATCAAGAACCAGAATTCAGACATTTATCTGGTACACCACTTCTGGCATTTTATATTTTTTAAATCATCCTAAAAACTATCCATGAAATTGTTTTGGTCCATCTGGGTAGATTTTTAAAATATGTCTCGGGGTAAAGTTTAAGATAAAGATATAAACTTGAATTAAAATTATTCCATATAATATTAATTATTCCCTGGCTTGTTTGCCTCAGTGGATAGAGTGTTGACCTGTGGACGAAAGGGTCCCAATTTGATTCTGGTCAAGGGTACATACCTTGATTGCAGGCTCCTTCCAGGCCCGGGGCCCTGGTCAGGGCTTGTTTAGGAGGCAACCAATTTATGTATTTCTCTTACATTGATGTTCCTCTCTGTCTCTCTCTCATCCACTCTCCCTAACAATCAATGGAAAAATATGCTTGGGTGAGGATTAACAATATATATATTTTTTTTTTCCATAAATCGTATAGCTGAGTAACACTAAACTAAAAATTGAATATTTAAATTAAACATTTGAAACTCAATAATTGAAATAGTCAATGGTTCTAGTTATTGCTTAAATAACATTGATTATTAAGAATATTTATTAGCCTGGCCAGTGTGCCTCAGTGGTTGAGCATTGACCCATGAACCACTTGGTCACCAGTTCAATTCCCAGTGAGAGCACATGTCCAGATTGTGGACTCCATCCCCAGGAAGGGTTGTGTAGGAGGCAGCCAGTCAATGTTTCTTTCTCATAGCTGTTTCTCTCTCTCTCTCCCTCTCTCTTCTTTTCTCTCTAAAAATAAATAAAAACATAATTTAAAATATTATTAAACATTAACAAGTATTGTATATAGGACTATCTCTTTAGTAAAACTATACAAACAATAAATGTATAATTACATCTATTAAGTTATAATAATTGTATGCTTTTTTAGGCATGTTTAATTTAACAAGACAGAGGCAAATTAATTCCATGAAGCAATATTGCTAATATTAACAATAAATATATTTTTACTGATATGATATTATAATATTAATAAGATTTAGATTGCATAGGTAATGAGTGGATAACTGATCTATGCGAAAAGTAACAAAACTCACCTTTTAAACAATAAATAACAACAGTGTGTTTGAACTTACTAGATTTTATGTACAGCTGGTATAGTTTCATCATGATGCTTTAGGAGTCTATCTCATGATGCTGTTGGAGCATTTAAAAATACATAGCACAGTACCTTTCTTCTCTTGGCCAATAAGCCCATGTCACACTAATAACTGATAATCCTTGCATAGCAATACAGAATATACAAAGTACTTTTTAAATTTTCTTAATTAAAATCTTGTTATATAAATACAGTGTTATGCATAATGGATATAGTGCAACAAAAACAAATGCCTCCAAAAGAACATATCATGCTCTAGTAATTCAAAAGTATTTTTATGTTGCTCTTAATGAAATTTGGCTTTGTTTTATTTACTAGTATACAATATATTTATCGTAATAACTGTACTCTCATCCTTTTTTAGAAATCATTAAGGGGTTCAAACTTACTCTGCTTGGCAATTGTATGGTTTCTGGAACAGTGTCTTCCAAACAATTGGAGTTCAACAAATATTGAGTTGAATAAATGATTCAAAGTGTTCTATATAATAAAAGTGTAGCATGCAAATTATTCCCTTGACCAGGAGTTCGTCAGGGAGTTCAGCCGGGGAACTGGGCCGGCCAGGGGAAGGGAAGGAGTACCCAACCAGCAGCTGGCAGCCACTAGGGATCCTTCCAAAGTACATGAATTTCATGCACTGGGCCTGTAGTTTAACAGATAAAGCTATATACATATGTGACTGTCCAAGCAGAGCTAACACTGGCTAAGCACTGACTACTATTTAATCAGTGCCTAAATACACGTGTCTTTCATGGGTAAATTTTATGATTACTTTAACATCAGAATTGCATCTGAAGCATGCCTCCTACTGGCAGCCCTGATTCATTTCCAAAAAGTGTGTTTGTGTGTGTGTGTGTGTATTTGGTGTGTCTGTACACATCTATAAATCCAGTAGCTCTGCTGGTTTCTGCTAATGAGAGCTCTGAACACCGAATAAACACTGTTCCTATGAATCACACGGGAGAGTGATTTATTTGGAATTCATACTGTAATTTGATTCTTTTCCTCTACTATTGAAGGCATTGCCTTTTGTAAGATGCTGCTTCTTCCCATTGGCTGTCAGACATTCTCATGAGACTGAACTCTCTGATAACTGTTGAGAGAAAGTTTCTCAAAAGTAGAGGAATGTGTGTGTAAAAGAGAGTGGGGGAGAAGGTGGAGAACAAGAGAGAACTTATCTAGCAGAATCTTTCTAATTAAATGGAAAACTCTCTTTGTTTAATGTAAAAATACACAAGTAGGCAAAACCTCTGAGCTCCATTCACACATTACTGATATTATGGGTACATTTCTGATAAGAAGGAACATCATCTGACATAAAGTTTACTGAGGTCAAGATCCTCAGTAATTATGTTGAAGAAGATTTTCTGTCTGCTTATTGCATAAAACTTACTGGCATTTCATAATCGACCATTCATTTCCGTCACAGAGTCTTAACATTCACATGTTTCCATGTTATCTGCCAGCAGAAAAGTGATTACCATAAAACTAAAGAAAAAGCAAATAGAGTGATTATAAAATGCATCACATTCTTTATGAGTTGAATAATAATACACATATTGAAAGTCACCCCAAAAGAGAGAGTAGTGTTAGCAGCAATCTTGGTGGACAGATTAGATTATTTGCTGAAGAGTGAAAATGGTAATTGGGGCTGTTAATGCAATGTACTCACATTCTCTTCACAAACAACAAGTATGTGTTGTTAGTAAATATCTGCTCACCTCTGTTTTTTGTCTGGTTATGTATAATCCTAGATGTTTTCGCCACTGAAAACTACAAAGCATTTGGGGTAAAAGGCCCTTAAAAAAGAAGCTATGGGCAATCCTAGATTAGGTCCAGTATTGTTCCATGTTTCAATTCCTATGGAATAATTTCAAGGCCCCACAAACAGGACAAGCTCCTTTAATGCACAAAATAAACAGAGATGAGAACCTTTTCCTAATAAAAGCCATGGTTCTACTATACTTGCTGAAACCAAATAAACAATCTCGAATTGACAGTCAGACAGAAATGTGTATAAATTATTCAGAATGAAATGTTCAAGTAATATTAACCTGAAGGTATAGTCATCAATTTTGTCCTGACGGATGGCATTGGGTAGTTAGTATTCAAGTGTTACTACATAAATAAAATTGATTTATGCTAACTGAGAAGACTGAGAAAAAATTTTATCAGGATGCCCAAATTCTGTTTCTTCTGGCTTGATCAATCACCTCTCTACTGAACTGTGTATCGTTTTCTTGCAAAACTCTTAGCCAAGAAATTGGGCTATGGCAAAATGAATAATACATTTGCTACAGTGTTAGACTAATGACCTTTAAGTACTTTAAAAACCATGAGCAGCAAAGACTGCTTCCCTCCTGAACAGATTCAGTTTCTTTTCTCTTGCTCTCTCACTCTCTTTTTCTTAGAAAGAAAATAATTAAGTCTTGAGTTATCTGACTGGTTTGGAGGTAGAAGTGAAGAGAGGATGAGGAATCAATAAAGCCAATCAAAGGGTATATGGAGTAGCATCCATTTGATTTCCTTTCTTCCTTTCACCCCATCCTTTTACTTTACCCCACTTTTCAGCCCCATTTCAGGTTGCAGAGTTCTCATTTATGTTAATCATCTTCATATTTTCTTTTACTGTTTTCATAATGCTACTGTGTTGTCATAAAGGCATTGATCAAATGGTGACAGGCAAGACAGAAAGCTGTATGCTTTGCAAATGTAAGAGAGATCGCTGACAGGGCTGTGTCATTAAAATCTGCTTTGGCTGGCATTTGTAATGCACAAACAGTTTTCTATCTCTCCCCAAGTGGGTCCCTAAAGAGACACAATAGTGGCTCAAGTTTCTGTACCCGAATGTCTTTTTGAAATTTGCATAAAGCAGCAAAGGAAAGACAAATGCCTACATCAGACATGCTTTGATAGGAGCTTGCACAAGGATAATTAAAGAGAAAGGCAAAACCTCTGGCTGAATAATGTAGGATTATTTTGAATTAACTTCTTCTAAACCCATTGAAACAGCACTTGAGAGGAAATAAAGTATTTTTGGATTTAGAAAAGAGGTACAGCCACTGTGGTGTGTGTGTGTGTGTGTGTGTGTGTGTGTGTGTGTGTGTGTGTGATTGTGTGTGTGTGTGTGTGTGTTGTATGTGTTTTCAAGAATGTAATTTATAGTCAACTGCTGAAAATGGAATTGTTCTCTAAGAAAGTAGTCATTTACAAACTAGTGAGGGGTCAGGTAACCTCATTGTTCCCTTTGCAGTTCCCATTAGGTCAAAATAGCAATTCTCCTACAGTCACTTTCATCTTAAGAAGCATGGGCTAGTTTTGGCCTTTTAAATTGAGCTTTTTATTCTCTACATCACCACTGTTTCTTTTTTCATCTCATTGCCAATTCTATCTTTAGGGGAAATCAGCCTCTTATTGTGTTAGTCTTGCGTCCCCAAGTAATGTTTCTTAAAAAAAGAAAAGTTGAATCCCTTTCAATAAAGCAGCCCCAGTTTAATGGAACTATACAAGTAAAAAGAAAAGAAGAGAAAAACCCCACTTCATTCTTTGGAAAAGGCACATGGCATTATAGCAGCCAAATCCCTAAAGTCTAATGGTGAAGTCATTGATGCATTATCATTCTTAGGCTCCTTTGCTTTCAAATAAAAATGTAAAGGGAATGATTTAAAGCCTAAATGACATCACTGGACAGGACTTAGAAGAATACATGCTCTCTATTCCCTAATGTTGAAGCTAAGAAATCCTACACCCTGATGTGCATTTAGTTATCCGGTCTCACTATCTGGCTTGTCCAAACTGAAGGTACTCACTCAAAGCAGACACACACACACACACACACACACAGGCGAATACATGTATACAGCCTTTCAGATGAACCCACTCCCAGAACTTTCCAGGCTCCATTGCCCCACTTTTTTTTTTTTTGCCTATGCATGACTGAGAGAGACATATCACTAGGTATTAAGTTGAAAGCATAATAAGACTCTCCAGCTAATTGTAATGTAGTAATTGGCACCAACCTTTCCACAAAGCTCCATAACTGTCTTTCAAACACCTGTTTCCTTTTGCAGCTTTCTCAATTTATCTGTTTTTATGGTTTAATGATTTTATTATAAGGATGCTTCTTTCTACAGAAGTTAAGTGAATCCAGTTTATATGTAATGATATCATGGGAGAGAGAAAGAATGGTGGGAAGTGACTACAACTAGTAATTGACTTACTAAACCCCCCTTCAAAATTTCAAACAGTATAAAAGGTCCTTTACTAAAGTTATTATTGACAAAAGAATCTTGTTTTTTTGACTTACCAATGGGATAATAATATCATAATATATTATCAAAAGGTTGGTAATTTGATTTCCAAGTATGGTTCTTTTCAGAAAAGATATATTTTAACCAGATAGAAAATTTTCCAGTTGTCAGTAATAGCAAGCTATGGGCAAGCTAGGCTTTACATGTGGGGGGCAAAAGTTTAAACATCTGATATGCCTCAGCATCTCCAAGTTTTGTTTTGGGATTACAGTTAACCAAGGGGAAGGAAAGACAGTATATCTTTTATGAGCATGGGAGGGGTGAGTTGTTTATGCCAAGATTTTAATGTTTAATTAAAATACTTTAACATACAAATAAATATCTAGACTAATAAAAGCATAAAATGCTGATTAGACCAGGTTGATCGGACATCTTCCAGACATGCAACTTCCTTCCAGACAGTTAGGAGGCAACCAGGCTAGCGAGTGGGGGTAGGGGGTGGGGGGCAGTTAGGGGGCAACCAGGCCAGCAGGGGACTTGTTAGAGGGTGACCAGGCTGGCAAGCAGAAACAGTTAGGGGCAATCAGTCAGGCAGGTAGAGTAGTTAGGGACAACCAGGCCAGCAGGGGAGAGGGGCAGTAGGGGATGACCAGACCAACAAGGGACCAATTAGGGAGCAATCAGGCCTGCAAGCAAGGCAGTGAGGGATGCTCAGGCAGACAGATGAGTGGTTAGGAGCCAGTGGTCCTGGATTGCAAGAGGGATGTCCAACTGTGGGTTTAGGCCCAATCCCTGAGGATGGGGCCTAATCCAGTAGTCAGTCATCCCCCAAGGGGTCTCAGATTGGAGTGGGTACAGGCCAGCTGAGGAATACCCCTTCCATGCACAAATATCGTGCACTGAGCCTCTAGTAAATAAATAAAATCCTGAGAGAAGGGTAAGCACTTTTTAAAATTAATGTTCTTATTCCTTTATCATGGATATGTCCTAAAGGAGGATTTTTGTGTAGTAGTGACAGAAATAGTGTTCTATATCTTTAGGGAATAAGATTTCAGCTCCTAACTTGTAAGGTGCGCCTGCCTTTTTCACATGGGGTTTTGTAGGTAGAAGGGGTGATGTTTAGAGTCTGGTTGCTGCTAACCTAATTGATGTCCATTTCAAAGGCCAGATGACCCAGTTACCTACCTTTACATCACCCCTCTGCTCCAATACGCCACCCATGCAGGGACTTTCTAGCTTGAACATATTCTCTTGGTAAACATTACTTGGCTTTGGCTGTATTTTGTCTTACTTTAGCTTAATATTTCCCAGAATGAAATATTAGGAGATACCTTAATATTAGGAGACACCTTAGCTTTGTTAAAATTTGGAGTTACCTTACTCCTCACAGGAAAACCTTTACAGATCATTCCAGCAGCTTCACTTCCTTCTGCATAAGGCTCATCCCTGCCATGTGTGTTGGTGTACATTGGTTTCAGTGTTGGAGATGTTTTAATATCTTGTCCCAGTTCCAAGGGCACCTACTATTTTGCCTTATATTTTCCAATTTACAGATATACACCAACCTTTTAAAATAAATGAAACAACAAATGAAGTGTTTTGTGAAGCTTAGAGGCAGAAAGAATACATCAAAAAGCATCCTTGGTATTCTTTGTGTATCAAGATTCATTGCAGTTTTTTACACCTTTACGTGGCTCTCCTAGTTGAGATAACTTCAGTTTCCCACTGATATTTTCTGCATATCCAATTTTGCTGTTAATGGTCTCCAGCTGTAGTTGACTTACTTTAACCGTTTAGTTTTATGTTCTCATCTCTCATCTCTGAAATAATTACAAAGACAGTGGAACTTGAGACCCTGATTTAGTGACTAATAAGTTAGTCCCTTTGCTAAGTAGCAGGCCACCCAAAAGCTTCACCTGTTTTATAAATTCTATAAAAAAAAATCCAAGTAACAATCTGAATAGCTCTGTCCTTATTTTGCCAAATGCATATTAAAATAGAATGCCTAGCCTTTTATCAATATTATTTTTAAATCTTTTTATTGATTTTTAGAGAGAGAGAGGAAAGAAGAGGGATAGAGACTTAGAAACATTGATGAGAGAGAAGATCAGCTTACTGCTGCATGCTCCCTACTAGGTATCCAACCTGAAACCTGGGCATGTGCCCTGACCCAAAATTGAACAGCTTCTCTTGATTTCTGGGTCAGTGCTCAACTGCTGAGCCACACCAGCCAGGCTTTATCAATATTATTTAGATCAGATTTGATTAAGTGCATTTCTTTAACAATGATATGTTAAACCTAATCAATGAATGAGTGTGGAGACTTAACCCCTATTGATGCACAGATGATCTCAATATCTCTTTCTATGTCTTAGAATCGAACATAATTGAACATCAAGTTTAATAAACTTATTTTCCTATTCCAACTCCTGGGAAATCAGTGACTTTATGAGTATCTCTTTTGTTTATTTGACCGCCATTTATTGAGGTTCTATTAGGGACCAAGGACTGTTGTCAATATGAGTGATACAGGAGTAAACAAATGGCTCTAGAACCCTCTTCTAAGGTGGTTTACAAACTGGTGAGAGGGTGCAACCAACACAGTCAAATCTCAGTTATCAAATGCCTCCCATTTCAAACTATTTGCTTCTCCACCCCACAACCCTTTCATGATCAGTCACTAGTCTCTCAGATGACAAAGGGGAGAATGAGGAAGTATAACTCAGTTTGCTATTAAACTTCACATTGTTTACATATTACATATCAGGAAATTGTGCTGTGAATATTTTCATGTTTTGCTTTTGTAGGTGGATTATCACTATTTTTTTTAAAATATATTTTATTGATTTTTTTACACAGAGGAAGGGAAAAGGATAGAGAGTTAGAAACATCGATGAGAGAGAGACATTGATCAGCCGCCTCCTGCACACCCCCTACTGGGGATGTGCCCGCAACCAATGTGCATGCCCTTGACCAGAATCGAACCTGGGACCTTTCAGTCCACAGGCCGACGCTCTATCCATTGAGCCAAACTGGTTTCGGCATGGATTATCACTATTAATTTTATTTTTACTGTATATTTTATTTTATTTTGTTAAATTTTAATTTACATTTCAAGTCCTTTTGATTTTAAAGTGTTTACTTATGGGTTAAAAATAAATTAGACATGTATTCTATATAGGCGAGATTAAATCACAGAATCATTTGGGGGTCTGGAATGGATTAATTCAATGTACATTATTTTTAATGGGAAAAAATGATT
This sequence comes from Lasiurus cinereus, assembly GCA_011751065.1. NCBI lineage: Eukaryota > Metazoa > Chordata > Mammalia > Chiroptera > Vespertilionidae > Lasiurus > Lasiurus cinereus. The sequence goes on from JAAGEH010002531.1 coordinate 4,197,407, forward strand.
TGGTTATGAATAACCTTCTGGAATGAATGAAGTTTGAGAACCAAGGTTCCACTAAAATAAAGTGATTACTAAATACAGTGATTTTAGTTAGTGTTAAGTGCTAAGGAGACAATAAAACAAGTTGATTTTATAGAAAATGATTTCAAGTTATGGGAAGGGGACTACTTTAAATGGGATGGTCAGAGAAGATTGTGCTGAGACGTGATAACACTCTTTGAAAAGGAGACACCTAATGACTAGTAGGAGGAGCCATGTGAAGAAAAGAAGAAAAGAATCACAGTGTAGGGAACTACAATATGTTCAAAGAACCAAAAGCAAGAAAAATTGGAGTATGGCTTTTGAGGAAGGATTTTAAGTGGAGAGTGATAGAAAATGAGGTGGAAGAAATAGGAACCAGATAATGTAGTTCTTTGATATCTTGTTAAGGAGTATGAGTACTACTTTAGTATAAATTGGAAGCCACTAGAGCATTTTAAGTAGTGATGGCTATGATCTGAGTTAAGTTGGAAAATGTGATGATGACTACTGAGAGACAGCAGGCTGATAGAAGGCTGATGAATATTCTGGGCAAGAGATGATGGTGGCTTGAACAACAAATGGTGGTTGCATAGAGGGAGAGAAAGTGAATGGATCCAGACATGGTTGGTAGTTAAAATTCCAGGGGATTTATGATTGGGTGCATAGGTGTGTGTCATTTACTGGGGAAATAATGGGGTGAGTGGGATGGGAAGTTGAAATTAAGAGTTTAATCTTGACATATACATTTAAGAGCATTCTTACTAGTAGACATTAAGGTGGAGAGGCCAGGTAGAGAAACACATACACAAATCTGAAATTTGAGAGATAGGTCGAGATACAGGTATACACTTATGAGTCACTGGCATAAATCTAAACAAAATGGCATCCTTTTTAAATTTCCTCTTTATTAATTACTTATCTTTTTCCACCTATGCCTAGCTCATTTCATTTTTACTAGGATTCTCTTGAAATCCTTTTTTTACCCATAAAGTTTTTCCAGGTTATATGTGAAGAAAGTGCAAGTAGTAACTCCCACTGAAGTCTTGATAATATGGTCACTAGACCACAAATACCAAGATAACAAAGTCTGAATGCAGGATAATCAGTAATTACCCATATATCATGTCTTAAGATGTTTTAATTTGGTACATATATATCCCATTCTTGGCATATATTCAATGGTGATTGTTGTGCATCAACAATCCTACTAGCCCTGTTTAATTTGCTTTTAGAAGACTAGTAAAGTCTTGTGTATAAGGACATGTAACAAATGTTATCTATTAAAGGCAATGATAAATGAATCTAAGTAAGTAGCTTACATTTTCAAAAGGCCTTCAAAATATTATTTGTCAAATCCAAGTTGTTTTTTATGCTTTTATTTTGAGTTGTTTATAGTTTCTATTAAAATTTTATAAAATAAAAAGTCTTTTTTATTCCCATGCTTAGAGGAACAGAATAGTTTTTAGGTTTAGGTTACAGTAGTCCCCACTTATCCACAGTTTTGCTTTTTATTGTTTCAGTGACCCATGGTTAACTGTTGTCTGAAAATATTAAATGGAAAATTCTAGAAATAAGCAATTCATAAGTATTAAATTGTGGCCATTTTAAGTCATGTGATGAAATCTAGCATTTTTCCTTTCTATCCTGCTCTCGGACATGAGTTATCCCTGTGTCCAATGTTTCCATATTGTACACTATCACCATTAATGACTTAGTAGCTGGCTAGGTATTAGATTGACTGTCTTGGTATCACCGTGCTTATGTTCAAGTAACCCATATTTTACTTAATAATGGCCCCAAAGAGCAAGGGTAGAGATGCTCACAAGCTGTGAAGTGCTTCTTTTAAGTGAAAAGGTGAAGGTTCTTGATTTAATAAGGAAAGAAAAAAATTTATAAGCTGAGGTTGCTAACCTCTACAGTAAGAACAAATTTTCTATCAGTGAAATTGTGAAGAAGGAAAAGGAAATGCATACTAGCTTTGCTGTTATACTTTATACTGTGAAAGTTAAGGGCACAGTATGTGACAAGTGCTTAGTTAAGATGGAAAGGCATTACATTTGTGAGTGAAAGACATGAACAAAAATGGTTTTGATTGACAGCAAGTAGTGTGTGAGAAAGTATTGAACCTATACAAAGACTTCAGCAGAGGATCCCCTGAAATGAGTGACAATGTTCATGTAACACTTTCGTATAATATATTGTAGTCATTGTCCTATTATGTTATTAGGTGTGCCTCATTTATAAATTAAACTTTATCATAGGTGTGTATATCTAGGAAAAGCATACTCTATACAGGGTTTAGTACTCTCTCTGGTTTCAGACATCCACTGGGAATCTTGAAACATATCATCTGAGGATAAGGGAGAACTACTATACCCACTAAAACAGACACTTACCTACTTTTTCAGGTAACAACTTATTCCAAATCAGCAGGAAAAACTACTGCAACACCTGTGTATTTGTATGCAATTGAGCAAACTGATAGATTTTTTCCACATTTTTAATTTATTAGATATCATTCAGTTCTCCCTCTTCTACTGCCCTGCCCCATCTTTGCTGCATGTGTTTAATGAATATCATATGGACTGTAGTTTTGTAATTAAAAAATTAGCAAATACATTTCAAGATAATACAAAGTACACACCATTTTAAAGCTGTCTCCCTGTCCACCTATTTATTTTCAGACTAATCCAGTATGACATTCATGAAGAATGATCAGGCAAGTAAAGAATTTAGTATGAATTTCAGCCTAAGTTGTTGGTGTCATAAGAATTAGCTAAAGCAACTATGAACAAAGAAAACATTTCATCTGCAGGAGCATGCATTTCAGCAATGGCAAAGGAGACTGCCACAGCAGGGGTGGTGATGGGGAAAGTAAAAGTCTGCCAAGCCACGTGGTAAAACAAATCATTTGACTTAAACAAATAAACACTATGGTCTAGAGACTTCCAAAGAGTTCCTGGGTCTTAGAAACTTTATGAAACATACAATATGTAAAACCATCACATTTATTATATCACATTTTACTTGCAGCTGCCATAACACTGAAAATATTCCAGTCTAGCAGTGAAAGGACTAAATGTCAGTGTGGACATTCTGAAAAAGATCTGGAGGTACATGGCCTGAAAGCAGCAGAGCATTAGGTTAAGAGCCTGCCATCAGAGATAGGCTTTTAAATTGTGCTATTTTCATGTACTTAGAAAGAGCCACTCTGTACCTGCAGAACCTCATTGACTGTCACGTAAGATGAAGGGAATATTAGTTCTTGCTTCACAGGGCTGTGTGACAGTTAAGTTAGACATCACAGTTAGCTGCTTATCACCATGCTGCACATATAATGAACACTTACGAAGCTTATTTATTATTATTATTACTAGTGGCCCACTGCACAAAATTAATGCACATTAAAGGGGAATTAATTAGAGGAAATAATTTAATATTGCTATTTACCCTTTCTCTATAATGGAATTGTCAGAGATGAAGGAAAATTAGTAAAATGTTTATGAAAATCTTCCTCCTGTCAGAGTCTGGGGCATACCACAGGACCCAGAGTCAAGTCCCTGTCCACCCACATGCATCTCAAAATCACATGAGACACAGACCTGGCCACCCTCCCCCCCATTGGGCTAGATCCAAATGTGGCCAGTCCCACCCTTGTCAAGCCCTGCAAGGCAGGGCCATAGCCTCAGGTCCCTGCCCCAGCTCCAGGATAGGGGTGTGGCTTGAGGTCTCCCAGCCCAGAATGGGGGGAGGGAAGTGCCTGAGGTCCCCTGTCTAGCCCCAACAGGTGGGGGGGTGGGAGGAGGCATGGCCTGAAATCTTTTGTCAAGCTCTCCCTGGGTGAGGGGCATGGCCTGAGTCCCCCCAAAGCAGCACTGGGGGTGCACGTTGGGGTCCCCTGTCAAGCCCCGCTAGGCAGAGGGGTGCAATCTCAGGTCCCCTGGCCTGGTGCTAGGGTGAAGGGTGTGGCCTGAGTTCCCCTACCAAGCCCTGTGGGAAGGAGGGTGCAGCCTCAGGTCCCCTGGCGCAGTGCTGGGGCAGGGGGCATGGCCTAAGGTCCCCCATCAAGCCCCACGGAGTTGGAGGAAAGCTTAACCTCAGGTGCTGATTGCTCCTTAAAACTCCTTATGGGAACTTGGCTTCAGCTGTGGGTACAGCCATCTTTGTGATGGAGTGATGGTCAATTAGCATATTCCCTTTTATTACATAGGATTAGTTATATTGACTGGGCAAAAACAAGAGGCAAGACTTTGAAAGTAACCCTTAGTTCTGTTGAACTGTGATAAAATATTAAAAAACTCAAGGGAAGAGGCATTTTCCCCTTATATGTTCTTGAAACATTTTTGTTTGTTTATTGTACATATGTTGCCTACATGAAGGTTTTCTTCACTACCACCAAAACTACATAGTTGGTCAATTAACATTTATCTGCCCACCCTACTTATTACAAGAGAACAAGCACTGACTCTATGCCTGGCCTGTGATAGACAGTGATGATCTGGAAGGAGACAGAGCAGAGTTTCTGTCATTTAGGAACTCTGAGACATGGAAATAAATAATTTGAATCATATGTCAAATGCTCTAATTCAATAGAGACAGAGTGTTAATGGTCAGAGTGTTAAGGCAAGTACTTAATCCTGCAAAGGGAGGTGATATTTAAGCTGAATGTTGAGATTTGCAGGTAGATAAGGAGAAAAGGCCATTTCTAGTAGGAAAACATCACATACAAAGATGAAAATAAAGATATTGGTGTCTTCATAACATGGCAATCAGTTTGATATAGCTAGAGTCAGGTGTGAAAGGAGAAAGGTAAATCTGGAAAGTTAAGCAAGAGCAGATTTGTGTTGAACTCAGGAATTTCAACTCTGTCTTGTAGGCAATGTTAAACCACTAAAGGATCTGAGCAGAGGAGGGACACAATCAATACTGAATTTTGTAAAGAGCATCCAGGCCACTAGATAAAGCTCTCACTGGAGAGAAAGAGCTAAAGAAAACAAAGAGACTAGTAAGAGAGTCTGGGTAAGAGTTTATGAGATTCTAACCTTAGGCTAAAGTAGGAAGGGGGAAGAAGTGGTAACGGAGACAAATATACAAATGAAATGGATAGGACTTAGTCATTCTTTAGATGTGATATTTGAAGGAAAATGAAAAGTCTGCAGTTGCGTTCATTATTGGGTACATGTGCAACAGGTTATGGAAAAAAAGAATTTCATTAAAATTGTTTATATTTCATTCATTTTAACTGATTTTGTGCTTTATAATGCACATAATATAGTAAAAGAAACAAATGTGAATAATCCATATAAATATGTATTTATTGGGACTGTATATTCAAAACAATGATATACAATTAACAAGGGTTAGAGATCACTGCCTTAGTAAAAACCTCTGTTTGGATAATTGGTGCTATTTAAGGGAAACATTTTCTCAACATTCTAAACATTATGCAATACATTTTTAAGAGTTATTTACTCTCCATTCCGTCAAAAGCTTACAGTAAAACAGGCATCTCTAAACTCTTACTAACTCTAAACTAAAATAACTTACTTAGTTATCTTACCATCTAACACAGACGTAAGAAGGACAGACAGATTTCTGCTTTGCCTATAACCTGGCTGAACTCTTCAGTATAAGAATCAATTTAAACTAATTTAAACATTTTAAAAAACTATTTCCCCTTTGCTCAATGGTTTTAATAGACATATGAGTTGTACATTGGGACACTGGCACAAAGAACTGAATCAATAGACAAATTAAATGGATAAACTATCAGTTTATGTGCACGCTAGTATGTGTCAGGGTGTAGTGTCCAATCATGCAGCCTTTTTTAAAATGACAAGCCCTGAGCAGGACATCTGAACAACTATGAGATAGAATATGATTTGGTGAATGGATTCAATGTGTAGAAAATTCAAGTACCTCTGGACCAAATCAACTTGCATGAGCATCTCAGAAATAGATGACCTCATTTGTGTATAAATAGACATTTAAATTCTTACTATACAAATGAGAATATTATCAGAGAATTAAGAGAGAAGAAATGCTCAAATATTAGGAGCTCATTACTTTTTAGAGTAATATATGGCTTCTAGAAATAAAAGTTTGAAGAACTCAGCAGCATAATCTTAATACAATGCATGGATAAATTGTATGTTTCACTCAGATCTGTACCTGGGGAAATGAGAAAAGAAAAAGGAAAAATCTTGTTTTAGAAGATCATTAGGTATAAACAGTATTGAGGAGAAGGCACTCAACATAGCTGTATATCCTCTGGTAAAAGAGGAAACAGGTTAATTTACAGATTTGAAAATTACACCCATAGGGAACAATTTAAATGTTTTCATGGACAGAAGGCAAGACAAATGCCCACGACGTGCTTCTTTGGTTTATCAAGCCTCACTGTAAGCACTGAAGTTGTGATGCTGCCAAAACCCAAGGAGCCACAGAGGTGAGCTTGAAGTGGGGTGAACTAACTCTTACTTCAGTCACCAATACTGAATTACTTTAATCTAAAAAAATAAACAAACCCAACACGCATCCTATGTTGCTTCTAAGGAAAGCCATCAAGATTGCATGGCTTAAGGTATAGAGGCAGCCAGATGCCCATTTCAAAGGCTTCAAGAGGAGTCATAATGAACTCAAAAGGTTACATCCTACAAAGTGAGGATAGGCATTTTGGGACAATGAGGTATTTCATAATGCAATGCACAAACTACCTGATTTTTAAACAGAAGCTAATCTTACCCCTTTTCTGATAGTGACATCAGCCAAGAATTAAATGTCATATTTCCATGAATTCAGAAATTTATTTTTAAAGTTCTGTCTATATAAGATATGATTAGTGCTTTTTGCAAGCCAAGAGGCACAAATTCACGTGCAAATTCAAGTGGAAAATGCTATGCTGGTATGATAAATGTTGATTCACTTCAGATTAGTGATCACAGTGCCACCCGTCCCACCTAATACTACAGACCATACATATGGGCTGAGTGAATTGTTACAGGCTCCTGGGCAAGAATGTCATCTGAAACACAAGGGGGAAACTGGAATTCATTTCAACATGAGCAGCAAATACTAGAGGTATTAGATGCTGGAATGGTATTAGCCCAATTCTCTCAGTGATTCAACTACTTCCTTCCTACCAGTAGGTAATATAGAGGAACAACACTTAATCTGACAGTTTACTATGGCAGCATTTAATAAGGTTTTCACTTGAGTACATTGCCATTTTGGTGCACTAAATGGTACCCAAAGAGAGATTGGAAATGGTGAACATACCTTCTCAAAGCATCTAGTTGATAATCAGGTAGTACCCAAGACATTAAAAGAGTGTAATGCTGCTGAAGAGCAACAGAACAAAAAACTCAGTCCAATGGCCATGTTTTTCTACCACCGGGGAACAAGAAGGGATGATCTACTTTTCATTTCTTCACTGGCTCCAAGTGTAGTGAATAAGCATAGAGCATGACAGCTTAACTGACCAGTTTTGCATCAGGCATCATTAGGAGACATGACAAGTTATTCATCCTATCTGTGTCTCAGTTTTCTCAACTGTAAAATAGAAATAAAAAGCATATTCCTGAAAGAATTATAGACAAACTAGTTAACATATATAAGACTTTTAGAGAATAGTGCACCTCCACTGCTGCCCACTGCCAGCACTGTGTCACAGACACCTGCCATGTTCCGTACTGGCCCTTGATGGTCAAAAGTAAGTTTTAGCTGTAACTATACTCAATAAATTTTATTGTTGCCAATTACATATATTCCCTGACAATTAAAATTTAGTCTCTGTCAGTCTTGATAAATCTTTCAGCCATAATATTCATACTTTCTTGTATTTAAGCTTCTTAATATTTTAAGTAAAATTTTTAAAATAGGTATAAAGAATGAGTTAGCTTATCTTTCCATTAACATTATATCTGTCTAGAGGCCTGGTGCATGAATTTGTGCATGGTTGAAGTCCCTTTGGGTGGCCTGCAGAGATTGGCCCCAGTTTGCACTCTCAGCCTCGCAGCCCCACAGCCCCACCTGCCATCTCACCTTGGCCTGGCATCACCTCCTCACCTGCTCCACCATTCTGCAGTGGTCCTACTCTTGTCAGGGCCCATCAGGGCCAGCAGCACCTCCACTGCTGCCCACTGCCAGCACTGTGTCACGGACACCTGCCATGTTCTGTACTGGCCCTTGGTGGTCAAAAGTCTTGACTGCCCGACAGGACAATTTGCATATTAGACTTTTATTATATGGGATAGTAATTTGGGAGGAAGAGAGAGGAAAAGATGGAATTTTATAGCCAAACAAAAATTTGTCCTAATTTTTAATGTTCTTAAACAGTTTCCCAGAAGAGTCATATGAGGGCAACAAATAAGAATCATAAAAAGTGTCCTCATTTAAGTGCCATTCCCCTAAATATCTACTATTCTCCCTTTATTATCTCTATTCTTATACCTTTGGCCTTCAGTACTAATCAGGGTTCCTCCTATTGCAAGGAAGGAACCACCTTCCAGTGGAGGGATATGCAGAGGCATTAGACATGGAAATAAAGACAAGAGGACACATTTAAGAACTATATGAGAGGTAGTATTTAGAATGACATGCAGGTTCTTATCTTCAGTTAGCAGAAAGTTAAAAATAATACCATGTACCAAAACTCATGTGTAGCAGGGGTAATACAGGGGTACTCTGACACAAGCTAAAGAAATTTTAGAACAAATGTTTTCTACTGGATTCCTCATCTAGTTTTGAGCAAAGATCCTATGTAAGAATATGTAATATTAACTCTTACATTCTAGGCTCCACTTTATTTTCACAATACCTCTCTCCATATCTCATGATGTTTGATTTTCTATCTCCTGTATTTGTCCATATCTTGTCCATATCTTGTCCATATCTTCTGTATTATCCAGAGGCTAGCTCAAATGTTATCTTACAACAAACTAGTGAAGTTAAGGTTATTATTATATTCATTTTATAGATGAAAACAATGGAAAACAAAGAGTAAGTAACTTGGTCAACATTCTGCTGTCAGTAACACCTTGAGTTCAGATTCTCCACCAGCATTCTGGCACATGAAAATATGTACAGTAGAGGGAAATATGTTATATTTTAGATTTTGTTTGCCCTGATTTTTTTACTGGTACAAGGATGTGGGTATTTCCCATTGATACAGCCTTGTGTTCCTGTTATGTCTCCGATTTGTAAAATGTGACCACTACACAGACTAGTGAGTGCTACACATGGGTTCTGAAAAATTAAAACATGGTTAATATTTAAAATTTTTATCATCTCCATAACTTGAGTTTTAAGGTAAAAAACAGTGTATAAACATCTGTTGAATGCTTATTTCTTGCCAAATGTTGGATACCTAAACAACAACAAAAGACACATACAAAAAAAAAAAACAACATAGTCTGCAGTTTCAGGTTTCTTGCTGTCTAGTTAAGGAAAAATAACTGTAAACAAATTCAATAAATTCTGTGCCATTCTTACAATTTGAAGAAGATAGTTATTTTTAGGTGTTTTTTAATTTAACAAGAATATCAATTATTTATTTATTTTTGCATGGGGGTTTTCCACAACAGCAATCAAAATTTAAGATGTTTTTACTATTCAATAACCCTATGTAATAAAAGAGCAATATGCACATTGACTGTATCTCTGCTACACCCACAAGTCATGCCCACTAGCCCAATCAGGAGTGAGTATGCAAATTAACCCAACCAAGATGGCTGCAGCCATGGATCCAGCAGGAGACTTGGGTTTCCCCAGCAACGGAGGAAGCTAAGCTTCCCCGCACACTCTGGCGGGCCCTGGACTCCACTCAAGGCTACAAAGTTTCAATTATAGAAAATAAATCTCAACAAAAATGGTGGCGGCCATAGAGCTGGAGCTGAGCAGGAGGCTTGGGTTTCCCCCAGCTATGGAGGAAGCCAAGTTTTCCACCTTCCCTGGCTGGCCTTGGTCTCTGCTCAAGGTTACAAAGTTTCAATTATAGAAGGTAAATAAATCCCAAATTCCAGAGTCTCCACTTGGGTCGCCAGGGGGCGTGGCTGGCCTGCAAACTACCACAGGCCTCTTGCCCAGGTCATCTCATGCCCCAAGGGAACCCCCACCTTTATTCAGGATACCCTTTAGGGCAAACCAGCTGGCCCTCACCCATGAACCAGGCCTCTATCCGATCTAATAAAAGAGTAATATGCAAATTGATCATCACTCCAACACACAAGATGGCTGCCCCCATGTGGTCAAAGATGGCTGTCCCCATGTAGACACAAGATAGCTGCCACAAGATGGCCAGCATGGGAGGGCAATTGGGAGGGACCAGGCCTGCAGGGGAGGGCAGTTAGAGGTAAACAGGCTGGTAGGAGATAAGTTAGACATCAATCAGGCTGGCAGGGGAATTGTTAGGGGATGATCAGGCTGGCAATCAGAAGCGGTTAGGGGCAATCAGGAAGGCAGGCAGGTGAGCAGTTGGGAGTCAGCCATTCTGGATTGTGAGAGGGATGTCTGATCCTATGGGCAGGATGACATCCCTGGAGGGTTTCCAGATTGAGAGGGTGTAGGCTAGACTGAGAGATACAGACCCCCATGCACGAATATCATGCACCAGGCCTCTAATTACTATAATAATTTTTATTTGATTATATGTTTACCTCATTTTGTCATTGGATAACTATTTTAGACACTGCTATGTGCTGAGTATACAATGGTGAACAAAGCAGACAAGTTCACTGCCTTCATGGCACTTACTTGTAGGAGAAGGATATTATAGTTAACTTTATAATTTAACATGTCATGAGAATTGAGATGAAGGAATAGTCCCAGGGCAGTGAAAGAGAATATCAGAGGGGCTATAGATACAGGAAAGTCATCCATTCTTTAGGAATTCACTTTTCAGTTTGCAACTTAAAGAATAGTAGAAAGGAGCCAGTGGAAGTCTGAGGGAAATGGCATTCCACACAAAGGGTCAAAGGTATATGGAGAAGGTGCTGATTGCTGTAGGAAAGAACTTGGGGATTCAAGAAAGGCCAGGATCTGCAGAGCAGGGTCCATGTAAGGTGAGTGGCTCGAGATGAGGTTAAAGAGGGAGGAAGAATAGGACATATAGGGCTTTGTGACTAGGGGAAGAAGCCTAGATATTAAGTATAGTGGGATACCATTGGTAGTTTGAAGTATGGATATATATCTAGATGGCAAGCTACCAATCAGGAGGGAGCTATCTAGTGAGGAGGTGATGCTAAGGTGTTAGAATTGGAAATAAAGAGAGGAGGATACATTTGAGAACTATGTGAGAGGTAGTAGCCAGAATAACATACAGGTTTTTGTCTTCGGTTAACAGGAAGTTCAAGGTACCATGTACTAAAAATCATTGTGTAGTAGGTATATAGAGTAGAGTGGATAGTCTGATCCAAGCTGAAGAAACATTTCAAAACAAATGTTTACTATTGGATTCCTCATCTAGTTTTGAGCAAAGATTGCATGTAAGAACTTCCTGTTGATTGTCTGGCTTCTGGAATAGAATCCAATCTTTCCCAAACTGACCTCTCCTGCCTCCATGCCATTTCCTTTATAATTTCAGGCTCGGAACCTGCTCGAGAAGCAGCTGCTATCTGTACGAAGAGGTTCCTGCTGCAATGTTGGTGTTTATTGTGAGTCTGCATGTTAGAATGGCCTATAGTGCTCCCCATCTTCAAACTCTTCCAGCAAAACCTGTCCTCCTGCTTTCTCCAGAAAGGTTAGTTCTGTCTGTTACCTCTAGGTCTCTGGGCTATTAGGAACAGATTTATGAAACCCATGTTTCAGCACTATTCTGAACTTGTAATCATACATTCTTTGCACAAAGGACTGATAATCTTTTCCCATTTCCCTGTTTTTAAGAGATAAACACTTGTAGATTTATATTGCTTTGTCTGAGAAATTCTAATTTCATTTTAAGGAGATGTTATTGTGATTCAGTACTCTCAAATAGCATCTGCTGCTTTTATCATCTGTGCTGACTTTACGGGAGCATAAGATTTTCAGAGAAAATTTTCAGAATTAATATTTCCAATATTGTGACATTAAAAATCTCTCTTGTGTACACTGTCATGCCATTGATGATCTCAACAGTACTTTGAGGTGGACATTATTACCAATGTTATAGGAGTAGAACCCAGGGCAGTGAAAGAGAATATCAGAGGGGGTCATAGATTCAGGCAATTCACTGCAGCTAATAGGTCAAACATAGAGACTCAGGTACTAAGTGAATTGTCCAGCATTGCCCAAGTAGGAAACGATGCTGTATGTTTTAAATTCATGGCCATAGCACATGTTTTTATTTTTTTATTTTGTTAAAACAACTTATTTACTATGAGAGGTGAAGAAGTTATATTTTAAGATATTCTGCTACATTCTGTTCTGATATAAAGTTGTTTTCTATCAAGGTAAGTGTTCTCATGGTCCCAGAGCTGGTCATCCAGAGCATTAGAGATAAGCACCGAGTGCTTAGAAGGGTTTCTTTGCATAAGAAAAACTGTTCTAGGAGTAGCAGCCTAGACTCTTCAGGCAACTTATAAACTGGTTTCTTAAGTTACTACAAGAAATAAGAAAGGAGTAGAGGTTGTGAACTTATGGGAACAAAATTCAGAGTATGAGCTCTGCAGCTAATAGGTCAAACATTTTCATTTTCATTTAGCAAAGGTAACAATTTCTATATCGAATGTCATGGCCAGCAACCTCAACTAAAGGGAGCCCAGAACCCATTTAAAATGCAGAGCATTGCTTCCAGGGAAATCCTACTCCCACCGGAGTATAAATGTATTTATTTCATTTTGCCTTTTATGTTTTCAAAAGCAGGTTGCATGAAAACAAGTAGGCTCTTCGGAAATAAAGCAACATTTTGTAGCAGCTTCATACCTTTATATTATTATTTCAGTGTTTGCTTCAAAATTATTTTAATACTACAAGTTGAGCAACACAGAAATGGATAGATGGGAGTCTGACTCTGATAAGTTGCAGATGAGGCTCAGAGATGAAGTAATCTGTCAAGACAAATAGCTGAGCTGGAAGTTGAATGCAGGCATTCTGAGCTCCACATTCGTGGCCAGGCAAGGTTTGAGGACACAGCAATGATAGATGTATATAATGGATGCAAAACATATGTTAGCTCCTCAAGTGAATGGACATAACTGGGTGATCTTAACCTCATTTCTTACTTTTTAAGATTTTATCTGTAATCCAGTTTGGATTCTCTCCTAAAATATCCAGATTAGATTGAGTTGTCACATTTTACTATCAATCAAGATTATTTTAAAAAAGTTTACCCTGAGCCAGAGTCAAGTGTAATATCCTAAGGACAATTTGTTGACACCTGTTGTGAACGTTATTTTTATGTCAGCTTAGCTAGGCTATAGTAATTATTATGTAATCAAATGCTAATGTAGGTATTTCTATGAAGGTATTTTGTAGATCTGGTTAACATCTATCTGTCTGTCCATCTAGCTAGCTAGCTAGCTAACTAGTTAGCTATCTTTGTTTTTAATTCTATTTCTCTAGAATCACAAACTGATAAAGGTTTTGGTACTAAGAGTGGTTCCAGAGGAACAGACTATTAATGATGAGTTTTCTGAAATAGTTCTGCAGTCTCTGAAATTGGTTCTCTATTTTGATTAGCTTTAAAGACAGTAATTGACTCTATTTCTAGTGCTGTAAAGATACCCAGAATATCACCAAGAGATACTCATGATTAAAACCTCATAAAAGGCAAGGTTCTGAGTAACTACTGAATCTCCTCAGGATCCATCCTCACCATTCCTCTCTCCTTTTAAACCTATACTTTGATTCCAGTTCCAACAGTCTCCAAGGGGTGATATACAAAGTATAGCCCATAAGGACATGTGCTACACTCCCAAAGATCTCCCTGAGTTTCCAATTTATACAGACAAAAATCTGGGGAATGGTGTGTGGAAGTAGGTATTAAGGGTGTGGGATAATGTTGGAAGGAACATAAAGTTTAATCAGGCTGAATTTATTGATATCGGCCCACTAGGCAGAGATTCTAGATTTAACATTACAACTCGGGAGGGTTAGAAAGGGCTCTAACAGTTTGGTTGGCTGAAACATGCACCAAAAGGTGACCCACAATAAGTGAAATGCCACCTGCCTTGGTATATTGAGGATGGTACTCAAGGTTCTGGGAGATTGGAATGTCAGAGTGGATTTATAATTTAAGAACTTCCCACTCACCATGGGAGTGACTAGAGGACATACCTTTCACCATGACTGTGAGGAGTAAATTTGTGATGGGAGCCCTAAGCATCCTTGAAATATTATGTGATTATCCTTTTCTATAGATCAGAAAGTGCAGTGGGAATGGATACATCTAAATTTAGAAACCTAAATGCAATGGGGGTAATTAGATTCTGGAGTGGCAGGGGCTAGCACTCAACCACCAAAGGTGGGCATGATTTCCCAACGGACAGCAGGGTCAAAGCAGGAATCAGAAAAGACAGACTCAAAGAAACGTTTGGCACTGGCTAGTTGGTCTTGGTGCTCCTAGAAGTGAAGTAGTTGACAAGTCTCCTAAATTCTTACTTGATTTTATGAGTGGAAGTATTGTAGGTCAAGAAAACAAAAGTGTAATTTGAATCATAAACACAGAGAGGGGGGCTCCTCAATCAATTCCCAGACTTGAGCCAGCATACAGATCCACAAGCTCTTAAATGAAGGACCACTTGAGGAAGGACCTCAGTATGCTACCCAAAATTTATACTTTTAATCTTGATCCCAGCCTTACCCAAAGGGAGCTGTTTCCCTTTCCCAGAGTGACTGTGCAGTGAAGAAAAGGAAATAATCAGATCTCTCAGGTATTACTAGGCATTAGTTCTGAATTGATATTAACTCTAGGAGACCCAAAATGTAGTCCACCAGTCAGATTGGTGGCTTATTGAAGTCAGATGCTCAGTGGAGTTTTAGCTCAGGCCCATCTCACAGTGGGTCCAGTTATCTCCCCAGTTCTATAAAACATAAATGGAATAGATATATTCAGCAACTGGCAGGATTTCCATATTGGCTCCCTTACCTATGAGATGAGGGCTGCTGTGGTGGGAAAAGCCATTGTATACCATTAGGACTGCTTCTTCCTAGGAAAATAGTAAACCCAAAGCAATATTGTATCCGTGGAGGAACTGCAGAGATTCATACCATCATCAAGGACTTGAAGGTTGCAGGAGTGGTAATCCCACTACACCCCTATTCAATTTTCCTACTTGGTATATACAAAAGACATATGGATCTTGGAGAATGACAGTGGCTTATCATAAGCTTAACCAGGCAGTAACTCCAATTGTAGCTACTGTACAGATATGATTTCATTGCTTGAACAATTTCAGCACACTTCCTGGTATTTGTTATGCAGCTATTGATCTGGCAAATGCTCTATTTCCCATGCCTATTAGTAAAGACTACCAGAAGCAGTTTGCTTTCAACTGGCAAGGTCAATGATACACCTTCACTGACTTATCTCAGGGGCATATCAGCTCTCTAGCCCTATGGTGTAATTTAGTGTTCAGGGATTTCCATCACCTTTCCCTTCTACAGAATATCACATTGCTTTATTGCTTTATGCTGATTGGACCTAATGAGAAAGAAGTAGCAACTATCCTAGTTTTAGTGATATTTGCATATCAGAGAGTGAAAAATAAATTTGATAAAAATTCAGGGACTTTTTACCTCAGTGAAATTTCTAGTGGTCCAGTGGTGTGGGGCATATTGAGACATCGATTCTAGGATGAAGGATAGTTGTTGCATCTGATCCCTCCTACAACCGCAAAAGTGGTACAATGCCTAGTAGGCCTTTTTGGATTTGGGAGACAACATATTCCTCATTTGGGAGTGTTACTCTGGCTCATTTTGCAAGTGACCTAGAAAGATGGTAGTTTTGAATTGGACTCCTGATGAGAGAAGGCCCTGCAACAGGTCCAGGCTGCAGCGCAAACTGCTCTGCTACGGGGACCAGCAGATCAATCGATGGTGCTTGAAGAGGTAGTGCAGATAGGATGCTATTTGGAGCCTTTGGCAGAATCTATAGGTGAACCACATAGCAGGTCCTTAGGATCCCAGAGCAAAGCCCTGCCATCCTCTGTGGATGGCTACTCTCCTCAGAGAAACAGTTCTTGGCCTGCCACTAGGTCTTAGTAGAAACTTAATGCTTACCCAAGAGCCACCAAGCTACCATAGGACCTGAGCTGACTCTCATGAACTGGGTGTTATCTGAACCACTAAGCCATAAAGTTATATGTGAACAGCAGCACTCCATCATTAAATGAGAGTGGTTCATGTGAGACTGGACCCCAGCAGGCCCTGAAGACACACATGT
This sequence comes from Lasiurus cinereus, assembly GCA_011751065.1. Lineage (NCBI taxonomy): Eukaryota > Metazoa > Chordata > Mammalia > Chiroptera > Vespertilionidae > Lasiurus > Lasiurus cinereus. Next base: position 4,213,782 of record JAAGEH010002531.1, read on the forward strand.
GTTATTAGAGGAAGTGGCCCAAATGTCTATTGTCTCCATTCCTAGTCAATATTTTCTCTTTCCCAGCCTACATCTGTGGCCTTATAGAGAGTTTCCTATGATCACTGATGGAGAAAGAGAAAACACAGGTCTAGCTTACAGATGTTTCTGCACAATTTGCAAGCATCACCCCAAAATGCACAGCTCTAGCACTACAAACCACTTTGAGGACATCTCTGAGAAACAATGGGGAAGGGAAATAATCCCAGTGGACAGAATTTCAAGTACACCTTGTTGTTCAGTTTGCTTAGAAGAAGAAATAGTAAGGGTATGAGTATATCTTGATTCATGGACTGTGGCTAATTATTTGGCTGCATGTTAACGGACTTGGAAGGAATATAATGGAAAATGGATGACAAGGGAGGTTTGGGGAAAAGATATGTGTGTAAACCTCTCAGATTAGGTGAAAAATGTGCAGATATTTTATCTAATGTAGATACTCACCAAAGGGTGACCTCAGCATAGAAGGATTTTAATAATCCAGTGGATAGGATGACCTGCTTTGTGGAGAGCGGTCAGCCCCTTCTACCAGCCGCTCCTTGTCATCACCCAATGGGCTCATGAACAGAGTTACCAGAATGGTAGAGGTGGAGGTTTTTTATGGACTCAGCAAGATGACTTCCTCTCATCTAGGCTGACCTGGCTGTTACCACCATTGAGTGCCCAATCTACCAACAGCAGAGACCAGCACTGAGTCATTAATATGGCACCATTCCCCAGGATACTCAACCAGCTACCTGGCAACATGTTGATTATAATGCCTGTTTCCATCATGGAAGAGAAACACTTGGTTCTTAATGGAATAAACAATTATTCTGATACAGATTTGCCTTCCCTGCAAAGGCAATGCTTCTGCAAAACTATCATCTACAGATTTAGAGAATGTCAGGAGTATCACTTTACAGCAAACAAAATGCAGCATTGGGTCCATGCTCATGAAATTCACTGGTCTTACCATGTTTCCCATCATCTTGAAGCAATTGACATGATCAAATGGTGGAATGGCCTTTTGAAGACTCAACTATACTGCTCGCTACTTGGTAATACCTTGTAAGTTTGTTCTCTGGAAAGCTGTATATATTCAAAATCAACATCCAATATATGGTGCTATTTCTTCCATAGCCAGGATTCACAAGTTCCAGAATTAAAGGGATAGAAATAAGAGGGGCACCACTGACTATTATTCCTAGTGAATCACTAGCAAATTTTTGTTTCCTGTGCTCATGACCTTGTGCTCTGTTGGTTAAGACAAGATCATAGGAGGGAAAGCTTTTGTAAGACACAACAGCGATTGCACTGAACTAGAATTTAAGACTGCCATTGACTTCTTTGGGTTCCTCATGCCTCTGAATCAACAGGCAAATAAATATATTATTAATGTATGTAGCCCGATATTCTCATCAGCACTGGGCATTAGTAATCAGTGTTCTGGAAAAAAAAATAGATCCCATTTAAATTATATTTTTAAGTTCCTTGCTACTAAAAATGATTATTTTCATGTGGTTACAACTAGTTGACATTTTCTTTTTCTATCCTTTTTTTCTTCATTTTTGCCCATTTTTTATATCATTACTTTTCTTTTTAAACAATCCTTAAGAGACTTTCATCTTTACTGAATATGGCCTTTCAATCTACATAATGCGTCCATAGGCATACATGGTTGGGTCAGTGTTTATATAGATCATTGCAGTTTAACTGTACTTTCACCATCCTTCCACCCCTGTGAGACACAAAGGAACTGCAGGAAGATGATGATGTGGTGGATTCGACATTCCTGTCAGTGACACAGCCACTAAAGAAATTCTAAAGAAAAATTGTCTTGTCATCTTCTTCAAACTAGAAATGTATTTAGACTGCAATATAGATCTACTGCCCAGCTTGCAGAATTGCAGAATTTTCCAATTTGGTGTTGCTCCGGGTTAAAAAACATACCAGCTGAAAAATGTGAATTGGGATCATTTGCCATCCGTTCTTAATATAATGACTGATTTCCCACTCTGGATTCAGCAAGCTGCAGGCAACGGGTTTGAACTGAGTCCAGGTGGAAGGGGGCCAGACATATTAAATTTAAGGCCTCTATTGCACAACTCCCTGCAGAAATTGTGCAAATAATATAGCTGGAGTGCTTTCTGCATGCTGTGCAATCCAACTCTTGGCAACCTGATTAATTCCTTGCCCTTTCCTGTAGTATGCACAGTTAGGAAATATACTAAAAGATGACAGAAACTATAATAGAATCTGTCAGGTATTACATTCAAGATGTTATCCTCTTCATTTTTGGTTTAGAAAAAAAATTAAAAAGTTATCAAAAAGTTGTATGTAATAATTACCCCTCAATGCTATTTGTTTTTTTTTGTTGTTGTTGTTAATGGCTCTCATGTCTATAACATATAAGTCAAACTTCAGACCTCATGATTATTCTACATTTATGTAGAATTTTACAGAACTACATATAAACATGCACCCAGGCTTGTTAAAAACAAATTAATGAAAAAGCAGCTTTTAATTGCACCACACTAAAATGGACTACCATTGAATATCTCTGTTTCATGTAAATGTACACACAGCCTTAAGAGACTGAATTTCCATGCACTCTTTCCCTGCCTTTTCTCAAAAAAAGACTGAGAGACAAGGACAACTTCTGAGCATAAATAATAAGATTCATTTAATCCAAGATTTGTGATAACTCGTTTTAATCTTCACAAAATTGGATGTTTTGATGTTGTCAATGTTTCAGTGAAATAGTTATGCTAAAAATGATGTAACAAATTCTACTCAAGTCATCCAAAATGAGGGCTTCTCAAAAGGGACTAATGTGCTAAGTAGATACTATTTTTCTTTCCAAATGGAAATACAGGGTTCCCTCCCAAATGTATACATCTTTGAATAATTATTAATTGCAAAATCTGAAAAGAAAAAACACACATCAGAATTAATAATTATTTAAACTGTGGTATACATTTTGGGGGGATACCCTATATTTTGGAGGTGACCTCTATACTATTTTGTAAATTCTTTTTAAATTTCACACTAGAAACTAGGGGATAGTTCAATATTTGGCAAATTAATTCTAACATATGCCTTGGAAGTCAAATTGGCAGAAACAGGGGTGCGCTGACTTAATGTACTACTGATTGGGGCTGTGAGCTCTTGAGAAACTCCAGTGAGGATTGCATTAGTAGCTCTGGGAGAGCTTAGCAACGGCATCAGAGGCTGAAGAAATGAGTCAGAATGATTTTATTGGGCAACCTATAGTCAGAGTTCAAATTTGCATTTGTTTTCTAGATTTGGGATTCCAAATGTTTCCTTAGACTAGGTAATTTGGTTTAAATGGGATTGAAAAAAACTCAACTCCAGGAATTAGTAACCAATTTGCTTGTAAGTGTCATATTTCATGTTCCCCTTAACAGGTATCACATGTTTTTAGTTGGTCTTTTCAGTATATTGACATTGGCTTAGGGGAAAGAGGAATTCAAACAATCAAGCCCTGGGATACTTAGAGAGTATACCCGTAAATCATGCTTAACTGTAACATGGGTGTATGTTTGGGATGTAATTATGTAGCATGCCATAAAATATTTGTATGTGGGTATGTGTCACTCATGTCTGAAAATACTCTTTTGGCTAGTAGTCTAGTTATGGCCTATTGACCTGAGGAAAAACATCTGGCAATTAAAATGGGAAAAATTGTAGGGTTAATTGATGTGGGAAGACTAATAGGTTTCTGACTGTGCTTGGGATCAGAATGTGACCTATGAGATATCATGAATTGGAAACTGGAAGACATTTTAGATCTCTCACTTGAAAAAATATTTGAAGCGGCACCACATGCCGGAGTTAATCAGTGTCAAAATGTATTATTGAACATCTTAGCCTTGTAAGCAAGAAGTAAGGCATGAAAATAAGTTTGCCCTTTGGTTATGTGTCTTCCCCAAATTCATATGTTGAAGCTCTAACCCTCAATGTGCCTATATTTGGGAGCAGGGCTTTTAAAGAGGTAATTAAGGTTAAATGAGGTCATAAGGGTGAGACCATAGGATTGGTGTCTTTATAAGAAAAGGAAGAGATGCTAAGGATGCTACACACAGAGAAAAGGTCATGTGAGTGTGCAAAGAGAAGACAGCCAGGGAGAAGTCAGTCGAGGAGAGAGGCTCAGGAGAACTCCGTCCTGTCAAAACCCCTATCTTGGACTTCCAGCCTCTAGTAATATGAGAAAGTAAGTTCCTGTCATTTAAGCCACACAGTCTCTTCTATTTTGTTATGAGAGCCCTTGCAGACTAATATGCCCTTTGTCTAGTTGCCTTAAAATACTATAATATATTTTATTGTAGTATCTGTGATGTCAATAAAGTCATCTTGTTATTCTTATGGATTTTCTGGGGGCAGATACTGCTCTGGCAGCTGGCTAGAATTCTTTTGATAGTATCTGAAGTTGCTATAAAAGTGGCCAGAGTAAGTGGAGTAGGTATCTATTGTTTTGGCTTGTCCACCTTTCTTCCCCCTTTATCACCATGTGAGGAATGATCCCTCCTTACCTTGGTCCCTGTGGTTTACTGTGACTTACCTCACCCCAGGGCTCTGGCTTTTATAGCCAAAGAGATATTTTGGTTATCACTGTGGCTGAAGATTAAAAGAAACATTTAAACTCTGGTTCAAATGCTCTTGACCTTCTTACTATTTACCCAGAGTTCTATTAAGCCTGTGCCCAGGTTCCACATTCTCTTTCAGTACCCACCTGCTGTGGTCTCTTGCTTCCTGGTACAACTCTTGAGGTGTCAAGCACATGCTGCCTTGCTCTGTGTGTGTGTGTGTGTGTGTGTGTGTGTGTGTGTGTGTGTAATTTCTGAAACCCATGACCTACATTCTTGGAATAGATAGTCTGGAAAATTACCAATCAGACCTGCTTGGTGGGTTATCCACTGAGGAAATGGGAAGGTGAGGCTGTCCCAAATGGAACATCCTCAGGTCCTACTTGACTAGACAGCATTGAAAGCAAAGGCAGTAGAGTCTGATACTGCAAACTGTAGAAAATAAAGGTGAAACACAGGTAGTTAATTACCCAGATATTGGGTAGGGAACAGCAGGAGTTAAAGGGGTACTTTTTAGGATTTACTAATTTTAGTGGGTTGAGTCATATTCTCCAACAACCTCTACCAAAATGTATGCCCACCTGACATCACATACCGTGACCTCATTTGTAGTGACAACTACAAATAAGGCCTTTGAAGTTATAATTAGTTAAGGAACTCAAGATGAAATCATGGATTTGGGTAGGCTATAAATCTAATAACTTGTGTGCTTATGAGAGAGAAGAGGACACAGAAACCCAGGAAAGAGGGCCATGTGAAGAGAGAGGCAGAGATTGGGGTTATGCTTAGTCACTACCCAAAGAACACCAGGAGGCATCAGGGGTTGGAAGAGGCAAGAAAGGATTCTTTCCTGCAGCCTTGGGGGGAATTATGGTGCTGCCCACACCTTGATTTTGGACTCTGGCCTCCAGAAATGTGAGAAAATAAATTCCTATTTTTTGAAGACACAAACTTTTTGGTTATTTGTTATGGTATCTTAGGAAATTAGTTCATTGGTAAATCTGTAAGAATAGGAAAGTGTGATGAATGTTTAAGACTATAAGAGATGACTTTCCTAGAGGAGAAGGAGTTCATGTTTAAGACTGTAAGAGATGACTTTCCTAGAGAAGAAGGAGTTCGTTAGCATTGAGATCACAAAGAACAGTGGTATTTGCCATGTGAATTCTACCTCGTGCCTTTAATCCCAGCTAATCAGATGTTGACAAGCCTGGTGTGTTACCTACTGGCCACTCCCTGTCAGGAGAAGCAGAGACTTGCTGAGCTTTTCATGCTTTTCTCAGAAAGGGAAGGGAAAGAGAAATATGGAGCGCGATGATTTTACGATGGATATTCCGCAGTGTGTGCTGGCATTGTGACAATTTGGCCATCTGTTTCATGGAGGTAGTCCAGCTCCATCAAAGAGACAATATAATTTCTGTCACTTCTTAGAAAAGCTTCCTTGTAAAACAACACTCATTTAGCAGGTTTATTGTGTGGCAGTGTAAATGTTCATGGCTAGGGTCACCATCCATTCCACTTTGTCTCAGACAGTCCCAATGTATGGGTGTTGTCGCAACCTAATTAATTATAGTCCTCCCCCTTCCACTTTGAAAAGTGCTCCTGTTTGGATGATAAGTTCTATAGCAACCTTAGTTATGACACAATCCCTCATTTTTCTTTTTGTACAAAAAACTCTAAAACTTTGCAATTGGGTTTCTTTTCCTTTTCTTGCCAATCCCACAAGATTACTTAGTTACAATGTTTTGGAACAGATTTATTTTTTCAAAGGGAATTTTGCTTGGGAATGAGCAAAGGGAAGTTTGCAATTGATTTGTTTCCTGAAAACTGGTTGGCTCCCGTGCCTCCCCCAGCCTTATCCCTGCCCCAGGTTCCTCCCCTACCTACTCTGTGCTTTGGCCGGCACAGCAGTGCCTCTATGCAGTGAAAGGAATTTGGCTGCTTCAGCAGTGTGACCAACTGCACACAGCCATGTCTGCAAAGCAGGTGTAAGCTGGCATTCTGCCCAAGCCTGGCCAGACAGCTTCATAAATTCTGCCCTTACCACAGCCCCGAATTACTTTTCATGACACAAAGCCAAGCTGTGTTATTCACCTAATGCCCCGATTTACAGTTCCCAAGACAAAAGAACATACAGATAGAGTTTCAGGGCTCTGTTTGCCTTCACGTTTATCTAAAGGTTAGTTTCAGGTCAAGCTCAAGAAACCTGACAAATGGTGGTGAATAAACCTAAAAATAAATTAAGTGCAAGTGGGAAACTTAAGCATTCCTTGTTCTTGTGCCAACAGAAAACTCAACCCAATTTGCATTCTTTTAATATCTGAAACAAGCAGCTGTTCTCTTATTTCTGGCATACTGGGGAATTATTATGCTCCCCTTCAGCTCATACGCATGCGTTGCTTATACATAAGGCACACACATGTACACCTACACACACACACACACACACACACACACGTTGGCACAGTCCCCATTAAGTACTTGTCATGTCTTCAAGGACTAGTGACCTAGTGAGAGAAGCATGTATCTGGCAGAGTGGTGTGGTGGCCCCCAATGTACTGCCAGGCTCAGGAACACAGGGACTTCAAGTCAGAAATGTCATCACTCTGAGCACAAGGAAATCAGACCTAGAGATGCGGGTATGTGGAAAGATAACTGCTCATACATTATTTCCATGAGGGTGAAGGCTGAGCATTTAACCTGAAGGATACTTGGTGCTGAGGCTTAAGACTCTAGGACAAGGATGTGCGGAGGCAGCTCATATCCCCATTAATACTTAGTTTGTAAATGTGCTTGTTTCGTTTTCTTAAATATATTTGTATTTTCAGCCCAGAATTCTTACTCACCTGTATCTCTCTTTAGTCTCCCTCTATCGCCTTGCTTCTCACCAATCCCACTCTCAGGAAACATTCAGGTGATAAGATAAATGAGAAATATGATGTAATTAATACTGTTGTATTTATAAAAGTGAATAAATGGAGGCCTGGCAATGAGTGAGTCTCTCAATTAAAAATGCCTCTTCAGAACCTCAGGATACCAAGAGAGCCTGTGCCAAGTTGCCTACCCCTAAGGGGCTGCTGGGACCACCCTTAATTGCCAAGACTGGGTAAAGGATGTTACTAAGAAAGATAATAGACAACAACAGAAGTCCATTTCCCTGCTGTAGAAAACCATAACTGACATTGCAATTTACCCCACTACTATTACTTTTTTTCTAAATATAAACTTGCTCTAGAATATAAATTGCTCTTCTCCTATTCTACCCTGCTTCTCACCCCATCCTCACTTTTCTGTCCATGGGATTAAGATAGAAATCTCACTAAGAGAAATAAGATGTTTCTCAAGAATAAAGACATTGATCTCATCCAGATTTCACAGTGGGTTTGCAGATTCCAGCTGCCTCTGTGAGACTTACAGAACAAGCCGGAGATTTTTCCTGCAGACCAAGCTAAGTAAACCCACCGCTGTCAGGCTCTGAATGCAGAGGAAGAGCGCCAGACAAATGTGTTTCAGCAATGGAGTTGACAAATCTACCATATGGCACCTGGACAATTGAGGTAGAAAGAAGTTGTTTGAGTGACTTAGAGAACAAGACATCCTATGGCACCATTAACAGCATGCTGGATCCACCCCATCCTTTCAGCTCTCACCCATCCTGCACATGTTGATGGGTCTTACTACAAGCCCACTTGTGTGTCCTCCTACCAGCTTCCCTGGTCCACAAACAGTGTAGGCCAGGGTGCTGGGATTCTGTTCCCCAGGGAGAATGCTCGGCCAATGATGCCTGGGAGTCTGGGGGTAAATACTGCACTGGGAATAACTGAGATGCAGGGGGTAACTTACTTAATAGTGCCTCTTCGAATGGCTTCTTTGCCTTCTTTTCCTTTTCAAGTGCTTCCTGGATCCCCTCACAAATAAATTCTTGTGTCCAAACCCTTGTCTGGGGTCAGCTTCTGGAGGGTCCAACCTAAGTATGCACAACATGAGGATATTTGTGAAAAGGCAAGGTGAGACTATGGAAATTATGTGACTTGTTTCAGGAAAAGGTTCCATATAAGAGATTTAGAAATGGCACCAAGGATATTGCCCAGAAGTAGCAGAGTAGATACATGGGCTAATAGGATGTTAACTTCCAGATCCACATGTACTAGTAAGACACATAGTGTGTGTGCATTGTCCATGAATGTGCAAGGGGTGAAGAGGGAGGGGGATTGGAGGGAGAGACTCAGTAAGGATTTCTAGTCTTCCATTATTAGGATTGTGATTAGGAAGACAAAGCATCGCTTTGAGGTTTGTCTCTGTGTTTGAAAAGACAGTTGAATATTATTAATGTATTCTAGGAAGTACTGAACACTAACTTGAAGCTTTTATCAGCTTTCTTTGCTCTAATTTCTAAAGCAAAAAAATGCCTTCCATCCAAATACTCTATTAAAAGAACATATGAAATTAATGAAACATATCATTACTTTACAATGGCCAAATTGTAGATTTGTCACAGTACAGAGACAGAAACTCATTAAGCTATTGTGCTTCTGTTTCACATTTTATGTTGTAGTAAAAGAAAAACCTAACAAACCTTTTTTTTCCCCCTATGTATGGTTTCTTTGAAAACTTCTTTTATAATTCAAGCTGAAAATCATCTGACTTATCTCTCTTAACAAAAATAGCTGTGGCTAAAAACAAGAATCACAATTTGGGCTTTTGTGAATTTCATAGTTTATTTGAGAAGTAAGATAGAGTTGAGAAGTCTTGTATCCCTTAAAAATAGATATAGACAACATCATTCTTCTTTATCAACTGGTCAGAGCCCTTCCCTCATATTTTTCAGGGAAACTGTGAATTATTTATCTCTTCGGGTTTGGGAATTTTAGCAAACATCAGCACAGTTGCAGGGTGAAGCCAAGCCAATGGTTCAGTTACCTACCCTCTGCATTATATTGAACAATGCCGCAGCCTTTCCGTAGATGCTATTAATACAGGAAAGAATGATATAAGAAATCAAGCAGGAATCAAGGTAAAATTGGCCAGCTCTCCTTCCAGACTCTGTCCCTGCACCTAACTGCACTTGAACTCTTTGAAAGAATGTGAAAACCTTCTCACACCTATCCAAACCAGTGCCGCTTGGTTGCCTTTTATTATCATTAGCCTGCATTTTAAAAAATATTGCACAGGGGATTGGACATGCATTATTTATAAAAATTTGTAAACTTTTTTTCACTTAAAAAATAACAAAAAATTTTATGAGGCATTTGATCTTATCTTTATGGTCTTAATTATGGATCTTTGTCCTTCTTGCCTTGTTTGGGAAGGTCACAAAGGAAATAACATGTTGAGGGAGAGAAATATTTTTCTTTGGTTCTTTTCCATATTAGCTAAGTGGTGTTCAGTTACTCTTTGTATCAGTCAGGAGAGGGGAGTGGATTTAAAGCAATTAGCTTATATGATTATAGGGCCTGCCAAGTTCAAAAATCTATAGGGCAGGTTGAAAATATAGGCAGGATTTCTGTTATACTCTTGAGACAAAATTTCTTTTTCTCCAGTTTTTGCTCTAAAATCCTTCAACTGATTGGATGAGGCCCATCCATACACATCATGGAAAATAATCTGCTTTACTTAAAGTCAGCTATGGTAAATGTTAATCACATCTACCAAATACTTTCACATCAGCATCTAGATTAGTGTTTGATCAGACAGCTGGGCACTATAGCCTAGTCATATTGACACATAAAACTAGCTATACCCCTAAAACGGAAAACATTGCCTTCATGCTTCACGTTGCATTGAAGAATATGGTATTTTGAGTGAAAGAGATTTGGATTCAAAATCCAGGTTTGCCCTTTGCTGAATGTCCTTGAGTAAATATAAAATTTTTCGAGTCTTAATTTTCTTATTTATAAAATCATGCACCTCAATTTAGATTCTTTCTATTGCAAGATACAGAAAACACAATGCAGTCAGATTCAAGAAAATAAAGGGAGAACGGATTAGTTCAAGTGACTAGAAATTTGATGGGTTGGTGTGAATTTAGGATTCAGTTTCATCCAGGGCTTTAGTGATGTCATAGAGACTCAGTTAGGATCTTTTTTCTCTCACTAATATCTCAGCCCCCTTTGCTTTGTGTTGGTTCCATTCTCATATATTCTCTTCCCACCCCCACGCATTCCCTCCCTATGTGGTGGCAGGCCATTTCTAGCAGCTGCAATCTATAAGCTTTCAGATTAAAGATCATTAAAGAGCAGCTTTCTGCTCTCCCAAGATATGTCTGACCCAACCACTTTCTGTGGTCAGGGCATGTCCTGTTTAGCATAGCCAGACTTTGTTACCTGCTCTGTTTCCTGGAGTTGAAGATAGAGCTGTGTCCAAACAGATGGACTGAGCATAGGGAGTGGATAGATCCGTAATCAAAATCTGGAGCTTCTCATTCGAAAGGGCAAATAGATGCTAAACAGGCAAAAACAAATGTCCATGGCATGATGGTTTTAGTACTTTACTCACAAGGTGGTTATTAGGACTCAATGGGTGATTAGAAGGCCCATGGAACAGAGAAGGAATTCAATGAGTGGCTGTGCTGTTTTTGGAATGCTTTAATTGGTACAAGCTTGAGAGGACACTGAAGTGTATATTCTTTTTTTTTTTTTTTTTGCTTCACAGCTTTATTTTTGAAATCACAAACAATTCAAAGTAACCATCAGTGAGGCCTCTGTTAAAAGATTTTCCAGCAGAGCTGCCCCAGTTTTAAAATTAAACAATATTGCACTTTAAGATGAATTTCCAGGATCCTCTTCCTCAAAGAAAAGTATTGCTTCCATCTGTGTTTTCTTGACTAAAATAAAAGCATATTGCAGAAAACTCTACTTAAAAAATTAACACTGCAGGTACAGTAAACACAATAAAAGTACCTGCCTATTATAGAATGCTAGAGAACATTTGGCTGTAAGAAACTAGCCCATGATTAGTATAAAGTGTATACAATATTTTTTCATTCCAGTGGTCCAAGATACGAAGGTTTCCAGATACAATCTTGTTCTCTAATACTGCTCCAGGTGGGATGTCGATTTGGTCACCGTGATTTACAATGATGATAACTTTAATGAAACATTCTTGCCAAATATTACATCTTCTGAAACTGTGAGGTGATCCAATTCAAGCATATCTGGTATACTTTCGAATCTCCTTAGATAATCCTGAACCTGATAGCATCTCCTTTAAGATTGCCTAAGACATCACCACGTTTTCCGCATGCATTACTTACATCCATCAATCACCATTTGGTCAATCTCTACCATAATGACATCTTTGATTTCAGTTTGACTAATTCACAGAATCAGCACGACTTTGTCAGTATAAACATTTTTGCCAGTGCCCATGATGGCTCAGGTATAAGCCAAATCACTCTCCGTCAGATTAACATCCCCACTAAGGATGAGACTATTTCCAAATTGCTTGGAGTGATGCCATAGAAAGGCGAGGCCCTGGGCCATGCCTGGGGAGGTGGCCAAGAAAATAGGGGTAGGGTGGGGGGAGGGTGGCTGGTGGGACTCTGTACATTCTTTATAGCAGTGTAAAAACATTGCTTCCATCTCAGCTCCAACACTCCCAGGCCTTTCTCTTCCCTACTCATTTTCTGGTCAGGGGACTAGCCTAAGCGTAATTGGCGAAGGTGAGTCTCTCTTCTATCAGATCAGCTCTGATTGGTCCAGATAACATGAGACCGATATTCTAACCTAATATTCTCAGGTTTTGGAGCACACTGTGTTATGACAGAAATGGATATATGAATTTTAGAGGAAAAAGTTTTATGTTCATTTTTTGTGTGTGTGTGTAATGATGAGCTGTTAGGGGCTGTCTTAAATAGTCTTATTTGAAGATGGCCTTCATCTTGGTATATCATTTGTATGTGATCAACCTGCCCTAAAGAGAATGAATAGAACTGATTGGAAGTAAAATTCTGTCAATTTAAAATGATAATTGAAATTGAATTTAAAGAGTTCAAAGTAAGAAAAAAATGAACCATGAACTATAATGTGAATTCTGAAAGATTCTATAATCAGCTTATCTTGAGCAAAAGAATTAAAGCAATTAATGCAACAGATTGGGATAAACTTAAACACAACACTCGCCACTCTCAGTTTTTTTTTCTTTTTTTAGGTATGTGTCCCAATTTTACTCCCTTCTTCTCCTCTCCAATGTTTTTCCCCCCACATTTTGCTTTATAGTCTATTTTCAATAACACTTCTGGGCTTATCAGTTTGCATCAGGAAAAAATGCCTTATATGTATGTCTTGGTGATGGTGATACAATGATATTAGAGATGTTAGAAATAGATATTCTGAAAATAGAAATTATTTTTAACACACTGAAGTGGAAAAAGATGGTAGGAAAGAATATCTCTAAAAAATCAACTGTGGCAGTGCAGGCCTTCAGAAACATCTCAGACCATGACTGTGATTGAGACTATAAAAGTTAAGTGCTCCTGTTAATGTCAAATGGAGTAGAATGTTTTATAACTTCATCTAGGGCAGTGGTTCTTGACCTTCCTAATGCCTCAATCCTTTAATACAGTTCCTCATGTTGTGGTGACCCCCAACCATAAGATTATCTTCATTGCTACTTCACAACTGTAATTTTGCTACTGTTATGAATTCTAATGTAAATATCTGTGTTTTCTGATGGTCTTAGGTGACCCCTGTGAAAGAGGTCGTGACCCACAGGTTGAGAACCACTGGTCTAGAGGAATAAAAATAATTACCTTTGGAAAAATAGGGAAGAAGATAAAGGGGCAAAAGACAGTTAATTCCTGGGAAGGATATTTATAATAGCCACTGAAATTCTTTATTTGCCAAAGTATTTCTGAATGTTTTTTTTCAGATTATTCTAATTTATAGTTTTTCCTCAGTTTTTAAGAGTTGAGGGTATTTGCATGTCAAATGTTCTCTGCTGTGCCAACAGCCTGGTTAGACTGTTGAGGGTATCTCTTGCTTCCCATGCTGCTGGCGTCAGCCTTCAGTGGGCCAGGGAGCCAAGTACACTGAAATCCTGAATTGGAAAAACACTAGAGTTTTATGAACAAATATTTATAAATAGATCAAATTTCAGTCCTTCTCACCTTGGCAGAGTTCCATATACATGGAACTAAATTAAAATGGAGAACAAATCAAATGAAGGGAAAAGGAAGAAACACTCTTGAAGGAAAGACCTGTATAGGTACTAGAGTAATATTTGCTTTTTTAACTACATCTTGAATATAAGCAAATAGTGATTAGTTTAAAAAATGATCTCCCCTGAAAGTATTAGTTGGCTAGCAAGCATTTCCAATATTTTATTTTTTTCTAAGTATCTCAGCAAGGCTTTTTTTCCCATCAGCACTTTTATAGGGCACCATTATGAACCTGGGCCAATGTGGCCTCGGTACTTTTCATTGGAACAAAGTACAGAAGTTAGTGTATTGATAATAATTGAATTTTGTCATGATCTAACTGCCATCTAGACAGAAAGGCAGGGAATTATTTTATTTATACCAACAATGATAATATGTATGGAGTGCTTACTGAGGACTAAGTGTTTTTCATAAATTATTCAATCAATATTTATATCAACCATCCAAAATATAATTATCTCTATTTGTTCATATGAAAAAAAAACTGAGGCTAGCTGCAGGAGATTAAAATGTCTATTAGAATTCCATCCCAAGAACTTCATACTCCAAAGCTCATATTTTTTAACCACTCATGCTATATTCTAGAGTAGACCTAGGCTAATACTAAGCTTTTCAAACAAATTGACATAGTTATGGCCTGATTTGGAGATAAGACAAATAAGTAGGCCATCACACTCTTCTTAAGCTGTGGAATGAGGAATGGAAGTGCCTTTTCCAATTCACTTTACTATAGTATTAGTCAGTTTATTGAGTGTCTTAATTACAACTTCCCCCAATGTGCTATAGTGACAATTCTACTTTCCTGTAATGAAATCTTCGTCAGATTTCTTAACTTTCCAGAACTTGATTTCTTCCCCCACTTTCCCACGCCCACTCATTCAGTACCAGGTCCGCCTTGGTTGTGGACACAGTGGCGTGAATTGTGAGTGGGAAAGGAAAGGCATGATCTCCTCCTTACACAGTTCCTCTACTTTCTCTAGCAGATCTCCTTTCTCTCCTCCCTGAGTCTCTCTCTGGGCCACCTTCTTGTACACCTTTAGTGAGGAAGAGAAGACTCTGCTTATGAGGTTGTAGTGTTCAATTCTGGGAAGTGTCTCTGGCTTGTTGTGGTTCTCTCTGTTTTGTTTTTTGTTTGTTTTCTGTTTTTCTTTGTTTTGATATTGGAGGCCATGGTTGATCTGTAGTCACCCTGGTTTCATGGAACAATGTTCTTGTCCCTCACCTCTTCTGCTATTAGAAAACCATTCTCCCCGCAGAAGGTCAATGAGCTGCCTCCTTTGTCTCTGTCAAAGGCAGTCAGTGTATGCTACAATGTACTTGAGTTGGGGGTCCCTTCCCTTGGCTCAGGAGCCACATGGATTCTACATCACTTCCTATCATTTGTTATCCTAAATTTTCCAACATATGGAGCCATACAAAATGCTTGGGTTCCTGTCTGTGTTCTTTTGAGGCCAGTGAAAACTAGGAGGAAACCCTTATGTTTTTCCAGGCCCCATACCATATGGTTCTTTCAAACTCTGATAAAGGGAGTTACTCCAGCAGACCTCACACATAGAAATGCCTGGACCGTGTCCTGCATGCAGTTATTCTCCACAATGTTTGTCACACATTTCCTACCTCTTTTTCCCTTCCCCTTGGGGCAAAGGGCATAGTTGCTACTTAAATTGACAACTTGCTATAAACAAAGACTTCCAAACACCTCTCCAAGGATATTGTCATCACACTTCACTCTAGTGGCTGCCCCAGGATAGGCCTGTGGGTTCTGCCACTTAGTGAGCACTCATCCAAGGGGTGAGGTGCCAGTCATACCTTGTTTCAGCACTAAGTCACTCTTTGTCCCACCTTCCACCACACCTGTTTAGCAGAGGAAGCACTTTCTTCACAAACATTAAATTCAAAACCCAATCACACCTCTCTTTTTTTCATATAAGTTATGTTAGGGATGTTGGTAGTGAGAACACACCTCTCTCAATAAGTCTGGTAGGTAGTAGATAGCTGATCCCAGCTGCTGGGGATTTACTGGTATCTCTCCAACTTAGATTGTGGGATAGCTAGCATATTTTCTGTCACCTTTGGGTTTTTGTTTTTTTGTTTTTTAATTTTTTAAAAATTTTTTATACATATCTCCCCATTGCCCCCCTCCCTCCCAGGCATACCCCAACCCCCCAGTGTCTATGTTCATTGGTTATGCTTATATGCATGCATACAAGTCCTTTGATTGATCTCTTATCTAGCTCACTTAACTTTAATCTTCCTGCTGTAATTTCACAGTCTGTTTGAAGCTTTACTGTCTCTGTATCTATCCTTTTGTTCATCCGTTTATAATGTTCTTTATTATCCACAAATGAGTGAGATCATGTGATGCTTCTCCTTCACTGACTGGCTTATTTCTAAGCATAAGGTTCTCTAATTCCAACCAGGTTGCTGCAAATGGTAAGAATTCCTTCTTTTTAATGACAGCATAGAATTCCATTGTGTAGATGTACCACTGTTCTCTGATCCACTCATCTGCTGACGGGCACCTAGGCTGTTTCCAAATTGTAGCTATTGTAAATTGTGCTGCTATGAACATAGGGGTGCATAAATCCTTTCTGATTGGTGTTTGTGATTTCTTAGGATAAATTCCTAAGAGTGGTATTACAGGGTCAAATGGGAGATCCATTTTTAGTTTTTTGAGGAAACTCCATACTGTTCTCCACAGTGGCTGCACCAGTCTGCATTCCCACCAACAGTGCACAAGGGTTCCTTTTTCTCCACATCCTCGCCAACACTTGTCGTTTGTTGATTTGTTGATGATTGCCATTCTGACAGGTGTAAGATGGTATCGCATTGTCGTTTTGATTTGCATCTCTCGGATGATTAATGACTTTGAACATGTTTTCATGTGTCTCTTGGCCTTCCTTCTGTTGTCTTTCGAAAAGTTTCTATTTAGGTCCATTGCCCATTTTTTTTATTGGATCGTTTACCTTCCTTTTATTAAGTTGTATAAGTTGGCTGTAGAATTTGGAGATTAAACCTTTATCAGTGATAGCATTTGTAAATATGTTCTCCCATGTATTGATCTTTCTTGTTGTTTTGTTGATGGTTACTTTTGCTGTGCAAAAGCTTTTTATTTTAATGTAGTCCCATTTGTTTATTTTTTCTTTAGCTTCCATTGCCTTTGGAGTAGTATCCATGAAGAAGTTTTTTCGGCATATATCTGAGATTGTGCTGCCTTTGGATTCCTCTAGTATTTTTATGGTTTCCTTTCTAATGTTTAAGTCCTGTATCCATTTTGAGTTTATTTTTGTATTTGGTGTAAGTTGGTGGTCCAGGTTCATTTTTTTGCATATATCTGTTCAATTTTCCCAACACCATTTATTGAAGAGGCTATCTTGGCTCCATTGAATGTTCATTCCTCCTTTGTCAAATATTAGTTGAGCATAGTGGTTTGGTTGGATATCTGGGTTCTCTATTCTATTCCATTGGTCTATATGTCTGTTGTTGTGTCAGTACCAGGCTGTTTTGAGAACAGTTGCTTTGTAGTATAGCTTGAAATCTGGTATTGAGATCCCACCAACTTTATTCTTCTTTCTCAGAATTGTTGTAGCTATTTGTGGTCTTTTTTTGTTCCAGATGAATCTATGAAGAATTCTTTCTAGGTCTGTGAAATATGTCATTGGTATTTTAATTGGTAGTGCGTTCAATCTGTAGATTGCTTTGGGTAGTATGAACATTTTAATGATGTTGATTCTCCCAATCCATGAGCATGGTATGCTCTTCCATCTGTTAACATCTTCCTCTATCTCTTTTTTTCAGTGTCCTGTAGTTTTCTGCATATAGGTCTTTTACCTCTTTAGTTAGGTTTATTCCTAGGTATCTTAATTTTTTTGGTGCGATGGTAAATGGGATTGCTTTTTGAATCTCTCTTTCTGTAATTTCACTATTAGTGTACAGAAATGCCACAGATTTCTTGGCATTAACTTTGTATCCTGCTACATTGCCAAATTCATTTATTAGTTCAATTAATTTTGGGATGGAATCCTTTGGGTTTTTTATGTACAGTATCATGTCATCTGCAAATAAGGACAGCTTTACTTCTTCTCCAATTTGGATGCCTTTTATTTCTTCTTCTTGTCTAATTGCAATGGCTAATACTTCCAGTACTATG
Source organism: Lasiurus cinereus (assembly GCA_011751065.1). Taxonomy (NCBI): domain Eukaryota; kingdom Metazoa; phylum Chordata; class Mammalia; order Chiroptera; family Vespertilionidae; genus Lasiurus; species Lasiurus cinereus. The sequence goes on from JAAGEH010002531.1 coordinate 4,231,714, forward strand.
TCGAACAGGAGAGGTGAGAGTGGGCATCCCTGTCTTGATCCTGTTCTTAGGGGAAATGGTTTTAGTTTTTGCCCATTGAGTATGATGTTAGCTGTGGGTTTATCATATATGGCTTTTATGATGTTGAGGTATGCTCCTTCTATTCCCACTTTGCTGAGAGTTTTTATCAAGAAAGGGTGTTGGATTTTGTCAAATGCTTTTTCTGCATCAATTGATATGACTATGTGATTTTTATCTCTCAATTTGTTTATGTGATGTATCACATTTATTGATTTGTGGATATTGTACCATCCCTGCATTCCTGGGATGAATCCTGCTTGGTCATGGTGTATGATCTTTCTGATATACTGCTGGATCCGATTTGCTAGAATTTTGTTGAGGATTTTGGCATCTATGTTCATGAGAGATATTGGCCTATAATTCTCTTTCATTGTGTTGTCTTTATCTGGTTTTGGTATTAGGGTGATGCTGGCTTCATAGAAGGTGTTTGGAAGTGTTCCTTCTTCTTGAATGTTTTTGAATAGTCTGAGGAGGATAGGTTTTAATTCTTCCTTGAATGTTTGGTAAAACTCTCCTTGTGTAGCCATCTGGTCCCGGGCTTTTATTTGCTGGAAGCTTTTTGATGACTGCTTCAATTTCTTCCATAGTTATTGGACTATTGAGATGTTTGGCTTCCTCCTCATTGAGTTTTGGAAGGTTATATTTTTCTAGGAAAATGTTCATTTCTTGCAGGTTGTCCAATTTGTTAGAATAGAGTTGTTCATAGTATTTTTTTTAACAATCCTTTGTATTTCCACAGGGTCTGTTGTTATTTCTCCTCTTTCATTTCTGATTTTGTTTATTTGGGTCTTCTCTCTTTGCTTCTTGGTAAGCCTAGCTAGAGGTCCCTCAATCTTGTTTATCCTTTCAAAAAAACCAGCTCTTTGTTTTGTTGATCTATTGAATTGTTTCTTTGGTCTCCAAGTTGTTTATCTCTGCTCTGATCTTCACTATTTCCTTGGTTCTGAGTACACTGGGCTTTTCTTGTTGCTCTCGTTCCAGCTCTTGAGTTGTAGATTTAGGTAATTTATTACCATTGTTTCCTGTTTTTTGCAGTAGTCTTGTAGGGCTATGAACTTCCCTCTCAAGACTGCCTTCCCTGTGTCCCATAAATTTTGTATTGTTGTGTTGTCATTGTCATTTGTTGCCATGATGTTTTTTATTTCTTCCTTTATCTCTCAGGTTAACCAGTCATTGTTTAATAGCATGCTGTTTAGTCTCCATGTGTTTGATTTCTTTCTGTTGTTTTTATTATAGTTGATTTCCAGTTTTATGCCACTGTGGTCTGAGAAAATGCTTGATATGATTTCTATCTTCTTGAATTTGAAGAGACTTTTCTTATGACCCAACATATGATCTATATTTGAAAATGACCCATGTGCCCTGGAGAAGAATGTATATTCTGTGGCTTTGGGCTGAAATGTTCTGAAGATGTCAATTAATTCCATCTTGTCTAGTGTGTCGTTTAGGATTGATGTTTCTTTGCTGATTTTTTGTTTAGAGGATTTGTCCAATGGTGACAGTGGGGTATTAAAGTCTCCTACTATGATTGTATTGCTGTCAATCTCTCCCTTAATATCCTCCAAGAGTTTTTTTATGTACTTAAGTGCTCCTATATTGGGTGCATATATGTTTACCAGAGTTATTTCTTCTTGTTGGATTGTTCCCTTTAGTATTATGAAGTGGCCTTCTTTATCTCTTATTATCTCCTTCACTTTGACATCTAATTTGTCAGATATAAGTATCGCAACCCCAGCTTTTTTTTCATTTCCATTTGCCTGAAATACCATGTTCCATCCCTTCATCCTCATCTGTGTGCATCTCTTTTCCTGAGGTGGGTTTCTTGCAGACAGCAGATATATGGATCATGTTTTCTTATCCAATTGGTTACCCTATGTCTTTTGATTGGAGCATTTAATCCATTTACATTTAAAGTTATTATTGATAAGTACTTATCTGTTGCCATTTTTAGTCCTTACCCCCGAGTTCCTTCTTTGCTTCCTCTTTCTTTTTATTACAGCAGACCCTTTAACATTTCTTGCATTGCTGGTTTGGTGGTAATATATTCCCTTAGTCCTTTTTTGTCTGTGAAGCTTTTGATTTCACCTTCAATTTTGATTGAGAGTCTTGCAGGGTACAGTATTCTTGGATTCAGACCCTTCCTTTGCATGACTTTGTATATTTCATTCCACTCCCTTCTGGCCTGATGAGTTTCTGTTGAGAAGTCAGTAGCTAGTCTTATGGGGGTTCCTTTGTGGGTAACTTTCTGTTTCTCTCTGGCTGCTTTTAAGATTCTTACTTTGTCGTCGGTGTTTGACAATTTAATTATAATGTGCCTCAGTGTCGGTTTGTTGGGGTTAATTTTGCTTGGGACTCTGTGAGCTTCTTGGATTTGTGTGGTTTTTTCCTTTCCTATATTGAGGAAATTTTCTGTCATTATTTCTTCAAACATGTTCTCTAATCCTTGTTCAGTTTCCATTCTTTCTGGATCCCCAATTATTCGGATGTTGTTGTTTTTTTCATGTTATCCCAAAGTTCCCTTAGGCTCTCCTCTTGATTTTTAATTTTTTTTTCTAGAAGCTGCTGTACTTGGGTATTTTTTCCTACTGTGTCTTCTAGCTCACTGATGCGGTCCTCTGCTTCTTCTAGTCTGCTTTTGATGCTTTCTATTGAGTTCTTTAAAGCAGTGATGTCATTTTTTATTTCTTTGTGCATTTCTTCATGCTTCTTCTTCATTTCCTCTTGGCTCTTACTCAGATTGTCAATTTTGTCTTCCATTCTTTTCATCCACCTTATGATCATTTCTCTGAACTCTTTCTCCGGCAGGCTTATTTCTGCTTCTATTTCGTTTACTTCCTTTTCTGGTGAAGCCTGCCTTTCTGTCTTATGTGGGCTGTTTCTTTTTCTGCTCATGGTCTTTCTTCTCCGGGTGTCTGGTTATGTAGTTCTCTCTCCTACATTGATTGAAAGGCACAAATTACAACACAACCAGGTACAGCACACAAGGCACAGAGTAGAAATGTATTTAAGATGTTAATAATCACAAATAAGATGACCACTAATGGAAGACAAATTAGGGGTAAGTAGAGAAAGAAGAAGAGGAAAATGATGAAAAAAAGAAAAGAAATAAATGCCAAAATCAAATTGGGAGAGCGAGAAAAGGAAAAAAATAAATAAATAAATGAACACAAAAATAAAATAAAATAAGAAAATAAAAAGGAGAAGAAGGAGAAGAAAAGAAGAAGAGAAAAAAGTCAGGGAGAAAAGAAAGTGTATTAGAGAGAAAAGGAGAACAAACTATAGATGTCAGGAGAAAACTCCAATAGAACAGTCACTAATCCCAATAAAGGCCAGCAACCAGTACCTAGAGATTAATATAAACTGAAAATAGCAACTGGTATCGAGGTAGGTGAGGGAAAAGAGAGGTAAAAAACAAAGCAAGCAAAAAGCAAAATAAAACAAGTAGAATAAACTAAAACAATCTCATCAAAAATTTCAAAAAAATCGATATAATCACTTTTCAGGCAAATAGCAACAAAAGGACATCGAGAAAAAACAACTTTTTGGCTAGTGAAGACAAGAAGACAGAGGTTTGTATGAACTTGTAGTAGGGGATTTGAAATTATATATATAAATGGGGTGAAATTTTAACCAAGTAAAGAGAAAGAATAGGGGGAATCTAAAGTTGGAAAAGGGAAAGAGAAACAAGACAACAAAATGGAGAAGGTTAGGAGGAAAGTGTTAGCATAAAGGTAGAGTTGAGTTGGAGTAAAATTATGCTAAAGGAAAGATGAAAATAGAATGTAGAACTCTAGTCCCGAAATAAAATAAAGAGAAAACAAAATGACACTTGTTTTTTTCCAAAAAGGTAAAGTACTAGTACTAATTAATAATAGTAGTTTAAAACAAAAATGTAATAATTAAAAAGGTAAAATCAATTGAGGCAGAAAGAAAAAAATAGTTTTTTAATTAAAATATGTAAATATTAAAAATTAAAATTAAAATTAAAAAAAAAGAAAAAAAATAGAATGGTCATTGACTTCCACTATTATTCTGCTTGGCACTTCTGTTTCCCAGTAGGGAGGGTATTGTAGTTCCCTGTGTTCCCCTGTTGGTGTTTTAATCTCTTTATTCTTTTTTGATTATGCTAGAGTCAATTTGTGTGTCATCCACTGGGTGGCAGTGTTTTGGAATTGATCTCTGAGACAAAACACAGGACCTCTCTAGGTTGTGCTCAGATCCTGCTACTCTGTGGTTCTCAAAGCCAGTTTGTGGGGATTTTGCAGCCGGGATACTGTAATAACTCCCAGGCTGTCCCTCTGCCCCAGAAAAAAAAAAGTCGTTTTCCAGAACTCTCCTCTGTCAACAGCTTGGAGTGTCTGCCTCCATACTTAGGGATCACGCCCTGCCCACTTCCGAGGACCTCTCCAGAGGCCGCCGTCCCTGCAGCCCGGCTCCCACAGTGTGCGCGTCTCTGCCCTGCGGGGGTAGGAGATCGCACCCTGGCCCAGGCGAAATCCAACCTTTCCATGCACCATGTGGATCTCCGAATCCACTGCCCGCGCGTCTGCGCTGCCTGGAGAGCCGTGTTCTGGGTCCCCAGCTGTTCGGTGGGTGCCTCCGCCAGACACAGCTTTCAGACCTCCACAGACATCCACCTCCCCCTTATCTCAGGGGAAATCTGACCTTTCCGTGTGCTCTGTGGATCTCTGATTCCGTCGCGTGTCTTTGCCGATTGGAGAGCGGAGTTCTGGGTCCCTGGGTCCCCGGCTGCTCGATGGGTGCCCCAGCCGCAGGCTTCAGGCCGGCTTCAGACCGCTGCAGACATCCACCTCCCTCTCACCTTTGGGTTTTATTACCAATTAAAAGATAATAGAAAAAATCCAATTGAGCATCTTATTACAGTGTAAATGCCCTTTTCATTGTGTACTTCAGAGTGAGACTTTAGAAGATTTCCCCATAAATTGCTCTCTAAACCATAGCCTGATGGTACCAGTCAGGAAATACCTGCTAGTATTTGCTTAATCTGATACATATTTTAGGGGCCTGTCACTCATTGCAGAGATAATGTTTTAGGGAGATATTTGACCAATGAGGCTAGATGTAATTGTGTTTTAGTTTACTTTATAATAATCAGCAATTTAATAAGAATGACACTAACAGAAGGGTTCCAGGGAGATATACCTTTATATTCTTCTTCTTCACCCAGCAAAACTTTACAGCACATCCTGACTCTAATGAATTGAGCTCTATTTGCTAGTGCCACTTTCAGAAGATATTCAAATATAATGTTTAGGCACAATTTAAGAAGTGCACCTAAAATTGATACTTGGTCTTTAGTTTGTTCAACTCTAACTTACATTACTAATGACTCAAGAAAATACACAAAAGACTACATCCCTCTAGTCCCAATGGCTTTTTCATTAGATTTTCTATATTATCAATAAAGAATCTTCAAGGGTGGGTTCCACAACACTTTCAAACATTATCTTCTACTAATCAAATCCACAGTTTTAGTCTTCTTTCATTATAGTCCGTGAGTGTGTTTTCCTTTCTTCTCTGCTCATTCAAACTTTTGCTTTTCATTAAGATACAGGTCAAATGTTACCACTGTCTCTGCATGGTTAATAGAATCCACCTCTCTGACAAGGTTAGTGAAGTTCAAATGGAAGAGAAAGTATAGAATGTTTGTTGGAAAAAAATCTTTGATCCACCGGAGTCACTGCAATTCTTTATAAAGATGGATGGTCATGTGCATACCTGCATGGCCTCTTTGTTCTACTGTTGGTGATTGTTTTTTTAAAACATTGATTTATAAAGAAAAGAATGATGGGGTACAAAACAACTAAATAGAGTTTTTAAAGTTTTGTGGGGAAAAAAAACAAGAAAATAAACTTTAGTAAAAAGACAGGAAAGGGGACTAAAAGGAATAAGGAAACAAAATGAAAGCAATTCCAAAGGAATTTTTTATTTAAATTGGAGTAAAGTTTCATATAGACTATAAAAAAGATAGGAACTAGATGAAGATGATTTAGATAGGAAAAAAAAGAGAAAACAAGGAAAAAGAGGTTATTGGACTTAATCACATGCTATAAAAAATGCAGCCAAGCCTGGCCTGTGTGGCCCATTGGTTGAGCATCAACCTATGAACCAGGAGGTCATGGTTTGATTCCTCATCAAAGCACATGCCCGGGTTGTGGGCTCCATCCCCAGTGTGGGGCATATAGGAGGTAGCCAATCAATAATTATCTTAATCACTGATGTTTCTATCTCTTTCTCCCTCTCCTTTCCTCTCTGAAATTTTTTTTTAAATATTTGGAAATTTATAAATTTGTGACTACAAAGTAAACAAGCAGTCAGAAAAATCCTGCCAAGTAATAATATTTTTTTAATTTACAGAAAATCAGATATTTACTCAAATATTGGCTTGGAACAAAAAAAGATATTGAAAACTAAAGAAACAGAAGGTAGCAACTCAAACTATTTAGGGAGGTTTGGACAGGAGTTCAAAGGAATCTACTGATGTCTACAAATGTATCAGACCTTTGTCTCTGGGATTCCAGAGCTATTCTTGTGTAATGATTCTAATTTTAATTCCAAGAATGATAATATAATACATTTGAAGAAAATAAATCTGTAACCTAAGAACACAAAGGGATTATTGTCAGATGATGGACAGCAGTGAGCCAAAATTTCAACTGGAAACATACCAAGTATATTAACCTTTGAACAAAAGAAGAAGGAGGAGGAGGAGGAGGTGGAGAAGGAGGAGGAGGAAGAGGAGGAGGTAGTAATGGTAATGGTGGTGTTGGCTAAGTAGGGGAAGAAGAGAGTGCTTATGTTTGGCAATTAGCTTTCCTAATCCCTAGAAAGTATCTTTTTATCTTAATTTTTTTTTGTTAGGAAAAAACAGTATGTTTATACTATGTCTATTATAGAAAACCTAGCAGTACAGCAAAATACAATTTTCTGTAATCCTTCTAAAAATTCTGCCTTCTTTTCCAAATATTTGCATGTTCTTTATCTATTCAGTAAAATTTAATTGACTTATCTACTCCCATTGTTTTGAGGAAATCAGATAATTTTCACTCTTATTTTTTAAAGCCACTATTCATAAACATCATTTACTAAAATTTTTGTCCACTGATTATTTCTGTTGTTTTAAAATATGTTTTTATTGATTTCAGAGAAGAATGAAAAGGAAGAAACAGATAGAAACATCAATGATGAGAGAGAATCATTGATCGGCTGCATCCTGTACACCCCACACTTCGGATCAAGCCCACAACCTGGGCATGGGTCCTGACTAGGAATCAAAATGTGACATCCTAGTTTATAGGTCAATGCTCAACCACTGAGTCATGCCAGCCAGGCTGTTTTATTTTTATATTCCCAACCATTTATTAGAAACTAAGGAGACATAATAATCATTTTCTCTAACTGCTGAACTACACAGTGTATCCACTGTAGCCTTAAAATTAAAAAAAAAAATGACTTGACATGAATTGTGTCTGATGAATCAAGAACAAATACCAGACACATGGTAGATATTCTAATGCCTGCTTTATGTTTAAAATATACAGTTACTAGATCCTTTTGATTTGCAATTAGGAATTCAAAAACAAATGGCATTAAGTTAAAAATTGTCTTTTTTTAAATATATTTTATTGATTTTTTACAGAGAGGAAGGGAGAGGGATAGAAAGTTAGAAACATTGATGAGAGAGAGATATCAATCAGCTGTCTCCTGCACGCCCCCTACTGGAGATGTGCCCGCAACCAAGTTACATGCCCTTGACCGGAATCAAACCCAGGACCCTTCAGTCCATGGGCTGACACTCTATCCACTGAGCCAAACCGGTCAGGGCTGATATAGATGATTTTAAAATATTCCTATTCACTTGTTACTACTGTCCTGGCTTAGGAACTTAGAAAAACCATATATACCTCCCCGCCCACCCCCCGAATATGTTTTGGATTGTAGTTTGTGCTAAAATCTAAATTCAGAGATGACTTTGTGGACAGTGCATCTTTCACTTAATTTCTGTTCTTTGATTCATAAAAATTTGGCAAAAGGACAGGGCATTCTAGGATGCTGAGGCGTAACTATCTAAAAAACCACAAGGTTCTAACTACAAAATTCTTCCCTCAGAGCTACCAAAGTGCTATCAATTCTATCTCCCTAAGAGTGGCAACTGATGACTAACTGATTGGCAATACAGGAGTAATTAGAATGAGTGACATTAGAGTTGAGATTATTAATCAGATATTTCAAAACAAAAGAAAGAAAAGTTTTGCTATTAAGAGATAAATGGAATGTGTTGGGCACAGATATCTAGCCCATTTGACCACATCCACCAACTCTGTTATATAACTGCTCAGTCTGCACTTCAGAAAGCTCATGCCTCCTTGTCTGTTGTCTCTTACCAGGGCTCCTTTTAGCCACTTTGGTTTCATGCTCTGCTTTCTACCTCTCCCACCTGTTTAGCTTCTGACCATGTGTCATGCCCATTTACACATTCCTCCAGACTCTCCTTGTCTGCTATTATTGGAAAGCAATGTATTTTCCCACTTCAAGTCCTTGCATATTTTCTTTTATTATTCTGTGTGAATCTCAAGACCTTTGCAAAGACTCCCTATGCTTTTCCCTAAGTGGAGGAACTCATCAATAAGATGGAGAGTTTGGCCTCTCTAGGTGAAACTTGACTTGTGGGGGGAAAAGCCTCCTGTGAATGGTCTGCCCTATGTTTGTAACTACATAAGCAATTGTCTAATTTCCCAGAAGTTCAAATGAGGATGTGAATTTACTAGGGTGTTGACATAGCAATTTATAAAAATCAAGGCCTCTGCTAAAATGAAAAGAACAGTGCAACCTGACCTGAATGTGTCAGAAGAGCTATAGTTTGGCTGGATATGGTATCATGTAGTTCTGAGAGCATATTTTCATAGAATACTTTGCATTTTTTATGTCTACCAAGGGAAACTCTTTCAAGAAAGCTGGCTCATAAGATTACTTCAATGCTTTTGAAATTCAAGATGCAGAAAGAGCTTGGCCAAATAGAGCACTATCCAGTTCAATGATCAAACGCAGTGTATTTGGAAAGCAGAACTCAGAGTCTGCTAATTGTTTGCCTACATTCATGACAACCAGATATGTCACCAACAGACCTTTTTGATATTATTTGTTGCTTTCATTTCTTTTTAAATAAATAATTTTGTGAATATTTATTATAGCACTTATTCCACCAAAAATGTGTTCAAAAAAGTCTTCACAAGCACATGTTCTCAAATTTCAATTGCTTGTAAATTTTAGGGCCTTTGGTGATGTTCTGATCTCATAGGGGAAGTACATATGTTGACTTATTGGTTTTATGACTGACTAACTATCCCTTTCTGTAATTTTTTTCCTATTAATTCCTTGTTCCACTTAGGTTTTCCCTCAGTGGTTAAATAAGTGAACAATTGTCACAGTAAGGAGTTAAAACCAAGACTGAAAGTCACAAACCTATTAATTAAATCAAGCTGTACACTTGTTTTATTTGACTTGAAATACATGTAAAAGCAAGAAGAAATCACTGAAATCTGGAATTCACAGCTTTGTCTTGAAAAATCCAGGATCTGCTGGTAGTTAGCCCACTAACTGCCTGCATTAGATAAAACCAGGATTCTCCCATGACTTTCACTTCCCCTCACCTAGCCCATTAATTGCCCATCTGTCCCTTGCGGGTGGTGAATAAGCTGGCCTTTGAATAGTTGAAGAGGTTTGACTGGAAGTCTCACAAGTAAATCATGGTTTTTTAAGTAAGTCAGACTTTTCCAGTAAGTTAATACCTATAATTATAAGACCAAAAAATTTTAAAAACATTACTATTAGTGATTGTATTATAAATATTCATAAATATATGGCATTCAGAGCCATGTTTTATATAACTGTTATATAGAATTAGAAAATAATTTTATAGGATGGGATTCCCAAAGAAGTTTTGTAAGTTTTCAAGATCTTTAAAGAAAAAGTATAAACCTAGAAAGGAAACATGATGATTAATTGGGTCAAATTAAGCCTTTGAGCCTATAGGAAAACAAAACCAAACCCTGTTCCCTGTCAAACTGAATCTCATCTGGAATGCTTTTAAAAATATATGAATTTGCTTTGGGTGATAAGCTGCTAGGCAGCTTACTGAGCATAAATAATTTTGTACTCAGATATCCCCAATTTATTCAGCAAACTTGCATCTGGCATGCCTAGGCATTATCCAAGTTGATAATCTCTAGGCAATCCCATGGCCTTATTTAGAACATTGTGCTTATTGTTATGTTTTCATCAGTTTGAAAATCCTGGGTCTTTTGCTAAGGATATTACAAGGCTGTAGTCAACAGGGTCACAGTGTCATTGAAGGCTTCACTGGGCTGGAATCTGCTTCCAAACACAGGGATTGTGAGAGTTTTAGTTTCTTGCTGGCTCTCACCTAGCATTCCTTCCTCACAACTAGTGGCCACCTGTGGTCCCTTACCATCAACATGGCTGTGTACTTCCTTAAAATAGGCAGGGGGGAGTGACTTCTGAGAGATGGGTGCTGCTCTCTTATATAACATAACAACATCGTACACCCTGTCAACTTTGTCATAGTCTACTAGGAGCAAGTCACAGGTCCGACACAAACTCAAAGATACAGAGTGTTAACACCTGGTGGTGGTGATAATACTGACTACCCGTAAAGTCTATTCACTATATCCTGCAATAGTAAAATTATGCTTTTGAAAAATTATTTTAGATATGGGAAATTGCTCAAAATATAACATTAGATTAAAGCAAGATAAAAATGCAATGAGTTTCATTGTATTTCAACTTGTCTATAGCTAACATATTTCTCTTATAATTAAAAGTCAATAAATTATTTTAATCTCTTATAATTTGAAAATTCAAAATTAAATTCATATAATTATAAAAATCCAATATTTTCATTATCAAAATCAGCCAATATTTTTTATTTGTTTTTAGAAGTTTTCTTTTTGAAGTTTGTAGTAAAATCCAAGTATTTCTTGTCAGTGGAATGCTTGGTTGGTTGCTGCCACATGGATCTTCCATGAGCTAGAGCTGGTTCATCATAAGATCTGGAAACCTTTATTTGTGATTAATTTTTTAAAAAGAATTTTAAGAATTAAATCATTTTTTAAAAAAATTATTTTCTGTTACAAGATTTTCATCAGGAAAATAATAATTTCTAAAGACAGATATAACAGCAATTCTTTTTCCGAGACCAAGGAAACATTTCAGTCATGAGAATCAAATTCCATCATATACTCCAGTTTCTTTTCAAACAATTGAAAAAACTCAACATTTTTCTTTTTCTTTCTCATTTTCTTCTTCTTCTTCTTCTTTTTTTTTCCTATCTTGGTACTTAATCCTCCCCATCAAAGCTACCACAGCCCATGTGCTTGTCTATATAAATGTTTCAACAATCATAAAGAATATATGCCATTTTTTGTAAGGTTTCCAATCAAGGCTTCCTTTTTGTTCCATTATGTAAGATCCCGTACCATGTTCATAAGAATAATACTCTGATACTTCCATCCCTGTACATGCTACCAACTGGCTCTAAAAGCCTTTGGCTTTTATGCTTTTGAAGGTCAGACACTCATGTTGCTCAACTTCTCCACCCTTGTCTCAGGGAGAGTCATTTCCATTCAGTCCTTCATAGTATAAGTTGAAATTGACCAGTATTGTGGAATATGTTATATGGCTCTATCTCAATATGCAGCCTTTAACCATTATAATCTAAGCCCTCAATTTTAATGTTATGATTCTTTCTCTCATAAGACCTCTTTATTTACTACTTTCCTATCTTCTCTTTTCCCAACCTCTGATTCTCTTTTCAATTGCTTGTTCTTAAGCCATAACTTTTCAACATTTGAACCAAATTCCTTACAGGATCTAAACTCTTTTATAAAAATAATTAATGAATTTATTGGGGTGACATTGGTTAATAAAATTATATAGGTTTAAGTGTTCAGTTCTTTAATACATTATCTGTATATTGTATTGTGTGTCATAATCCAAAGTCAAGTCTCCTTCCATTGTTATTTATCCCTCCTCTGCCTTCTTCTACCTCCGCCAACCCCCTTTCCCTCTGGCACTTACCATACTGTTATCTGTGTCTATGAGATTTTTTGTTTGTTTTTTTTTTTTGCTTAATCCCTTCATCTTTTTCACTGAGCTCCCACTCTCCCACCCCCCAGCAGCTATTAGTCTGTTCTCTGTATCTATGAGTCTGTTTCTATTTGTTTGTTCATTAGAGTTCACATGTAAGTGAAATTATATGGCACTTGTCTTTCTCTGACTGGCTTATATCACTTAGCATAATTCTTTCCAGGCCTGTCTATGCTGTGGCAAAGGGTAAGATTTTCTTTCTTCCATTTTTATAGCCATATAGTATTCCATTGTGCAAAGGTACCACAGTTTTTTAAACCATTCATCTACTGATAGGCACTGGAGCTGTTTCCAAATCTTGGCTATTGTAAAGAATACTGCAATGAACATAGGTATGTATATATTCTTTTGAATTAGTGTTTCAGGTTTCTTCAGGTAGATTAATAGAAATGGAGTTGCTGGATCATAAGGCAGCATGGAATTTGAGGGAATTCCATATTATTTTCCACAGTGGCTACATTCCCACCAACAGTACACAAGGGTTACCTTTTCTCCACATCCTCACCAACATTTGTTCTTCCTTGATTTGTTGATGGTAGCCATTCAACAAACAGGTGTAAGATGATAACTCATTGTGGTTTTCATTTGCATTTCTCTGACAATTAGTGATGATGAGCATCTTTTCATATGTCTGTTGGCCATTTGTATGTCCTCTTTGGAGAAGTGTCTATTCAGGTTCTTTCCCTATTTTTTAATTGAATTGTTTTTTGTTGTTGAATTGTAGAAGTTCTTTATAAATTTTGGATATTAAACCCTATATATCTTCTGGCAAATATCTTCTCTCATTCAGTAAGTTGTCTTTAAATTTTATTGAAGGTTTCTTTTGTTGTGCAAAACTTTAGTTTTATGTAGCCCCATTTGTTTATTTTTGTTTTTGTTTCCCTTGACCAGGGAAAAATATCAGAACATATACTGTTTTGGGAAATGTCCAAGATTTTACTGCCTGTGTTTGTTTCTAAGATTTTTATAGTGTTGAGTCTAACATTTAAGTATTTAATCTATTTTGAATTAATTCTTGTGTTGGTGTAAGAAGGTAATCTAGTTTCATTTTTGGGGTATATCTGTCTTATTTTCCTAACCCAATTTATTGAATAAACTATCTTTATGCCATTGCATGTTCTTGCCTCCTTTGTCAAATATTAATTGACCATATTGTGGGTTTATTTCCAGGCTTTCTATTCTATTCTATTCCATTGATGTATATTTCTATTTTGTTTTTTGTTTTTTTAGTATCATACTATTTTTCTCATTATGGCCATGTACTATAGTTTGATATAGAGTATCACGATACCTCCAACTTTGTTCTTACGCAAGATTGCTGAGGATATTTGGGGTCTGTAATTCCATATAAATTTTTGATTACTTATTCTAATTCTGTGAAATATGCCATTGGCATTTTGATGTGAATTGTATTGATTATATAAATTGCTTTGGATAATATGAATATTTTAATGATATTAATTCCTCCCATCCATGAATAGGGTATATGTGTCCACTTATTTGTATTTGTATTCAGGTCTTTTACCTCCTTGGCATATTTTTTATGCAATTTTAAATGGGATTATTTTCTTAGTTTCTCTTTCCGATAGTTCAGTATTGTCTAAAAATTCAACCAATTCCATTTCTGGGAATATATCTGAAGAAGCCCAAAATACTCATTTAAAATAATGTATTCATGCTGTGTTCATCGCAGTGTTATTTACAATAGCCAAGAAATAACTTTAATACATGATTATTTGTGATCATCTTTTATTTTTCAGTAGTTTCATTCTTATAACAGCAGTACTGCCTAACATGGACAGGATCACCTGTTCCTCAGGTCTTTGATGTAGGACATGTTTTGCTTTGGAGAAGATGGTGCCAGGCAGACCAGGAAAATCTCAGAAAAAAATTAGCACTTTTCTGATTAGCTAATAATCTCAGTAAAACCAGAAAGCAGACTCTCCTAGAAAAAGAGGTATTTCAACATCCATCCTGACTACAATGGATTCTTGTCATGTACTAGTACAGTATTTGGGATTAGCAAAGTGGTAGATTAAACCATAAAAATACAATATGAACTTTTCATCCAAATATTACTAAGTATTTATTTAGTAAAAACCTTCAATGTTGTCATTGCATTCTTTTTTCTAGTCCCTCTTGTTGTGAAGACAAAATAACATGTGTCTTATTTGATATTCCTCAACTAATCTTTATAAAATCTTGCAAAGCCAAATTAAATTATCTCTTCAGCTTTCAAGTTAAATCTTATCCTTAAATTTCAAAATTATTACTTGAACTTAAACCATTAGAGTATTCTATTCTGTGTAGTTGTTTGGAAATTATATTGTTTCCCAAATCAGGATTTTGTAGAGAAAGAGTATTAAGAACAAGAAAAAAAAATAAAGAAAAATAAAAAAATTCTATAAACTTAATTTTTTTTAAATTAACTAAAGTTGTTTCTTCATTTTAGTTTTTGTTTTGCTTATCAGATCTCAAGACAATAATTATTCTTTTTCTCATAAGGGCCCCCTTAGAGTGATCACAGTTCTTAGAAGACATATTTGGTACTGCAAAAGCATTAACATTTAGGTGTCAGACTTCCTATCAAACCTGATTCTTTTTTGGCAATTAAAAAAAAAATCACTGGGCTATGAACTTAGGTTGAAGCTGCTGTCCAATGTCTTCGGCCTACATTTTTAAAAAATTGTAGAGGAACGAAAGCACCTCACCAATAGATCCTGAATCTTCTTTGTAACTGTGGACTGTTTGGGGAATTGCCAAATTCTATCTCCCTGCCACACCTCCACCCCTTTTTTTTGTATTCCAATTTTCTGAAGTATGGTCAGCTCTGGAATAAGC
Organism: Lasiurus cinereus; assembly: GCA_011751065.1. Classification (NCBI taxonomy): domain Eukaryota; kingdom Metazoa; phylum Chordata; class Mammalia; order Chiroptera; family Vespertilionidae; genus Lasiurus; species Lasiurus cinereus. Next base: position 4,246,801 of record JAAGEH010002531.1, read on the forward strand.
TAATTCAGGAAGTACCCTTTTGACTATCGCAATGTCCATAACTGGGACAGTTAGTGCTCCCTGTCCTGGCACCATATTCTTCTAGTTCACAACAAACAAGCGTACTGGCTAAAATGTAATTTAGAGATTGATAGTAATGTAGGGCATCAAAATTATGAAAAACAGACATTCACTGCCTGTGTAAATTTAATGGCCATTTCTAAATATTGTTTTACTCCATTGATAAAAACATCATTACTAGTGATAAGTAGCAAACATTCAATATAAATAGATGATTCAAGGATTATATCATAGCTCATTGCTCTGTATAACATGAAACACATACTACTTAGCTGTCTTTAAAGAGTTAAATCTTAAAAACACAAGATAGTAATTGACCTTGAATTACAAAGATTGGTTCTTTCTTACATGTATTGTTCCAAGTTCCTGCTAATTCTTGAATCTTAAACCTATTTCCTTTTACATGAAATGTGAAAATAGTTGCCTCAAAGTATTAAACTTTTTAATGTTTAATAATATTTTGTAGAATTAACAGAGGTAAATATTTTTATTAATGTTTGATAAGCAGGGATTGGTTTGATTTTTGAATGGAGCTCAGCTCCTTTTTTTTCTTTTAAAATGACAAACTCTGAAAAATAAAATAAGTTTCAATGAAAATAATCAGAGAATTATTTAGAAACTACAGTTGAGTGAAGAAACAAATATAGAAAAGTATGTATTTGCTTTTAATTAAGCCTGGCTTCTTTTCTTTGCTACCTGGTGTATATTTTATATAGGTAATTAATTACCTGAGCTCTTTTATAGATCTTAGGAATCTATTTCACTGCTCACTACAACTTCCAGGATGGTTTAAACATGGTTTATATATGTTATTTTAGGGGTTAACAGCCTCCTCTGAAAGAAAAAAGCATCCTTTCAGATAAATTTGCATTTTTATTTAAGTAAACTAACTCACAGTTTTTCTTTCTTTTTTTTCAAGTTAAGTTGTTGCTCATTCACATTTCAACAGGTAAAAAGAGAAGTGTTTAAAAAAATATTTTCTCCATGATTTTTCCTAAATAAACTTTGCCAGAAAGAGCTCTGTTTTAGGTGTTATCTAGGCTTTGTCCTGAGCTCCGTGTTATTATTTCTGAATAATTGTTTGTAAGCCAGAAAGCATTAGTTTAATTTATGTAATTTATTATTTTCCCAATGGGAAGATTTTTCCCCATGGAAGTTTTGGAAAACTCACCTCAAGCAGAAGTTATAAGACTTTGAATCATTAGAGGGTGGGGGAAATGAATGGATTGAGACATTTCCTAGGATTTTTATTTTGTTAAGGACCTAGAAACATCACTAATGCTGATGCGATACCTGGCACATAAGGGATTCTTGGTAAATGCCCTATGCCTAGCACGATAGACACTCAAGATATAGTTATTAAGCTTGTATCCAATGAATAAATATATGGTGAGCAAACATTTAATAAGTGAAAGCCTAAAGTTTAGCTCTTGCCATTGTCTCCTTTTAGAGTTCTGGTCTCCTTACCAAAAAAAGGAAAAACCTAGATGTTAGAGAGGAGAGTTTGCTGAAGCAATGAGTCCAGATGGCCTTTTAGCTGTTCAGTTGCTCCTTCTGTATGCACCTATGACACCCTGTCCGTGTCTTTATCAAGGCTCTTTCATTAGGATGCACAGGGAGAATATTTTGGGATAGGGTACAGTACTTATAACTTGGATGGGATAATGGCCCATCTTCCTTGAGGTTGTAGTTATAAATTTAGGATCTATTTTTTCTATTTTGAAAATGTAGATTTTTTTATGCTTAACTGAAGACATCATGAGTGTGTTTCATAATGTATATAATTTGCTTCATGTATTTTCATAGGTACCACTCTTTCAAAATTAAAATGTTAATCTTCTGATATTTTGGAGCATCAAATTGAGATTTGATGACTGGATAGGGGTTGAAGAGAGACTCTGGGATTGAATTCTCTGTGAGTCCCCATTTTTAGAAATTCTTGAGAGTGTTTTTATCCTGTGAGTATAAGGCTTTTCACAAATTAAGTACCCATTAAATATTTATTCAATTAATTACTAATTTTCAAAAGAGGTTAAAAGGATTTAAAGAAAAACGTTTTAATTTGCCCTGCCAGCCCTAACCGGTTTAGCTCAGTGGATAGAGCATCGGCCTGCGGACTGAAGGGCCCCAGGTTCGATTCCAGTCAAGGGCACATCCCCAGTAGCGGGTGTATAGGAGGCAGCTGATTGATGTTTCTCTCTCATTGATATTTCTAATTCTCTATCCCTCTCCCTTCCTCTCTGTAAAAAATCAATAAAATATATTTTAAAATTAAATCGCCCTGCCAGTGTGACTCACTGGTTGAGCATAAACTTATGAACCAGGAGATCACGGTTCAATTTCTGGTGAGGGCACATTTCTAGATTGTGGCTTGGATTCTGGTGGGAGAGCATGCAGGAGGTAGCTGATCAATGATTCTCTTTCATCATTGATGTTTCTATCTCCCTCTTCCTCTCTGTTCCTCTCTAAAATCAATTTTAAAAAATGTATTTTAAAAAATTGAGGATAAGGTTTTTCTTTAGCCATATTTTTCTAGGTGTTTATCATTGTAGATGAAACCCATTTGGTAATTGCTCAGCTTTCCCTTAATTTTAACTCTAAAGACAGAACCAAAGGCCTTAGGAACATTAAACAGATTATTAGTATTTGATTAAGGGTACCACTAACTAAGAGATAGATAATGATAATGGAAATACATGGACATAATTTTGGTTTGTAAATAGAAAAATGATTCTGTTTTTATTATGTCTCATTCGACTGAACTAAACCAGGTTTTTTTTGGTTTTTTTTTGTTTTTGTTTTTTTTGGAGAGCAGCTACATCTCTCACTGTGAAAATTTTAGTAATCTGCTTATCAAGGTCAGGTTAAAAGGCATTGCCAGGTTTTTCTGCAAACCCAAAACTATGATAACACTGATACATTGATGTATTTAATCCACTATAAGTGGAAAAGTGAATGCAAAAGAGAGAAATTACATAACCAACATAATAAAGTGGCTAACATGAAAAACACCAGATTGGAAAAAATAGCTGAGATGATGTTTTCAGTTCCCTTAACAACCAAGTCGACAACTTGCTTAATTGTGCAGATTGCAGGCAATTAAGTGGCCACCTGAATGGACATAATCACCTGACAAATGTGGTCTAAACATTCTGCTTGTACAATGGAAACAGCCGATATTAGAACTCAGACCCTAGCTGAACCAAAGCACCCATTAACCTCATATTAGACAGAGGAAAAGTAGTTTTAAAAACCTCTAAGACATAATCTGTTTAAAATATAGTATTGATCTACTACATACTCAGATAATACATTAAGAATATAAATTGACTTGTAAATAAGAATCCTGGAGTGGTAAAATAAAGAAAGATCTTCATCAAATTATTGCCTTCTTTCCTAGAAATAGGTAAATAACCACAGTTCTACATCTGAATCATTAATTACAAAACAATTTATGGTTGTTTTGTTTCATTTTTTTAATATATTTTTTTTATTGAGTGCAGAAAGTAAGGGAGAGGGAGAGAGAAATAGAAACATTAATGTTGATCAGCTGCCTCCTACACAGCCCACACTGGGATCGAGCCTGCAACCTGAGCATGAGTACTGACTGGGAATAGAAATGTGGCTTCCTGATTCATAGTTCAATGCTCAACCACTGAGCCACACCAGCTAGGCTATTTTATTTTTTATATTGCCAACCATTTATCAGAAACTAAGGAGACAATAATCATTTTCTGTAACTGCTGAAGTACATAGTCTATCCATTGTAGTCTTGAAATGAAAAAAAGATAAATGAGTTTACTTAAATTGTGGCCTGATGAACCAAGAGCAAAGATCAAACACGTGGTAGATCTACTAATGCCTGCCTTATGTTTAAAATGTGCAGTTATTAGATCCTTCTGATTTGCTATTTCCTTCTTATTGACATTCTGAAAGAACTACACATTATAGACTAGGAAGTAACATAAAATTAAATTACATATTCTCATAAAACAAGAAGAAAGGTACTGGGTAATAGTAACTTTACCCAGTACCTTTGGACTATCTTTCAGTCTTTCCTAAAAGAAGTACCAAATGTTGCCTGAGTACATTGCAGTTATTGTTGATCTTATGTATGAGGCTGCTTCTCTGTGAGGTTATGCAGCACCATGGGATGCCTTATGGTAGCTTCAGGGGGCCTTATATTCCGGGGAGGCCTTATGTTCGAGGGAAGCCTTATTATCAGGGAGGTCTTATTTTCGGGGGGATGTCTTATATTACAGCAAGAGGCAAAACTGGAAGTAGGTCTTATTTTCGGGGGATGTCTTACTTTCAGGGGAAAGGAGTATAACACATGCAACTACATCTTTAATTCTGATTTGTACAGAGAACTAAACAATTGCCCAATGAAAGAGTGACTTTCTAGAATACCAATTTGGGTCACTGAGGGCCACACCAGAGTTGTCATTTAATTATTCTTTTGATATTTAAACACATGGCTGGTGATATACCTTTATCACCACTTGCTGCTTATATATTTGGGCACTGTCAAGATTATTGCTAGAAGATTATGACTTTGTTTCTCACTGAGCCAAACAGCCTTTGTAAACATTCCTCCAACATAGGCTTGAGGGATGAATTGCTGGTCATTTGTTGTAATCTAAAGCAACTTATTATTTATGTCTCAGTTTTCTCATTTGTCAAAAGGCTAAGGGCGATTTCGATAAAATAAAATATCATATGGAAGAATGCATGTGTTCAGTTTTTGGTCACAAAAACAGAGCCCTCTCTCTGTACCCCAGCTATAATGGGTTTTAGCATATCAATTGAAAGTTTACATTCAAAGAACTGAAGTTTACATTAGATGTTCTCAGTTTGATGTTATGAAGGGTGCCCTTGAGAGCTGCTAGGAATCTCTCTTCTAACTATAGATGTTCCTCTTAGTGTCCCAGGAGAATAAAACCCATTTTCCTCTCATACACCTCATTTTCATATGAAAATGATTCACTGGAAAACTCTAACTTGTAATCACGGAGGGAAAGGAATACTGGGAAATGTAGTTCCCAACATCTCCTCTGTGATGCTTTTAAGGAGGTGGTGATAACATTGAATTAAGCACAGACAATAGTTAAACTTACCACAAAATAGGAACTTTGGAGGCATTTGAGTAGAAAGATTAGTGTATTAGAAAAAGCACTGAATTTAGAAATAGGCCTTTGTACTATGTTGATTTCATGATTCACTAGCTCAATGGCTTTGCACTACTAGTATTATCTTCCTAAGTTCCAAGTTCTTCATTGGTTATATTTTTATGAAAACTAAATAAGAAAACACATGGAATGCACCTTGGCTTTACTGTATAAACATGGCCCTTTGCTCTCCCAGGTATTTGGTGAAATCACAGTACTTAAAATAACATTTACAAAGGCTATTCCAATGTGTTAGCCTATGCTACTATTATAATACATACTTCAGAACATATTTGGTGGTAAAAGTCAATATACCATTATTTTAGTTTCCTTCCTTCATTTATTCATCCATTCATTCACTTGATAAGCACTAGCTGAATGTCTGTTATGAAGCTTAAATCAAAGAGGATAAATTATCAATCAAATAATCAATATATACTATCATGTGGTGACAAGTAGAAGAGGGGCAATTTCAAAGAGAGTTGTTACCTCCTCTCTGATTTCTAACTTCTGAAAAGGCAATATTTAAACCGAGACTTCACTTAAAGTGAGAGACAAAAGACACAAGAAGATTTAAGGGGATACATTTCCAAACAAGAAGAGTAAGTATAAAGGTGCTGAGGTGATACAAACATGGAGTGCTTAAAACATAGCATCGTAAATATAAATACTTATGAATTTTACAAGGGCAATCATACTTTCTATGGATAAGGCACAAATAGGTATACATTTTCCTAATTTATCTTTCGTTATTAAGTTGAATTTAGTTTCACATTTTAAAATAGTTCTTCTGTCAATAATTAATTACATTTACTGACACATTTTTTAATCACTTTCTGCTTGACATTTTTATCTAAGAATTTTTTTTCTTTCTAAAATACAAGTTTTAGTCTTTTAATGAAACTCTGTTGCTTTTGTATGTCTGTTTTCTGTTGTATTGTTGTTGTTATTCCTACAAGACAGCTTATCTGGATATAAAATTTTAGGTTACCCATTATTTTCTCTCAGAACTTTGAAGAGATTATTGATTATTGTTAAATCCTTGATTATTGCTACATGAAAAATTTCCCAGTTTAAGAATTATTCTTAATAGATAAACAGACTTCTCTCTTTGGCAGTTTAAAAATTTTTCTCTTTTTCTTTAATATTCTGAATTTTGTAGTACCCATATAGATGTGGAATTTCTTTTTATATCTTTTTTGGCATTCAGAATGCATAGATAGTATAAAGATTCATTAATTTCTTCATTATTTGAATGTGTCAGCTACTTACCTTCAAATATTGTCCATGTGTAATTTCCTGTCTTCTTTTCATTTAGAAATCAATTTGAACTTACGTTAGAGCCTCTTAACTACTTTTCATCTTATTTATCTCTCCATAATGTACTTTAAATACATAAATCAATTCTTGAAATTCACTTGTTCTGTCCTTGTGACTATTTCAGCATTTATACAATTATTGAGAGTTTTAAGTTCATTTGTTTTATTCCCATGTTTTCTATTAAGCTTTTCACATAGCCACAGTTGTATTCTAAATAGCCACAGTGATGTATTCTAAATAAAATTAATTTTAGAAAATATTTTGACAGTCTTTAAATGAGGATACTTATAATGCTCAGTTTATCTTTTTTAACTAATGAAAAGTCCACTCTGTTAAAAAAGATAAACTGAGCATTATAAGTATCCTCATTTAAAGACTGTCAAAATATTCTCTAAAATTAATTTTATTTAGAATACATCATTGTTTTTATTGTTGATTTTCTTGGTTGTCAATAGCACTTTTCTTTGGCCTCTTTTCATGAAGGCATGGAAGAAATTTCTAGGTTCAAGTCCTGGTTTTCAGACCCTGTTAACCTTTACAAAAGCATTTTAATGGCAACCTACCCAGAAAGCACTGAGTTTTAGCTCTACACCTCATTGCATTTCTGTTCCATGTTTAGTATATGGAGATGTTTATATTGTTTTTTGAGCTAAGGTATTTCTGTTTTTTTGCTTGCCCTTGCTCTGTTCTTGGAAAAAAGGCCATGTATTTAAGTATGAATTTACAGAGCCATCTTAACCAGACTCCTTATCAAGACTTTTAAATGTTTATGTTTCCTTAATTCATTTCTTTATTCAGAGATTTTAATAACTCATGACCATATAGGTTTCTTGTCGAATATATTAAATGAACTATATGTATTTGGAATATATATGTATATATACACACACACACACACACACACATATATATATATATATATATCTCCTGAATATATATAAGTACTTTATTTCAATAAAGAATATACCTGTTTTAATTGATTTAGTGTGTTTTTATCATGCTTTGTTCCCACAAAGATTTTTAATGCAGTGTAAATGTGATTTGAGTTGTATTTATTTCTTAGAATTTTTAAAATAAATTCAGAAATCAGAAATTATTTTTGACCGATTTATGTAACATAGTTTTATGGTCCTCAAAAACAACTTTATTTAAAATCCAAAGAAATTCTACACAGCTTTCATGCCTCAGGCAATTATTTTCTTATTCTTCACTCAAGCTTCAGCCCTTTGCACACCTAAATAACCCATTAAATTGAAAATTGGAGTGTCTGTGCTTGTAACCTGACTATACTGAAGTCTGTCAATCTTCTCACTTCACCAGTACCAAAGGATTTGCCACTGCAAATCATGTAATCAGTCAAACACTGCTCATAATATCTAAAATTGAGAACCTATTTGGAAAAAAAAATCCATTTTCAATGCAACCCAGCACTCCTCATTCTAAAACTGGGAAGTGTAAAGATACATTATTTGAGAGCTCTTGGTTGTTCCCAATTCAGTGTCTTGAAGGAAACAGGAACCTATGAACAACTTAAATTTCACTAATACAGATGTCTAACTCATTTGGATCAAGTCCTCACCTTTACCTCCTATTTTGTTCTAACCTAAATTATTTGAGCCAACCACAATTTTAAAAAAGTTAAAAGGTTTTCAAGACATCAGTATCATTTGCAGCAAAAAAATTTAGCTGTTGATTGTATAACTGAAGGAGTAGCCATAGCATGTATAGGCAAGTGGATTAATCTAAAGGGATCAATTCTTTTTTCTTTTAACACTTGAAGTTAGTGTTTAATTTTTTTGAATTGTTTTTTAAGTTGCTCAAAGTCATAATAAATGGTGACATAGGATTTTAATGAGAAGGAGTCAGGGAATATTGCTTTGAATTTCTTGTAAGAAACATTAATCTCAACCAGAACTTTTGGCTTCATTCTTTTGTGTATAAAGTAGTTGTTACTAAATATGTTTCTCTTTCAATACACATTTCTAATTGATCATAGTCTACATTTTTTTTCTGTGAACTCCTTTTTTAATTATTATTTTGTTTAAGGTATTACAAATAATAATATATATGTCTCCTTTTTCCCCATTGACCTCCCTCTGGCCTCCCCTACCTCTCCACCCTCGCACTTGCCCTCACTTCCCCTCCACCCTCCTATGTCTTACAGCCATTGGTCATGCTTATATGCATGCATACAAGTCCTTCGGTTGATCTCTTACCCCCATAACCCTCCCCTGCCTTCCCACTATAGTTTGACAGTCTGTTCAACACTTCTTTGCCTCTGTATCTATTTTTGTTCAACAGTTTATAGTGTTCTTTATATTCTACAAATGAGTGAAATCATGTGGTATTTTTCTTTCACTGACTGGCTTATTTCACTTAGCATAGTGCTCTCAGTTCATCCACGCTGTTGCAAATGGTAAGAATTCCTTCTTTTTTATAGCAGCATCGTGTTTTAAAGCACAAAACTCTAGCTCAAGGCCCCAAATTAAGCCACATTTGTAGGGGTTTTTAATTTTTTTATATCTAATTGGTTAGGGCATCTTCAATATTTTATGAAGGAACGAGCTCCAGTAGAACGAAGCTTCTGTGGATGTCTGACTGTGCCTCTATGGGCCACTCTGACAGTCTGTCATGTACAGAACTGGGAATCCTCCTCACAGGACTCAGCAGTCAATAGGAAACTGCCTGGCTGATAGCATTGCTGTTATCTCTTTTAATAAAAACTTAATTTCCTTTCTTCCCCCTTATACTGGCAGATACCAGCCCCTTATTTATTTTCCTGACAGCTACCTGTCATCGTGTGAGCACCCAGAGACTTGCTCTTCTTATTCCCACCATTACTTCTATCTCCCCATCCTCCTTCTGCCCCCTCTACCCCTCGCCCCCTCCCCCCGCCCCGCCAAGCCATGGGAAAATGTGAGTTTGGGGCTGTTTCTAGGCAGGGCCAGCAGAGTTTCCATAAACCTAGCCCAGTTTGGCACAAAGAAAATGTGGAAGAAGCAGCCACAGCATGTACAGCCAAAAGCACTTGTGGAAATCCTCGGAATGTGAACCAGAAGAATCGCCCCAGGTCCCCAGGCGCTTTTCTCACAGCACACTTAGCACGCAGTGGGGCTGGACAAACAGCCCTCCCCGCTGGGCACAGCTCTCAGCCTGCGGCTGGAAGCACGACGGGATGTGGCAGCCTGGACGCAGGGTAATGTAGTAGGTGCAACAAAAGGCATCAAATTAGAAAATGGAAACTTTTTCCTCCCTGCACTGTAATTTGCCTGTCACTTGTCTTTAAAGCAGCTGAAAACAATTTTTTGAAAGCGAATGTTTATTTCCTGAAGTCTTGTGAATAATTACAGGCCTGTTCTCTACATACTCGACATTCCACTGGCATTTCCCATAACTCTGTCAGCTCTGGCAGGTCCTAGCACATGCGTATGTTGGTGCTTTGCATGAAAAGGGGCTGCTGTTGAATGTGTGGCATCTTTGATTGGAGGCGTGTGACATGCTCTGCCTACAACTCATCAACTCAGCCAACTTAACATAGCGTGTGTCTATGTGTGTGATTGTGTGTTTCCAAGTTCATTTTCTAAATGCTATGAGTAGGATCTACTGGGGAAATTCCTGATTTTACATCTGTCTTACCGCAGGAAGAGAAGGGCAAGCTAATGAAAGTTTTATGAGCTGTGCTGCCTAGTGTTCACTGACAAGTCTTTGCCTTTCTAGGGGAAGCTTTTGACCCTACGTGGTGAGGGAGTTTGTAACCCGATGCTATTGTTGGAATAATTATAGTCTAAGGTTTTCCTGTCAGCACCCAAGTTAGTTCAGGAAGGTTATATATTTTGAAATTCTTGTACCTCGTCCTCTAAAAATACATGCTGTGCAAAATCAGGTGGTTGAAGGCCAATAAGTTGGTCATAAAACAGCTCTCACATCGCTGAAAGGAATGACTGAGATGTATATATATGTGTAGCAAGTTCCGCAGTGTCATGTACATTTAATAGAATTATTGATGGGGCATTTATAAGGATTTCTTGGTTGAGGAGTTCAGTTGAATAGTATTTCTTCTGAATGTTGAAACTCATATGTGGAATTCAGATTTTTATTATAATTAATAAAATAAATCTGATATTAGAATTGTACCGCATTTTAGATAAACAATTTCTACCTAGTACTTTAATGTAATTTTGGTTTTTACTACTATCTTTCAGGGAAATTTTTATTCTTATTTTCAGAGGGGGAACTAAAATGTAGAGGAATTTCATGGCTCTTAGATTGAGCATGTGTAAGAGAAGCTTTTTCAGGGCCTCCTCTTAAACATTAGTTTGGTTTCAGGCCTTTGCAAATCCCCAGATTCATCCTATGATCCCTTGTGTGAGTTTGAGAATGAACAACAGTAGTTTCCTGTTTTTTATTTTGCCATCCAGGACAGTACAGGTTTGTTGGTCTGTTGTATGCTATTTAGGAACATTTTCTATAACTTTTAATTATTTAAAAATGTATTTGATTCCTGAACTCCTGTGCAGTAGAGATATCACTGGCATTTTTGGCAATGAGAATTATATACAGGTGTTTGTGGGTTGGTGCAGTTCTGTGGGACTAAAGTATTTAAAAAATGGTCACAATTGTACATTGGCTTAAATTTAGTAACAAACAGCACCATCTTTGAGCTTGTAAAGTGAACTTTTTCCAACAATCACTGTTGGAAAACTGCATCTCTAACTTTTATTCCCATAATTGTGAAGGACAATGATGCTTTACTTTTGGAAAATTGATCCAATTGTAATAAACTAGCATTTAAGGCATTGTGTCCCAGAATATGTTTGTGATATACATATATGGGCATATAAGCTTCTCCCACTAGCTGTCTAAACCATTTACCCTATTCTTTTTTATTCCCTCCATAACCTTTCATTGTATTTTCTAATTATTTATTCTGTTTCTTGCATAATTTTTTTCAGGTTTTAAAACTTTTTATTTGCATATTAAAAAATTGTGCATTCCAATAATTAAAATAATTTGAACAAAAAAATGGCACTCTGATTAAAACTTCATTTTACAGTTCCCAAGACACCTTGGATCAGCTTGGTTTTTACTCTAGATTCTACCCTCATCCCACCCAGCTCTTTCTTTCACCAACATGCAAGTTCTCTCCACTCCCCACCAGCCAAGTCAGATGGGAGCAGCAGGTGTGGCCTTCGTTGTCAGTAGTTCTGATATGAAAAGGGGCAGCACAGTCACTTAAACTGCTCCAACCTCTTTGCATCTTACAAAGTTAAACAGATAAAAGAAGTAAAATAAGGCAATGCTTGTGGAATGTATGGTGCATATTAGTGGCATGTGCCTCATTATGATTCGCCTGCTTGCTTCTCCAGTTCAGTCCTTTCTTTTGAAGGCAATGGGTTTTTCTCTTGCATTTCTGTCTTCTTCATTTTCAACTTATCAAATTTTTCAATCTCAGCCATATCGGGTTTGTCAGACATGGTTGCAGAAGAAGCCAAGCGAGGTGTGCAAACGAGAGAAGTCTGATCTGCTCAGTCACTGCCGCCAAGTCTATTGTGTAATATTTTAAATTTTCACCAGAGATACCTTCCCACTGATCTCCAGAGAGAGTGAAAGAGAAGGGAAAGACAGAGAGAGAAACATCAATGTGAGAGGGACACATCTACTGGTTACCTCCCTCACAAGCCCCAACCAGGGCTAGGGATCTAACCTACAACTCAGGTATATACCTTTAACCATAATCAAACCCCAGACTCTTTCGTTCACGGGTGATACCTCATCAACTGAGTCAAACTGACCAAGGCTCTATTGTGTAATATTTATTTCACTATACTTCAATGCAAACTCCTCAAAGGAATCTTCCTCTTATTTTGTGCACTGATATACTCCACATAGTAGATGTTCCATAAGTATTTGTCCAATGACAGAAGGCATAAAAGAAATTTGGTTTATATCGGTGTTACTTGCATTTTGTAAATCCCCGACTAATACATTCAGTCAGTACTTTGATAATTATGTGTCCCTCAGCCTGGCCTGCACCCTCTCCTGCCCCCTGGCCATCTTTAATTGCTCAGTAGACACATGAGTGCTAATTTACTACTAAATATTTTACCATGTGCAATATGGTGGAGATCTAAACTAAAATATTTGGTCCTCACCCTCAAAGAGGCAAGGTGGTTGAAAACAACAAACAAAAATTGATACACGTATACTGCAAAATTCAGTACAAAATTTTAATTTCTGTAAAAATCTAGAGAGAAAGGACATCAGCAAAGTTATAATAATTATAGAAGGTTTCCTGGAATATAAAAGATTGTAAAATTTAAGAATCATATAATCCTATATAATAAAGAGTTACTATGCAAACTGATCATCATACCCTCACATCACAAGATGGACGTCCTCACGTTGTCACAAGATGGCTGTCAGGGGAGGGCAGTTGGGGCTGATCGGGCTGGCAGGGGAGCAGTTAGGGTGATATCAGGTTGGCAGGCAGAGTGGTTAGGGGAAATCAGGCAGCCAGGCATGTGAGTGGTTAGGACATAGCAGTCCTGGATTGTGAGAGGGATATCTGGCTGCTTGTTTAAACCAGAAGTTGGACATCTTCCAAGGGGTCCCAGATTGGAGAGGGTGCAGGCCAGACTGAGGGACACATACCCCCAGTGCATGAATTTTGTGCAGCAGACCTCTAGTTATATTATAAAATTATTTTTACTAGGATATATCATGTATTTTATCCTTTGTTGTTAAAGAGTATTTGGTTTTTCATAAAAAGAATCACTACAAATAGCTCTCAAACTGGCTGACTTCAGCTTCTAACCAAAAAGGAAGGCTTGTCAACAGATTTCACTTTCTGCCAGGCTTACATCAAGAATAAGCTTTTAGGAGAAAGGAGGGGGTCTATATGATTTTATTCTCTAGAAAACCAGTCAAATCAAAACTCAAGGATATGATGTGGCAAAGAAAGCAGGAACCTTAGGCATGTCAAGTTTTCCCTGGAGGGAAGCCGCATAGGCAGGCAAGCGCAAAAGCCACATAATCACCTTATTCATGACTTTGGGTTCATCTCTGCTGCTATCGATTGGCAAGCACTTGGAAAGAGAAGATAGTGAATGACACTCTTAGAGAAAAGCTTAAATATATTCCCTAGTTAATTGAAAGGCTTCAGCACATACCAGGCTTCAGGCATCCCAAGAACAAAGGCAGAAATTTATCATAGGTGGAAATGGGAATAAGTTAAGATCATCCCCAAATGCCTAGGTTTCATAACTTTCAATTTTAAATATTACAACCTATATCTTGAAACTCTCCTCTAATGTGTATGTTCATGAACATGGTTCTTATTTATAGGCACACCAAACCCAGTTGGCTATAATTTATCAACATAATAAAGATTGAAGGTAACTATGGTCTTGATAAAATAATGAGAAGACCTCTTAACCAGGTCAGCATAGAATCCACGTTCATTCACTTATTAAGGCCCTCAACAAATATTTATTTAGCCCTTTCTGTTGTAATAAATGATTTGATAAGTGGGGATGGACAAATATGAGAAACTTAAAAGTCAGGATGAGAAATTAAATGTTCAGTGTCTTAAAGTAGAGAACATTATTACTACAAACAGAGAAGTGTCATAATGGGTTAGTGAAGATCCTAGACAGGAGGGATGGAATCAGAATTAGAGGTAGGAAACAGAAAAGGCCAGGCTGGGGCTATAGCAGGGGGGGAAATGGAGGAAGAGGAGTGATAGGAGACAGCTATGAAACATAAATAGGGCACAGTAATGACTGGACAAGAACCATGGGAAATTCTCTCTCTCTCTCTTCTTTTTTTTTTTTTTTTTTTTTTGCAAAGTAGTAAGAACAGAAGCCTGATTTGAGGGTAAGGCAGAGAAAATGGAGGCAGCAGTTATAAGCTCCTTATTTGAAAAGTTTGACAGTAAAAGGGGAAAAATTATAGCAGTAGCTAGAGAGGGCAGCTGGGTCAAGAGAAGATTTTCTATGAGAGCAGATAGCATTCTTGTTTGATGGCATGGAGTGAAAGCTGTGAGGAGGCATTGAAGATGCCTAAAGGCTTAATTGAGAATAAGGGTTTTGATGGTTCTGGGAAGAGAGGAGCAAGGTGGTACAAAAGGAGCTCTGATCTTTAGAGGGGGAGAGGGGCCTGTTTCTTGAGACAGAGACAAGGATAAGAAGTGAGAAAGTGGTGTCACTGAGTCACTGTAACTAAATGTGCCAACAGATGATGACTTGATCTTACCTGTAAAATAAATGCTAAAGGCAGTATCTGAGGAGCATAACTTCTCTCTTATTATCACTCTATCATGATAATGAAAGCATATTCTTAGACCCACCTATAATCCTAATATATGAAAAGCCAGGGGCCATCATGACTATAACAACCAGATGGCTGTGTGGGGCCACCAGACTGGCAGGGGGTTTAGTGAGGAAAGACGAAATGATTGAACAGCAGGCTTCTGGGGCAAACAGGCTGGTGGGGGGGGCAGTTGGAGGCCACCCAGTCAGTGGGGGGTAGCCATTGGGGTCAACTAGGCCAGCAGTGAGGGGTGACCAGCCTGAGGGGGATCAGCTGAGGGTGAACAGGCTGGTACGGAGAGCCGTTAGGGGTGATCAGGCTGGAGATGGAGGGAAGTTAAGGGAGACCAGGCTGACAGAAGGGGGAAGTTGGGGGCAACCAGGCCAGCAGGGGTGGGGCAATTAGCATGACCAGGCTGGCAGGAGAGGTAATTGGAGGCAGCCAACCAGGCTGGCAGGGGGTCAGTTGGGAGTGACCAGGCCAACAGCAGGGGTGGTTAAGGTGTCCATATCAGCAGGGGGGACAGTTGGGAGCAATCAGGCTGGAGGGGGGCAGAAGTATGGGGTGACCAGGCTGGCAGGGGGGAAGTTAGAGCAACCAGGCAGGCAGGGGTTGGGCAGTTGAGGGTGATCAGGCTGGCAGGCAGAGGCAGTTAGGGGTGACCAGGCCAGCAGGAGGGGCAGTGAGGAGTGACCAGGCCAGCTGAGGTGGGGGGCAGTTAGGAGCAATCAGTCAGGCTGGCAGTTGAACAGTTAGGAATCAGTGATCCAGGATTGTTAGAGGTATGTTGGACTGCCAGTTTAGGCCCCATCCTTGGCAGTCAGATATTCCCCAAAGATTTCTTATTGGAGAAGATGCAGGCTGGGCTAAGAGGATCCTCCCCCATGCACAAATTTCATGCACCAGGCCTTTAGTCTATAAATGTAAAAAGCCAGCACCCAGAGCACTGTAATGACTAGTTGCTATGATGCCCCACTGCCCACAGTCCCTCCCCATGGCTGGCCTCATCCCCAATGGCTCCCCCACCCCAATTGGGGATGGGACCTACCAGGCAATCACCCACAGCCCCTTCCCCCCAGTCAACCCAGCCCTAATTCGGCCCTGATCAGGTGGGTCCACTGGCAAACCTCCTGCCATCTCCTCCTCCCAACAGGCCTGGCCCTGATCCATCAATTAGGGACAAGTTGGCCAGACTCCACCCATGCACAAATTTGTACACTGGGCCTCTAGTTAGAATATATCTCTCAGTTCAATTTCCACTGAGTTTCTAACTCTGATTTTTACCAAAATATCTCCTCTTCAGCAGACTTATTTTTTCCTCTTCATCTTTATATTAGAGGTCTGTGCACAAAATTCATAAACTGGGGGGTGGGGGGGAGTTGGGTGTCTGTCAGCCCTACCTGCACCTTCTCCAATCTGGGACATCCCTCTGAAAACCTGGGACCACTGGCTCCCAACTACTCACCTGCCTGCCTGCCTGATTTCCCCTAACCACTTCTGCCTGCCAGCCTGATTACCCCCTAACCACACCCTGATAGACTGATCGACGCCTAACTGCTCCCCTGCCAGCCCAATTGCCCCAAATGCCTTCCCCTTCTGGCCCAGTCACCTCCAACTGCCCTTCTCTGTTGGCCTGGTCACCTATAACTGCCTTCTCCTTCAGACTTTGTCATCTCCAACTGCCCTCTCCTACTGACCCAGTCACCCCTAACTGTCCTCCCCTGCCAGCCTGGTCACCCCTAACTGCCCTCCCCTCCCAGCCTGGTTGCCACCAACTGCTTTCCCCTGCAGGCCCAGTCACCCTCAACTGCCCTCCAACTGCAGGCCTGTTCACCCCCAACTGCCCTCCCCTCCTAGCCTGGTCACCACCAACTTCCCTTCCTGCAGGCTTGGTCGCCCCCAACTGACCTCCCCTGCTGGCCTGATCATCCACAACTGTCCTCCTCTGCAGGCTTTCTGTTGTGACTACATGGGGGTGGCCATCTTGGGCAAGAGTCTGACAGTCAATTTGCTTATTACCTCTTTATGATATAGGATACTTGCCCTGCCAGCCCATATCATTCTTGCGTTCTGCTTAAGTACTCCTGGGGTCACCTCTCCCTATCATGTTACTCTGGTTCCTTCTTTTGTGGAAAAAAAAATTATCTCTTTAAAGATCACCACCAATTAATATCATTTGATTCTTGACTGTGCTGCCATCCCTTCTTAATTTTCAATTTGATTTTTACTTGGAGCATGATGTATTTGCAGATTAATAATAGTACTTCCCTTTTCCATTAATCATGTTCTATATTTCTATTTCCAAATATGAGTAATTTAAGCCAGTGGACTACAAAAGTGGTGGTAGGGAGGTACACAATCCATTGGATAAGCAAGAAGAAATACTGAAAGTATTAGGATTTCCTTCTTTTTATCTAAAAACAAGACACTTTTCCCCAATATCTAGTATGTAAAATGAACTAGGACCTCTTATTCAGTTTATATTCATGGTGTCATATATCACATATGTTACTCAAATACTCAGCATATTGTAGTATACGTGTACCTGGTTTAGGAAGTCTATGTATGATACTATCCACTTCAATACCAGACCATTCTTTATTGAAAAGTACAAGTGACTTTACAAGATCCTGGCAGAAAAGCCAGAGTCAAGTTCTAACTCATAATGCAAGCACGAACAAACAACTAGACATCGGCAGAGCTGTCACCATGATTTTTCACATAAGCTCAACAGCAGCCAGTGTTCCTGGGAAAACAAATAAGCCAAATGTAAAAATGTCTGACAAGTAGTTAGACAACAACATTGAAGTTATTAAGAGGATTTTTTCAAATACAGATGAAGGCATATCATCATTAAGGTTGGCTATAACCGTAACTGTATATTCTGCTAGTTACTAGTTATTTATAATAAATGCATTAATTTATAAATAAATATGTATGCATTGGGGAATTTTGCTCAACATCCTCTTACTAATGAAAGTGTATCCTAACAGTTTGGAGACCTCTGATCTAGTGCATTTTTTATTGGAGAATATGAATAGTGTTTAATGATTTAACAAAATGTTAAGGTTCCTGCAATTATAAAATATAGCTTTGAGAATAGAAGATTCACATGACTTTTAAAAATATACTTACAGTATTTATCTTTAAGCCACTACACAGCAGAATTCAAAAGAAGCTTCACTACTGACAAAGATTAGTAAAATGCCCCTAAGGTGAAGATGAACAATGTGGTGGATTGCCACATAGCACAGGCCTGATTTTTAGGTAAAGTTACTATTCTCTCTCTCTCTCTCTATATATATATATATAGTATGTTCAAGTAGCCCCTATAGACTCTTGGCCTTGGTAGAAGGGACCAAGAATACTTTTTGCAAGTGTAATTACACAGCCACCATAGTTGTAAATGTCCTATTTCTAAAGTAGCATTTTTATGTGATTCATTAATGGATATATCCACTTGGAGCTTAATTTTTCTCCTTGGAATACTTACAAAGGCTTATGGAAAGGAGCCTACTCAATGGTCCTATTATGTTGGGATACAAGCACTCTAATAATTTTGTCATCAAAGGGAACAGAGCCCTTATCAAGCATTATGAACACCTGCCATACTACATTTTCCATGATGACAGAAATATTTCTTTCCCTTGAGTCAGAATGGGGCATAATTGCAAGTGCAATTCCATGGACTGCTATTAATTCAAGTGGACTAGTACATCCAGGAAGAATTCTATAAATTGCATTTTCTTTCCAAGATTTTAAAAGCTGTATGCAGGCCCCTAGGTGTAGGTATCCTTACATTCCAAAATCGAAATGAGCCTTTGCATTTTATTAGTGTTTTGTTTAGAAATTAAGAAGATAGATCCAGGAATCATTAGTTACCCCTTGTCAGTAAGGTCATGAATATTATACAAATGAAAAGACTAGTATGAATTTTTTAATTATAAAAATAATTTTACAAATAGAAAATGTCTATCATAATGACTGCTTAGATTTATATAGTACTGTTGAAAAGTTTTCAAAGTGCTTTAGAGACTTATTAATTCTCACTTTTCTCCCTGAAATAGACAATGAACAGTCTGAGAAAACTGAAATAAAAAAGTCACATGATACTCCCAAGGCTCATTAGTAAGCAATGAAGAAACAAAGAATATAACCCAGAATCACATTGTGACAGAATTCCACTAGACCAGGAAGTTATCTAAGCTATAAAGTTAGAGTATTTAACATAATGATATTTAATGCATTTTACACTACCTTATAAAATTAGTATCAACTAGACTATGTACTATCAAACTGTTTATTTTATGATTTTTAAAAACAGATTGCTTCTAACATAGTAATGTTATGCTATTTTGAAATAAAGATCTTGATATGCATACTACTAGGATAAATATTAATTAGGTAGCTAGTATAAACCTCTTTGTGAAATCTAGACTTTGATATACAAAAGATTGTGGGCCCAGAAGGAAAGCTCAGAGAACACTCTCTCTGCCTGAGAACTCCAAACTTTTATTATTGAATCCTGGGAGTGGGCAGGAACTAAGAGGTACCAATTTAAGGCACTAAGGCTCTTCATGAGTGTATAACCCAAAGCTATCTAAGGAACAGAGGAGATGGAGGTAGGTTGTAACTATCTCCTAAGTTATAGAAAGTATTTGGTGTTAAAACTAGAGAGCAAAGAGACTCAAGAGAGAAATCCCAACATCTTATAACTAAGCAGTGAAATATGGTGACAATTTCAACAACTCTGAAAGCTGGTGGATTGGCTGTGAAGCATAGACAGATTTCTGGAATATTGACAGTGCTCAGTTCCTGTTGATAAGAAAGTTTTAACCCCCCACTTCAAAATATTCAAGTCAGTGGTGAACTGAGTTAATGCAGCAGCAAAGTCCAGATCCAGCTAACCCAGTCATTTCACTCACCTCTAGTAGACTGACAAAAAAGGAATCTGTACCTATCTTGGAGGTAAATATTATTTGCTTTAGATTCTACTCCTCTCTTATTAAAATGTCCAGCATATACTTACATATTACAAGATAAGAAAATGGTCAAGAAAGGAAATAGTCAAGAGAAACAAATCCATAGATAGTCTACATGTTGGAATCATCAGATTGTGGCTTTAAAATATATGAAATAAAAATGATAGAAATGTTTAGCCTGCATGGCTCAGTGGTTGAGTGTCATAGCAGAGGTCATGGTTTGATTCCTAGTCAGGGTTTATGTCCAGATTGCGGGCTCAATCCTCAATATGGGTGTGCAAGAAGCAGCTGATTGATGATTTTCTCTCCTCATTGATGTTTCTATCTCTCCCTCTCCCTTTCTCTCTGAAATCTATAAAAAATATAAAAACATAATAAAAAAATATACTAAAAGTGGTATACAACATTTGCAAAAAAAGGGGGGGAATGTTAGCAGAATTTAAAAAAAACTATTTTTAAAAATCAAACTAAATGGAAATGCTAGAATGAAAATATAACATCAGAAAGATTTTATTGTATGGACTTAAAAGCAGATTTCATATTGCAGAGGAAGCATTAAGTAAACTTTAAATAGTCAATACAAAATATTAGAAACAAAATGTGTTTGTAAAGCAAAGAACATTGAAAACATTTGGGAAAATATGAAATAATCTAAGGAGAGGAGAAGGAGAATGGGACAGAGTATTTGATGAGCTACTAGTTTCATCAAATTGATAAATGATCCAAACCACTTAGGAAATTCAAGCAGGATAAATACAGAGACACCCACATTGTAGTCAATTGCTGGAAACCCAAGATAAAGTAGCCAGAGAAAAAAAGATGTGTAAAAGCAAACATCAATAGAGAGGATGGATTAGTTCTCAGAAGAAATTATAGAAGCCAGAAGATAAGAGAAAGATACCTTGAAAGTGCTGAAAGAACAAAATAGATCTGTCAACCTATAATTTTATATCCAGCAAAAATGTTCTTCAAAAAGGAAGGCAACACAATGATATTCTTAGATAGTAAAAAACCTAAAATAACTTATCTCCAGGTAACTTCACAATATGAAATGAAGATAAAAATCTCTTAGGCTGAAAGATTGATACCAAATGGAACTCAAGAGCTTTTCATTTATTTTACATTTTAGTTGTATGTATTTATTTCTTTAAAAAAACTAAGCATTTAAAGCAAAAATGATTCATCATAAAGTTGTTAACATATACAGAAGTAAAATAAACAAAAAGAGCACAAAGAGTGGAGGAATACATGGAATATCACTACACAGTTTTATTTATGAATTAGTATACTACTACTTGAAAGAAAAATGTGATAATTTAAAGATGCATATTATATTCATATCCAAAATGACACATAAAATCTGTAGCTTAAAAATTAATACAATAAATAAAATTTTCAACAATATTTATTTCTTCCCCCAAAAGTCCAGAAGTACACAAAGAACAATAAAATAAACATAAAATAAATACAAATTTGGGAAATTAAAACAATAATAATTATTATATAAATAAAAATGGATTAAATGCTTCTATTAAATGGCAGAGATTAGTAGACTACATTAAAAAGCAATACCCAATTGCTCAATTGTGAGCTGTCTACAGGAGACACAGATAGAATAGAAGTGAAACAGTATAAAAATATATGCCTTATAAATACTAAATATAAAAAGCTAATGGTGTCCTGACCAGATGGTTCGCTTCATTGCAGCATAATCCTGTACTCCAAAGATTTTGAATTCAGTTCCTAGTTAGGGCACATAGCCAGATTGTAGGTTCGATCCTCTATTGAGACAACTGATTAATGTTTCTCTCTCTTTCTCTTTCACTCTTCCTCCCTCTCTAAGGTCAATGAACATGTCCTTGGGTGAGGATTTAAAAAAAAAAACTAAAAAGCTAATGGCTATTTATATAATATCAAGACAATAAGAATTATGAGAGAAAAAAAATTCTACATTGGTAAACAAATTAATTTGTCAAGATATAAATTTTCAGAATAAAAGTCACTACACAATAATCATTCATATTCCTATATTATAGCAGTGATCAATTGAAGAATTAAATTGAAATAAAAATTGAAATTTTAATATCAAAATACAGAAATAAATCTAAAATATGAAAAAATTATTTATTGAAATTATAAGACACTATTAGTGAATGATATTAAAGAATATTTACTTAAAATGAAAAGACATAAAATGTAATTGGGTAGGTAGAATTGATACTGTTCATTTTTCATAAATGAATATACAATTTCAAAGCAATATTTATCAATATTTCAGTTGATTGGGGGGAATAAACAAACTGGTTCTAAAATTTATAAAAATGTAAAGTCAACCTAAAAATAATTTGAAAAATTCATAAAATTTATGACCTAAAAAGCTATGACAATCTAGATTATATATTTTGAAATATGTTCAACAAAAGATTAGTGGAAGAGACCTTGAATTCCAGAAATAGACACACATGTGGCAAATTGAAGGTTTCAATCAACTAAAAGACATAGCAAAGTCTTTTAAAGCAGATGTTGCTGGACAATTAGAAATGAACTGCAATCCATTCCTCATTCCTCACATAAATATTAATTTAAGGTGGTCATAGTGGTAAATGTGAAGCTCAGAACCAAAAAGCTCCTTAAAGAAAATATTAAAGAATATTTTATTACCTTGGGATAGCAAAACTGTTTTAGTCAGAATGCAAAAAGTATTAATCATAAAGATGCAATTGATAGATACAATGAAAAATATTTATTAAAAGACACCATTAAAATAAATATGCAAGCCATAAATTGGAAAAAATAATTGCAGCAAAATAATCTGACTATTAAAAATATAGGATACCTAACAACCTTCTAATAATCAATTATAAAAAGACAAATAATCCAAAAATAAGTGAGAATTTACTGATTTCACGAAAGAATATGTGAATGGTCACAAAGTTCATGAAAAGGGTGCTTAACATCATCAGTCATCAAGGAAAAGTAAATTAAACCACAGTGGGGTACCATTCATAGTCATGAGAATGGTCAAAATAAAATAGAGATTGACATTTTTAAATATTAGTAAGAGAATCTTTTTGTTTTTAGTTTCATTAGCAAATAAATTTAACCAGATTTTTTAGCTTTCCTACTTTTCCATCAACCCTCAGAGATTCTTGCCACCAATAAACAAGCCAAGTTAAAATCACTGGAAGATTCTAATTCTGTCATGAGTTTTAAATTTTCAGATTATGCACACACATATAAAAGAAACCATCCCAACATTAAAATCCTATCATTCTATCTGAAGCTTCAAATACATACACTTTATTAAATAGGATAATTGTTTTAAAATATCACAGAATAATAAATTCACTAGAAGTTATTTAAAATTATTTTGTTGACATGGCATTTATCTATAAGGGAAAAAGATCTGTGAACCTTAACTCATAATCTATTCACAGCATACAAAGAAGATGGATGGATGAATAAAACAAAGAAAGAGAAGAAAAATGCAATTCCTTTAGGGTTTTAAAGAAAGAAAGTAGGAAAAATTGAAAATCATTAAGAACATAGGGTTTAGAGAAACTAAAAAAGCAATCCTATTTACCATCGCAACAAAAAAATTAAGATACCTAGGAATAAACCCAACTAAAGAGGTAAAAGACCTTTATGCAGAAAACTACAGGACACTGAAAAAAGAGATAGAGGAAGATGTTAACAGATGGAAGAGCATACCATGCTCATGGATTGGGAGAATCAACATCATTAAAATGTCCATACTTCCCAAAGCAATCTACAGATTCAACGCACTACGCATTAAAATACCAACGCATATATCACAGACCTACAAAGAATTCTTCATAGATTCATCTGGAACAAAAAAAGACCACGGATAGCTACAGCAATTCTGAGAAAAAAGAATAAAGTAGGTAGGATCTCAATACCAGACTTCAAGCTATACTACAAAGCAACTGTTCTCAAAACAGCCTGGTACTGACACAACAACAGACATATAGACCAATGGAATAGAATAGAGAACCCAGATATCCAACCAAACCACTATGCTCAACTAATATTTGACAAAGGAGGCATGAACATTCAATGGAGCCAAGATAGCCTCTTCAATAAATGGTGTTGGGAAAATTGGACAGATACATGCAAAAAATTGAAACTGGACCACCAACTTACACCAAATACAAAAATAAACTCAAAATGGATACAGGACTTAAACATTAGAAGGGAAACCATAAAAATACTAGAGGAATCCACAGGCAGCACAATCTCACATATATGCCGAAAGAACTTCTTCACTGATACTGCTCCAAAGGCAATGGAAGCCAAAGAAAAAATAAACAAATGGGACTACATCAAAATAAAAAGCTTTTGCATAGCAAAAGAAACCATCAACAAAATGACAAGAAAGATCAATGCATGGAACATATTTGCAAATGCTATCACTGATAAAGGTTTAATCTCCAAAATCTACAACCAACTTATACAACTTAATAAAAGGAAGATGAAGGATCCAATAAAAAAATGGGCAATGGACCTAAATAGAACCTTTTCAAAAGACGACAGAAGGAAGGCCAAGAGACACATGAAAACATGTTCAAAGTCATTAATCATCCGAGAGATGCAAATCAAAACGACAACGCGATACCATCTTACACCTGTCAGAATGGCAATCATCAACAAATCAACAAACGACGTGTTGGCGAGGATGCGGAGAAAAAGGAACCCTTGTGCACTGTTGGTGGGAATGCAGACTGGTGCAGCCACTGTGGAGAACAGTATGGAGTTTCCTCAAAAAACTAAAAATGGATCTCCCATTTGACCCTGTAATACCACTTTTAGGAATTTATCCTAAGAAATTACAAACACCAATCAGAAAGGATTTATGCACCCCTAGGTTCATAGCAGCACAATTTACAATAGCCACAATTTGGAAACAGCCTAGGTGCCCGTCAGCAGATGAGTGGATCAGAGAACAGTGGTACATCTACACAATGGAATTCTATGCTGTCATTAAAAAGAAGGAATTCTTACCATTTGCAGCAACCTGGTTGGAATTGGAGAACCTTATGCTTAGTGAAATAAGCCAGTCAATGAAGGAGAAGCATCACATGATCACACTCATTGGGGGATAATAAAGAACATTATAAACTGATGAACAAAAGGATAGATACAGAGACAGTAAAGCTTCAAACAGACTGTGAAATTACAGCAGGAAGATTAAAGTTAGGTGAGGTAGATAAGAGATCAATCAAAGGCCTTGTATGCATGCATATAATCATAACCAATGAACATAGACACTGGGGGGTTGGGGTATGCCTGGGAGGGAGGGGGGGCAATGGGGAGATATGTATAAAAAATTAATTTAAAAAAAGAAAAAAGAAAGAAAAAAAAGAACATAGGGTTTTTATGAATCACATAAAGAAGGAATAAAAAAATAAGGAAAAAATGGAAGACTGATTTTTTTGTTTATTCAGAATAATTATATTTCTTCTAATGAGTCCCATTCTCATTATTTAGGTGGGAGCTTCTTTGAATCTTTATCCCTATGTTCACATAGACAGTAAATCGTATCATGGATCTGTGAGGTTCCTCTAGTCTTCCTACTTACTGTGATGAGAAATATGAAGGATTTATTAACACATAGCTATTCAGAGTTATTGATGAAAAGGAAAGGTCCATCATGTAATTCCCAGTGCACTGAAGGAGATTCTACTTTATTGATTCAGTAGTTAATAGAATCAGTCATTTATATGACCTGTTAAAAATGATTTGAATTTGAATGATGAATTTTATTTGGGCACTTTGAGTTTTTTTTGAAGTAGGGAAGGAAAAGAAAGAAAACATTTTGCTAACATTATTTTGTTCGTTTATTTTTAAAGCAGTGCAATTCATGTGACAAGAATGAGTTGAAATAGTAAACATAGTCACAGGAAAGAAACAAGTGTGTTGTTAACAAACAATCTTTGCTTATACTTTCCCTTGGTCATAATTTTCACTCTACCTTCCATGTCTCACTTACATTTGATTGCAATAAGTACATACAAAAATTCAAAATTGCCCCAAGTGCCACAATTACAGTATCCTAGAGTCCCCTTACATAGTAATCTTATCCATTTAGCTCCTCATATTTGAAAGAACAAGGTGATTTTGGGTAGATCTTTCTTATTTGTCTCATAAATAAGCACCTAAATTTGATTTCTGAAAATCTGAGAACCCCTCTTCCACCTTCAGAATGCTTCCAAGTGCTATATATAGAACAAAGGTTAATGACATGTACTTTGTTAGTAGACCTGCATCTCCCTCTTATAACTATGTGATCTTGGGCAAATCACTTAACTGTCTTGCTCTACAGTCCCCTCATGTGTAAAATGGGGCATACAGTGATCATTGTGGTTGGATCGCAAACATCATTCCACTTTCAATGATTCATCTAAGATATTTGTTGTCATGCAGACTCTTTGCCAGCAATTGTTTCATGGATGAATAGGCCTGAACTACTTGGGACCAATAAGATACAGAAGAGTGGCTAGTTCTGTTGCATGTGGAGAAGGAATTATGCTTCATCATTGGTGGGAGGTATCTCGTGACCATAAGGGTGATGGGCTTTCTGATGAAGCCAATATGTCAAAAAAGAATGGAGAGATTGAGCTTCCTTGATGATGCTCTTGAGGAACCTGAAGCCTGCTCTACTTCTTATACTTCTGGTTATTACATAGTCAGTTTGAATAGCAGTTTTTTTTTGTTGTTTACTTCAAGCCAAAAGCTCTGTAATAAAGTAAAAACAATAGACCTACCTCATAGAGCTTTTGTAAAGATGAAAGGGAGTAGTGTGTGTAAGGCACCTAGCTTTATATAGTGCCTAGGTTCATAGCCAGTTCTCAATTAATGTAACTGTTGTTTTTGTTGTTGTCCCAGCAAAGAAACCTAGGAGATGGGGGGTTAGCCAGCTCCACTTTGATTGGAGAAGGGATCTAAGGAAAAAATAGTGTTTGAACCAGAGCTAATATATTGTTATCTCTCTTCCCAGTTGTAGTGGGGCTCTCTGATATACCCTCTGAACTCACTTTTTAATTCTTAACCTTTTCCCTCTGTTTTGGTATCCCTTGATTTCCACTAGGTTTTCCTCTCCCTAGAGTTTTTACTCTGTTAAATGCCTTGAGATGGGAATGGAGTTAATGACAGAGAACACACTTACTGCCTTTTCTGTTTTGCTTCATGTTTTTAAAGAATTACAAAATGGTGTTCTGACCCAAAGATGCAGACAGGGCTGTGGCTGGTGGGTTCTTTGCAACCTTGTGCCAGGAATGAATTGAAGCTTTTGTGTTTCAAGACTAGAAAAAGTCATGTTGCTAGATATTTTGAAAACAACTGCAGGCGGGCTTTTTAT
This sequence comes from Lasiurus cinereus, assembly GCA_011751065.1. Classification (NCBI taxonomy): domain Eukaryota; kingdom Metazoa; phylum Chordata; class Mammalia; order Chiroptera; family Vespertilionidae; genus Lasiurus; species Lasiurus cinereus. The sequence continues at coordinate 4,274,019 of JAAGEH010002531.1, forward strand.
AGAAAGGTACTAGGATTTTGTGAGGATAAAAAGGCTTGACATTACATTGTCAGAAGAAAGACCGATATGACTCCAAAGAGATAGTGAATTGTGTGCCCGTGGCTTGAATGGGAAGGACAAATGACTCGTCTCAGTAGTTGTGTGGATTTGCTGCTGTGTGACTGGTGGAACTTCACCACCTTATTCAGGTCTCTCAGACCTGTAAATGTCATGTCCTTGGAAAATGGGACAAAGTCCTTGAGCTGAACCTGCCATGATACCAACAGAGTCACTGCCTTTATGAGAATCACCTAAGTCTAAGTGAGCAACTTAACAGCAGCCAACATGAACTGCCAATCAGAGGCCTCGCCACCATTTTTCTGGACCACATAAGCCCTGGTGTTCCACTAGGAAGGACAAGCAGGTCATAAAAGGCTAACCTTTTCATAAACATTGATTTATTTTAGAAATATGAAGAAATGTGTCACCCTACCTGTTTCAGACTCTGAAGGTGGATAGTTTGCCTAGTTGTCTAAAATCATCTGGTGTTTTATGCTCTGATGCCACCAGACCAGGCCTTTCCAATTCTGGACAACTCCGAATATTAATGTTAAGTAGTTGTTAACTTCATTTGTTATAATTAACCCCTGAATATTAATAGAGTCAAAAGGAAAATGTTATTTTTTTTTCTGATTTCATTTCTCTTTCAATTTATAAACTAAAGTTTAAGGTCAGATATTAGGAAAAAAAACATTTTCTTTACACGTTAAATAGTAAAACAGTTACTGCACCATTAGTAATAAATCCTTTCCAGAGCATCTCTCTACCTGACAAAAGTGTTTAAAGAGGAAACACTTAGTGAAAGTGTTCTGAACAAAATGCATTTCAATGAAATCAATGTGGTATGCAGCACATCAAAATGTGCAGATTAAAGCACACATCAACTTTTCTCTATCACAAAACTGTCCTACTTGTCATTTTAAGAAACCAGCCCATCAAGTATATGCTTTGATCACTTATAATAGATTCTTTCTGACTTGGTTGTCAACGTGAAAATTAAAATACCTAGTTGAAAAAGCACAACAGCAACGTTGGTAAAGAAAGATTAATCATTTGTTCCAAATAAAAGAATGCATCTTCACTAGTATAAATCAATCTTATATCATTAGAAACTTCTATTTTCTTTAACAATCACATGCCACATCTAACATTTAAATTAAGGTAAACTGAGTATATTTAATATACACTGAGGGGCTAGATTATTATGATCTCTGATCTCTGAATATTGGAGGCCCAGTGCATGAATTTACGTATAGGTGGGGTCTGGCCAGCCTGGTCAGGGGGAGGGGACATGGGCAGTTGGCCAGCCTGCCTGCTGGTCCAATTCCTTGTCAAGGGGACAATTTTCATATTAGCCTTTTATTATATAGGATATACAATGACTTGCCAGATTATAATGCATTCAGAAATCATAATAATCTAGCCACTCATTGTATATGATATGCCTTCATCTGTAGCCCTGGACATTGACCATAGTAAATCAATATAGTACATTTTGTAAGTATATGAAATGACTAGTAAGATATCCATTCATGAAGAACTAATTTATTCACATATTTAATTAATTATACTATTTTTAAATTGAATTTATTGGGGTGACATTGGTAAATAAAATTACTTTCAAACCGGTAGAGAATTAAGCACTTGATAGTCAAGCATATTCCACATATAGAAGCCCAATTTACATCTAGAATCCTTCAAATTTCATCCTTCGATATTTCCTTAAGGTTTCTAGGCACCTAAAATGTGTGGTCAACATGCAGCAACTTGGAAATGGCATTAGCTGAATGTTGACATGAACGCATAAGTTACTTAATACTTGTGGAACATTGCCTTTAGTGACCAAGATATATATAAAATATCAAGTCTGAAGTAAATCAAGAGACAAGGGAAACTTTAAGGAGGTAAAGTGAAGGCAACTATATTTAAAGCAGTTTTCTCTTCTCAAAATGATGATAGACTAAAGGATTTCACTGTTGTCTTCCATGTCTGATTTTCTAAATTATTAATACATAGCTTAGCATACATTTTATTTTATTTATCTTATTTTTAATCTTTATTGTTGAGAGTATCACAGATACCTCCCTTTGTCCCCCCTATTACTCCCCTCCACCTAGATCCCACCCCACTTCAGGCCTTCACCATCTTATTATCTGTATCCATGGGTAATGCATGTATGCATATAAATTATTTGGTTAATCTTATTTTTGGAATCTCTTGAGTTTTCTGGACTTGTATGTCTATTTCTTTCACCAGGTATGGGAAATTTTCTGTCATTATTTTTTCAAATAAGGTTTCAATTTCTTGTTCCCTCTCTTCTCCTTCTAGCAACCTCATGATGTGAATGTTGGTATGCTTGAAGTTGTCCCAGAGGCCCTTACACTATCTTCATATTTTTTAATTTAAAAAAAAAATACTTTTATTCATTTCAGAGAGGAAGGGAAGAGAAAAAGAGATAGAAACTTCAATGATGAGAGAGACTCATTGATCAGCTACCTACTTCCTACTTCACACCCCCTTCCCCATTAGTAATAGAGCCCACAACCTGGGCGTGTTTCCTGACTGGGATCAAACACTGACCTGGTTGAGAGGGTGATGATAAACCATTGAGCCCTGCTGGCCATGCTTATTATTATTATTATTATTATTATTATTATTATTATTATTACTGTTCTGATTGGGTTTTTTGCTTTCACTGATTTGGTTCTCAGCATCCTCTACTATTAATTCCCTTATTTCAGTTAGTGTATGCTTAATTTATGACTGGTCCTTTTTCATGTATTTGATGTTCTCACTAAGATTCTTGAAATTCTCAATAAGATCCTGTAAGTCTCACTAAGTCTTTTGAAGCTGTCATTAAGACCATTGAGCAATCTTATAACCATTGTTTTGAACTCTGTATCTAGTAGTTTGTTTGCTTCCATTCCATTCATTTCTTCTTCTGAAGATTTCTTTTGTTCTTTCATTTGTGATATGTTTCTTTGTCTCCACATTTTGTCTGCTTCCCTATGTTTATTTCTGTGTATTAGGTAAAGCTGCTATGTCTTCTGGAATTGGTAGAGTGGCCTTGTGTAATAGGTAGTAAGTGTCCTATAGGGCCCAGTGGCTCAGCCTCCCCAGACACCTGAGCTGGGGACTCTAGATGTGACCTTGTGTGAGCTGTGCTGTCGTAGTTGAGCTGTGAATGCTGTGGTCATTACTGGGAGGGACTATCCTCCAGGTCAATTGGCTGTTCAGACCAGCTGAAACTGTAGTGGAAGAGCTGCTGCTCAGGAGACAACCCGTGGAGCAGGACTTGCTTCAGTGGGGCTTTGGTGCTCGCTGACCCCACTCCTTTGATGTGTTTCTCATGAATATGGTAGGGTTGTAATCTGGCGTGGTCTGAGGCGACCACGAGGTGCACTGAATCTGGAGTCTCCCAGGAGGTGTAAAGTCACTACTGCCTGTGCCCTGCCTGCAGCCACCCAGCACAAGCTACAGAGCAATCTAAAGATGGTTGCTACTTGTGTTGGGGTTGGAATTGCTCAGAAGAGACCACACTGTGAACCAAGTCAGGTTGCTAATAGTGCTTGGCCTGGGGCCCCTTATAAAACAGTATGCGGCCTGCTGTGACAATTTTAGGAAAGTCAGAAGCCTGAGCTAGCACAGGTCATTCATATGGAAAAGCCACTGCAAACAGCTTAGGAGGGTTGGGGTCTCAGGAATCACCAGGATGGGGTGAACAGTGTGGGCCAGGTTGATGGAATCTCATATGGTAACTGCCTATTGTCACAATGGTGGTGGAGGTCTCAGCAAAGGAACAATGAGCTCAACCTGTACTTTTGTTTGGGAGAAAGATGCTCCCCAGTTCTTACTCTGATGCCAGACAATTTAGTTCCTCTCCATATTTCCCTGAATGCCTTTAAACTACTGTCCAGCACAGGAGCTCAGAGACTGTGAGTCTGAGTAAGTCTGTGCACTGGCCCTTTAAGAGGAACTGCTTGGGACTCCAGCAGCTTCTGTGTCCCTCAGCCACAACTCCTGCTAGCTTTTACAGTCTGAAGTTACAAGGACTTCTTTTCCTGGTACTGGAACCCTGGGCTGAAGGATCTGGTGTGGGGCTGGGACCCTTTGCTCTTCAAAAAAGACCACCACATATAAGATATCCATCCTGATTTAAAAAAATGCCACATGTGGGGTCAGACCAGCTAGTTCCATGCGTCTACCCCACCAGTCTCAATGGGGCTTCTTCTCTAATTCTCTAGTTGTAAGCCTTCCATTCAGCCAGATATTAGATGGTTCTGAATTATGGTTGTTCTGTGGTTTGGTTGTAATTATGATGCAATTGTGGGAGGATGTGAGTGCCACATTTATCTACAATGACATCTTGACTCCCACCTCCCACCCCAGCATACATTTTAAACACATTGAACTTAAATAAAACCATTTTACATATTTTTTAATGTTTCCTCCCTCAAAATAAACTGCCAATCCAATGCCTGCATGCAAATACACTCAGCTATTAAAAAATGCAATTATTTGCTATATTATTGTTTTCCTCTAGAAGCTTATTTTCTTTTTCTAGCAATAGTGCAGAATTGATGTGAGAGAGGTTCTGCCTCTAAGGTATACCTGTTGCATAATTCGGATGAAATTGATGTTACAGACAGATGGGAGGATGTGTTCCCATCTGACTTACCTCTAGGAGGGCAGCTTGGGAACACTTTCAATGGAGCTATTTCATTTTCTTGGTTTATTCAGGACTCTGTCTTGGCTTAAATGGATTCTCTGCTAAGGTGGAGCTATGCCCCTTAGGTTCACTCTGTAAGAGTGACAGTATTTCAGGCTTTGCTCTTTGCTGAGCACAAGATTGCAAAGGAAGTCTCCAGGGACTTTGAAGACCTGGAAGGATTTGATAGGGTTTTCAACTTAAATTCAGATGCTAACATACAAATCAGAGGGCTTTTGCCTTAAGATGAACATTAAGATGATTCTCTCAAGGCAGATATTGTATATAAACCATGAAAATTACTTTGGATCCACAAGCCCAGAGTCAAAAGGAAATCAGAGCAGGCTCTATAATAATCACAGACATTCCCTAAATTCCAGTTACATGCATGCTCCACATACTTTATGTGCATCCTTATGCTGGGAGTAATCCTGAACACAAAGAGAGGTTTAGAGAGCCAATGTATCTGTTATAACACAGCAATGGATGGTAGGGCTGTGACTCGAGTATAGTCTCACTGACTGAAAAGATCAGAATTTTCCATTACACCCCACTTTCTCTCAGAACATCGTAAAAAAGGAGATTGCGAAGTCATCTACTTTATTGTTTAATGCAAATCCTCCCTTTACTTTGAAGTAATGGAAAATGGAAGCTTTGCCCAGAGTCTGAGGGCAAAATCTGAACCCAGAATTAGCAAACCTCAGTTTAGTATGCTTTTACGTAGCATGAGATTAATACCAAATTTTAGAATAAATTGAGTTTTCCTTGTATAACAATCATTTTCTAAGATGCTGCATCTTGCACAGTTGCCTTAACACATAGCAGTTCTACTCCAAGATTAATAGGAAATACAAAAAATGCAATTAAAAGTATTATCACTCTCTGCATGAGCTAATAAAAGGCCACCCCATGTTGTTCTTGCACCGCCCTTGGGATAATGAGGAGAACATTTACATTGTAGAATGTCAGCCTAGAAAGGGTCTCAGAAAAGCCTTCCCCTCTAGATAAGGAAAGAGAGGCTCAGGGAAGTTCATTGGGTTTGTCCTTTGATTTTCTGATTTACCCTCATGCCCTTTCTTACCCACATCACCTTTTTTACCTTGAACCAAATGTACTTGTTTTTAAATCTGCACAACTAACTCTAAGGGGTGTGGAGTGGGGGTGGGAGTAGGGGGGAGAATACAAAATAATAATTAAAAAACAACAACAATAAACCACAGGCAAATACAGAAATGGGTGTTGTACCAGTTATAAATGTCAAATGCAATGCTTTGTAGCTCTTCTTTCACCTAGTGGAGAATTTACCAGGAAAAGCCTTTTAGTAGAGATGTTTGTTGAACTTGCTCCTGGCTTTTTTACTTCACTTTTCAGGAACCAAGAACAGCTACTAGCATTAATAACTCGATCTTATGCTTTTGTTTCTATATTTCCAACACCTTTACCTGTGGTTAAAGCATGTTCCTTTCACATTCTTTTCAAATTTTCTAGTATTATAAAGCAATGCAAAAATTATATATATATATATATATATATATACATACACACACACACACACACACACACACACACACACACACACATACACACACACAGACATTTATTAAGGAGAGAGAGAGAGAGAGAGAGAGAGAGAGAGAGAGAGACCAAGGAAGGAAGAGGGAGATAGAAACATTGATGAGAGAGAAACAACTATTGGCTGAACCCGCAAACCCAGGCCCTGACTGGGAATCAAACTGATGACCTCCTGTTACCTGGGACAAGGCTTAACCAACTGAACCACACCAGTCAGGCCAAAAACAGTATCTTAAGAAGGATACCTAAACCTAAACTTTTCACCAAGCTCTCATGGTTCTTATATTCTTTACTTTTCAAACATTGTCAATCCTTCTACCTGCAGATGTCATTTCATGCATACTGTCTTATGTGGACAAAAAGGGGCCACAAGCTAATCTGAATAACTCAGAGAATGCCTGCGTGGCAGCCTTGCAAATTCAAGAGACCTAAAGTAACAACAAAGGGTGGTCTGAAATCAAAACCTTTAATTAAAAATGGCAATTTATAGTGAGTAGTCTTGTCCTAGGCCAGCATCTTCCCTGACAAAGATCAAAAGCCATGATCTTTACTGAGCCTGTTGTCTTTTTGAATGTAAGATAACATATCTGTGAAATGTCAGGGTTTATAACATACCTTTTTCTAGAACCCTCAGGACACAACTAATGGCACCAGGGCTGGAAACCACAAATTCCCTCATTGTTATTGTTATCATGTTAATTGTTGACCGATAACTATCCTGTACTAACCTATGTAAAAGAAGCATGTGTCCATCATTTTATCCTATTCCAGAAATTTCCCCACTTTGCTTTCTCCCACCTTCCTAATCTAGCACCGATGGATTTCATGTAACTCACTTATGTCTCATTCTTTGATAGAAATTTATAAAAATAAATGAAAAGCCGCTATTATTTGTTTGTTTGTTTGTTTATTCATTTATTTATTTATTTTTGGAGCACTGTCTCAATATCTTGGGATTCTGCTTCCCAGCAATTGTTGACAGTTTGGCTCAAATAAGCTAACAAAAATTCCTTTTTTTCTTTATTGATTAAGGTATTACACATGTGTCCTTATCCTCCATTGCCCCCCCCTACCCACCACTCATGGGGGGGGGCGGGCGGGGGAAGACATGTCATCTTTTCTATTGGTACAGTATTGACTTTCTCTTTACCTAAGTGAAAAGGAATCATAACTTCTTTGTATTTCCTAGAGGAGCAGGTCTTCCTAAACTTTATTAATAAATGATATTTAATACTGCCTTAAACAATGAGCTATACACTCCATTCATTTATGATTACAGCTTCTCTGCATCACAGCATATATTTTCCTTATGGGTAGACATCTTAGCGTGTAAAATTAACCCCCTGCATTCTTTTTTTAAAAATATATTTTATTGATTTTTTTACAGAGAAGAAGGGAGAGGGATAGAAAGTCAGAAACATCGATGAGAGAGAGACATCAATCAGCCGCCTCCTGCACGCCCCCTACTGGAGTTGTGCCCGCAAGCAAGGTACATGCCCCTGACCAGAATCGAACCTGGGACCTTTCAGTCCGCAGGCCAACGCTCTATCCACTGAGCCAAACCAGTCTTGGCCCCCCTGCATTCTTGGTTGAATGTATTTTTTCTTAAAAAAAAAATTATACTGCTGAAAACAGGTGCACCCTCTCCTCAGCTCCAATCACACTGCCATCCCAAAAGGCCTCCTAAACCCTTGTCTGACCTGGAAACTGCGAACCCTGGCATCCGCCTCCAGATTTCCTTTCTCCTGCCTGTCATTTTCTCCAGACTCTTATTATCTAAGCTATGAAACGCCGTGTGCTGATAGATATCGGCAGAAGCTGGTTAAAATTCATTTCACATAGCTTGCTCTTACTTCAAAGGAACAAAGGGTGGTGGGATTTTTTTTTTTGGTGTTTTTTTTTTTAATCCCAAGAACAGAAAACCTAGTTATCTTTGTGGTGTTAAGCATAAAAACTGGGTCTTTGTTTGAAAAGCAACATCTAATATCTCCTCTCTTTTCAACTCAAACAACTGGGCACTTCTGTAGTCAGTCCGCATCCCGGGTACCCCTGCTTTGGGATTTTGTAATGTCAAGAGCTGCTGACAGCTGACAAACTGCAGTGTGAAGGGCAGTGCTTACCTTCACAAAATTCCTCCGCCCGCAAGGGGAAGAAAAGGCCTCTGCCTGATACAGGGGAAGGTATGTTTGCCCGGAAACTCTGCCCCTCTGCCACAGCAGGAGTCTTGTCAGCCTAAGGAGGCCTCTCCATCCCCCAGGGCAGCATTATCTGACACTCACCCCCGGCCGCTCCCAGTCTGCACATCTGCAGCCGCCTTTGCACTTCTAATCACTAACAACTTGCACTGCCAAAGCCCCAACAAATTTCCAGTCAATTCTACATCACAGGCATTCAACCTATCAATAATCATTGGAAATGTAATATTTGATTAAAATGTAAAACCTCCAATAAATGTAACAGCCCAAACAGGCAAGCAATCAAAGTATTTTGTGCTGATTGATTGACTTACATGGATTTAGACTAAGCAACCAAAATGAAGGTGATAAAATTAATCCTTGTTTAGGACAGGAGTCTGGGCACAAAGTTTTGCTTCCTGCCTTTCGTCAGTGCCCTTCATTAATGTGGGTCAATAGTTTCAACACCTCTGATGTCTAGCAAGTCAGAAGCGTTGGTTTGCTTATCACCATCTGTCATTTAAAATGATCTTAGTCGAATGCCTTGGCTGTTAACCTCATAAAAGACGTAACTTTTATGCTCGGATTCTGGGTAGACCGTGGAGAGAAACATTCCTGTAGCATTTTGGATTAAGTCATTTTTTTCCCCTTCCTACAGGAAAAAGATGGCTTTCTGCCCAGGTACCCTGGCACATTGACATAATGTCCAAGCCACCCTTCAATAGAGCCAGGACTGTACATTCCTGAAGGCAGCACAATTCAGCGCTGATCACTTTCTTTATGTTTGACTTGATGCAATACTGCCTGTGAAATCCTTGAAGCCAAGTAAACAAACAAAATAAATAACAGGAGGCACTTAACGTGCTTACAGAATTATAGGGTTTTGAGAGATGGCATGGTATCCCGCTATAAGCCATAAAAATACCCCAGCTGTTTCATAGTGTGCAAGAAATATATTGGTTTTACATTTTATAATTTCAAACTCTGTTGTCAACAGGCAACTTATGTTACTTTATATTCCACTCATTACAACCCACCATAATTCCTCATGGCAGAACAAAGTAAAATATATTTCTCTGTACTGACACTACTTATTGTTTTTTGTCTCCTATAAATGATTTGTGGCCCTGCTTTGAATTTTGGTAAGAAAGTGCATTTCCAGAAGCTTTTGATAAGAAATGATATTCCACAACACAGGGTATTCAGTCTCTTAGGAAACAGGAAAAGGCCATTTGGCTCTTTCTCACAAGCCATTTATGTTTTCTCCCATCCTCTTTCTGCCAGTGTCCTTCAAACCTCTCTTTTTCAGAGACATTCATCTAGCATTTGTTGAATCTATTAATCCCTTGCTCTAGTGCCCCTCAGCCTGCATCTTCCTCAGGTAATTGTAAACCCTCTCTGCAGCCTCCTCTTAAGGTCTAGGTCAGACTATCTCCTTCCATTTTCATTTTATTGTTGATTCAATGACTACCAAGTGATCATTGTCAAGAGCAGAAGAGGACTTGACATCATTGTCTGGGAACTTTAAAAAGATTAGGAGTTCTGCCCAAGGTTTTATACTTCATTGGTTGTGAACATCTTACCCAAACATTGGCTATCCAAGTCATAAAAAGAGGCCAGTTTTTTTGTGTTGTTTTTTTTTAAGGAAGATTTATACATCCCACACTGAGATATTTTATCTCCATGAAACTTTCCTTTGGAGTCCTTGAGTCCTAACCTGATTGCCAGGCTGGTCTTCTCCAAGTCCTCCCAGCTTGTGAAGGAGGGAATTAAAAATGGAGCTGGAATTGGGGTTCCCAGAGTGGGAGATAGAGACTCTTATCTGTTTCAGGGAGCTGCTCTGTTAGTCTCCAGGGATCTTAATGGGAAGAGTAAGACATGTGTTCTCAAAATGATTTAAAGTTAAGTCAGCTCAGAGTAAGCCTGTCTTATTGCTATGTATGGTACTTATGCATATCTAAAGAAATTGGACCTATAGTAAAGAATAACACAACTCACAGAATTATGAATCACAATTGAAGTTTTCATCTGAAAAACATTAAGTTTTCTCAAAACACTTTTGTGGTTGGAATTACATTTATGATGGTTTAAGTAATCAAAAATTATAAATAGTAACATGTTTGGAGCTTTTTCTAAACTTAGTTAATCCTCCATCAATGATGTGGGCACTATCATTTGCCCATTTTACAGATAGAAGGCAAGGCCCAGAGATGTTAAGTAACTTGCTTGAGGTTACTCAGCCTGCAGTAGCAGAGCTGCAATGTAAAGCTGGGCACTGGATCCAGCAAATACACCCTAATAATTGAGCCCACTGACTTGTAAATTATTATTGTGATATTAGAGACCTGGAGCACAAAATTTGTGCACTGGGAAGGTTGTCCCTCAGCCCAGGCTGTACCCTCTCCAATCTGGGACCCCTTGAGGGATGTCCAACTGCCCATTTAGGCCCGATCCCACCGGGGCTATCCCTCTCACAATCAGACATTCCTCTTACAATCCAGGACTGCTGGCTTTCAACCACTCACCTGCCTGCCTGATTGCCCCTAACTACTTCTGTCTGTCACCCTGATCACCCCCTAACCACTCCCCTGCCAGCTTGATTGATGCCTAACTGCTCCCCTGCCAGCCCAATTGCCCCTAACTGCCCTCCCCTGCTGGCCTGGTCACCCTTCACTGTCTTCTCCTGCTGGCTTGGTCACCCCTAACTGTCCTCCCCTTCAGGCCTGGTTCCTCCAACTGCCCTCCCCTGCAGGCATGGTCTCCCCCAACTGCTCTCCCCAGTTAGCCTGGTCACTTCTAACTGCCCTCCCCAACAGGCTTGGTTGCCCCTAACTGCCCTCCCCTGACAGCCTGGTTGCCCCTAACTGCCCTCCATTGCTGGTCATCTTCTGGCAGCCATCTTGTGACCACATGGACGGCCATCTTGTGCAGAAGTGTGATGGTCAATTTACATATTACCTTTTTATTATATAAGGTTTTCTTTGTACTTTGAAAATCACTTGTATTTTACTTATTTCCTGAAATTTCCCAATAAATATTTTCCTATTTTTTCAGATCTTTATTATTGATAGTAAACACATAATTAGAATTTTAAACAAAGTGGACAAATGTTCTTAAATGTTAAGAGCTACTTATATTTAGAAATCTAAATAAAACTTTTCCTTCCCACTTGATGTGTATCAACAGGGCAGGAAAAGGTTAGGCAGCAGGAATGTCAAAAGTGCAACAGAGAAGCTATGAAATTTAGCAGTAGCTTCCATTCACTGTGAATTTACTACCAAATGCTTCAGAAACATCATCTTGTTAAACCTGCTTACAAATGTTTGGGCTGTGCATATGTTCCACATTCTAAAAATAAGGAAAATGAAGCTTATTTGTGCACAGCAGTAAATTATGGAATCTGGTTTCAAAACCAGGTGTCTTTGCCTGTGTGCTCTCCCCTCTCCCATCACTCTCCACTGGCAGCAGTTAGAAAGGACCACAGACTCCCCCCTCCAGTAGTCCTCAGGGTCACCTTGCAGAAAGGTTGCAATCTTGAGAAATTGGTTTGAAATTAAATGAAGAAATGTCATGCTCTATATGGAAGGCTTAAATATATGAGTGTGTGTGTGGGGGGGCAGTAATTATCTAGTCTTCTTAAGGAAACATGTTCAAATTTATTTTATTAATCAGAAGTAAGCAACTCATATTTCCTCACTAGCTCATTTCCATTCATTCAGCTGCATTGAACCAGTTTTGTGGTTGGCTTCTTTGTTCAGGAAGAGATTTCATCAACTAATTGAAAAGAACACAGCTCTGTCCTCAGCAGAGCTAAATACATACCCAATTTCAGCACCAATGCCAGACACATTATCAGTGTCCTGATCTTTGGCCTTTGATACTTTCAAGAGATGTCCCAGGGGAAATCTTTCGCTGGAATGTTAATCTGTTGCTTCTCTGACCTCCTACACATGTACCACATTATTATTACAACCCACATGCTTCTCTTTTCACTGTCATTTTGACAATAGAACCATCGAGCAATTCATCTTTAGACTAGATAGCTGGAACAAAGTGCATACCAGGAAGTGAAATCAGATTGGCTAATAGTATTGTTTAAATGCAATAACATTTCTCTTTTGAAATCCACCCAGATTTCAAATGATATGTCATGCCTGTGGGATGCTCGGCAACAATTAGCTACTGGTGATTCATCAAAGAGTCCCAGTGTGGGGATTTCTTTTTAACTTCTTTTCTGAACATGCTTTGGAAACATAAATTAGTCCCTGAATTGGATCGGTGTGGATTTATCACTCGAATTTCCTGTCTTTACCTTTTCTTCTTTCATCTGGCAGATGTTTGTTTCATCTTCAGATTTACTGAAAGTAGTGTGGGGATCTGAGAGCATTTAGCAATACCAAAAAAGCTGTTTCTTTTAAGACTTCTCAAATGTCAAATGTCACCTCCTCGGAGAGGCCTTCTTTTGGCCACCCCACAGAAAATAACCCTCACACGGATCAGGATCTGTCCTCTTTATCCTCCTTTATTTTTCTTTACAACACCTATTAGCAGCTGTCTTATGACATAATTATTCACAGTTGACTCTTTTCCACCACTAGAATGTAAGTTCTGTGACTGTAGGAACATGGTCGTTTTGTCCACTGATAACTCCACCAGGGATAGCATGGTGGTTGCCTCACAATAGGGTCTCAAAAAGGTTTGTATTTGTTGAGCAATAGAGAATCATCTACCCTAGATCATACAGATAGAGTGATGCTTTGGAGGCATATGAGTTGAAGACCTCACTGATAACCAATCAGATTTCTCTTTTGCAGTGTTAATAATGAAAGCAAAGGAAAGACTAATACACAAAAATTACTGCTTCTTTTTAGCCCAACTTTATCAACTGAAGCATTTGAAAAACATACCACCAGAAAACTTCTAGTCTGTATCATGTTATGGATTCTTTTGCTATGCAGATCATCATTTTCAAATATAGAGTATACAAGGTCTATTTAAAATATTATTTATATTAGATAATAACTTTTATAAATAGATTTTTTATCTATATACTTGAACCAAATCATAACTGAAGAGCCTCTAAAATGCACTATATATCCCTTCTCTCCATTTGCAAACAACCTAATAAAAGCCAACATTGTATACCATAGTTACCTAGTCTCATGGGAGAGTTTGTGTTTTTGTAGGGTGCCTAGTGAACTCAAAGAGTTCACTTCATTCTGCCTCCAAAATCAACAAACACATTTGTAACGCTGGTAGAGAATGCTTCAGGATATAGTTAGGTGGGAAGGGTATGAATGATTTGTCTCCCTTGTATCCTCCATAGGCCATAGTTATTTTCTTTCCCTACTGAGAAAACTACCAGTCTTCTTTTGTGGTTGTGATAATTACAACATTGGCATAATAACAATTAAGGAGAGTTGCTATGGAAATTTGCAGTGCAATTCTAAGTGGTGAAGAAAATGGACCAGTTAAGGAATCATAAAACACAGTTTATGATCATCTGATTATAATATTGAAAATAATTTTCTCATTTTAAATTAGTTTAATAAATCTACTCTTTAATTCCACTCCCCAGAAACCTCCCTACACTCTCCTCAAAATAATTTGCTTGAATTTCTAGTCAAGAGTAATAATGTCAAAATCTTATTCTTATCAACTGTAGGCAGGCATAAACAAAGAGTAAGGAAGAAAATTTCAAGAGAGGTAGGAAAGAGACAAAAAAAAGTGAATTGTATTTAAAATGTAATCTTCTAAAATATAGGATAAAATGCTTGGGGGAAGAAAAGATGATCTGAAAACACTGTTCTTCAGAGATCCAGGCAGTCTCAGAGAGGTTGATGAGAAGGTGGTCCTGGAAGTTAGTGGAAAGGAAGCGAGTCATGTGACTAAGTTCAAATTAAATATCTCAAGGGGGAAATGATTTAGGCTGAAGAATGACAATGCATCTAGGCCCTTCTTCCACTCCTGGGAGAAATCTCACGCACATTTTGACTTTATCACAGTGGACCGTATGGTTAACAGTCTCTCCTTTGAATGTTGAATTAAATGACTTGGTTGCTTTTTTTCAAAGAATGTCAGTGGGAGCAAGAAATGAATGCATGGAAGACTCAGCTGCAGGGACTTTTCTCTTTGAGCAGGAGCTTGTTTCAAGTCTGGCTACAATATGTACTTTGCAGGGTTATTGCTTTTAATCTTTATTGTTCACTCCCTCTAAAGAAATTTACAAAAGTGCAATGACAGATCCCAGGGCTGCTTAAACCCACATAGAAAGGTTCTAATTTCAAATTCATCTCAATGGAGATTGAATTGTTCATATCAACTTTAATTCAAGGGAGATAGAAATGAGAATAGATCAGTTTGAATTAGTTCTTCCTTAGAGATTAAAGGAAGTTTATCAACTTTAGTTTATACATCTTTAGTTTACACTTGAACTTTTTAAAATATGTCCATATTGATTTTTAGGGAGAGAAGAAGTGAGAGGGAGAGAGAGATAGAAACGTCAATGAGAGAGAAACATCATCAATTGGCTGCCTCCTGCCCGCCCCCTATAGGGAGTCAAACCAGTGACCTCTTGGTGCATGGGTCAACACTTAACAACTGAGCCACAACAGTTGGGCTACACTTCAACTTTTACTTGGTACTCAGCAAAACACATAAGATGAAAAAAATGTTAGAAGCATTAAGACAGCTTTTAAAATTTGCAGCATTTTTATGAGCATCTGAGGAAGCTGGAAAAATAGAAATGAAATCAAGAGTGTAATAAAAATCTTAAAACAAATTATTCATTCAGTGTATATTAATTGAGAATCTATTATATGTCTGATATGGTTCTAGACTCTAATCACAGCTGTGCTGATCAGCCAGTTGGAGATGATATGGGCAAGTGTTTACCCTATATGAGTTTCTGAGGTGCCGTCCAAGTCTGATCCCTTAGCATGGGCTCTGGATCTAACCCCCACCACCCTCTTATTTTCTATGAATGTGGTAATGCATTACCACAATTTAGTGGCTTAAAATAATACAACTTTTTTCTTACAGTTCTGGAAGTCGGAGGTCTGAAATGAGATCAATGGGACCAAAATCAAAGTGTCTCCTCCTGGAGATTCTCAGGGAAAATCTGTTTCTTATATTTTCCAACTTCTGGAGGTCGCTCACATTCCTTGGCTTGTGGCTATATCATTCTGATCTTTGCTTCTGTCATCACATCTCCTTCACTGACTCTGACCCTCCTCATAAGTCTCCTTATATGGAACCTCGTGATGACATTTCACTCACCTAGATAATCCAAGGTAATTTCCCCACTTTACGTTTCGTAATTTGATCATATCTGCAAAAGCCATGTAAGGTAAAATATTAACAGGTTCAGGATTAGGATAAGGACATTTAATGGGGTGGGAATTATTCTTCCTATTACAGAGACCAACACTATTGTTTATCCTTTTATTTCTTGTTTGATATTCAGCCTCATCCATCTCTTGCTTTTGGCACATTCAAAACAACCCTTAACAATCCCAATCAGAATTATTTCTTCACAGAAACTGCTTTTAGCAGTGTTACCAAGATTCACCCCATTGCAATATTATCCCAATTCATTTTAGGGCTTGTCTGTCTCAATATCTGTTAAGAATGATATATTGATGACCAATCTAGACTTCTTTTTAATTATTTTTCAATTAAAGTTTACATTCAATTTTATTTTTTGTTACTTTCAGGTGTATGCATAGTGGCTAGAAAATTATATACTTTGCAAAGTGGCCCCCTGACATTTCAAGTATCCACCTGTCACCATACATACTTATTAAAACATTATTGACTATAGTCCCTATGCTGAATTTTACATTCCCATGGCTATTCTGTAACTGCCAATTTGTACTTTTTAATCCCTTTACCTTTTTCACCCAATCCCCAAAACCCCTCCCCTTTCATCAAACAGAAACTATCAGTCTGACTCTGTTTCTATGTTGTTTGTTAATTTATTTTGCTCTTTAGATTCCACATATAAGTGAAATCATATGATATTTGTATTTATCTGTCTGACATTTTTCACATAGCATAATATATTCTAGGTCTATCAATGCTGTAGCAAATAGTAAGATTACAATCTTTTTTTGTAGCCAAGCAATATTCCATTGTGTGTCTGTGTATGTGTGTGTGTGTGGAGAGAGAGAGAGAGAGAGAGAGAGAGAGAGAGAGAGAGAGAGAGAGAATATATGCAATATATATATCTTTTTATCTATTCACCTATTAATGGGCACTTGGGTGGCCTCCATATCTTGGCTATTGTAAATAACACTGCAATGAACATAGGGGTGTATATATTCTTTCAAATTAGTTTTTTTGTTGTTGTTTCATTGGATATATACCCAGAAATGGAATCACTGAGTATAAGGCAATTTCATTCTTAATTTTTAGGGAACCTGCATAGTGTGTTCTATAGTTGCTGTACCAATCTGCATTTCCACTAACAGTGTATGAGGATTCCCTTAATTTCAGACCTTTGCCAACACTTGTTGTTTGTTGATTTACTGATGATAACTATTCTGGCAGGTGTGAGGTGATATCTCATTGTGGCTTTAATTTTTTGTTGTTGTTGTTGTTGTTGTTGTTGTTGTTGATGATGATGTTTAGTGACATTGAGCATCTTTTCATACATTTATTGGCCATCTATATATCCTCTTTGGAGAAGTATCTACACAGGTACTTTCTCCAATTTTTTTATAAAAATTTTAATGGACCTTTTATTGATTTTTTTTTGTTGTTGTTGTTGTTATTTTAAAGAGAGGAAGAGAAAGTTAGAAATAGAAATGTCAGTGGGAGAGAAGCATTGATCAACTGCTTCCACTGGGGATGAGCCCACAATCCAGGCATATACCCCAAATAGGAATTGAACCAGCGACCTCTTAGTTCATGAGATGATACTCAACCAACTGAGCCACACCAGGCAAGCTGACCAATTTTTGAATTGTTTGTTTTTTTGATGTTGAGTTGTATGAATTCTTTATAAATTTTGGATAGTAATCCCATATTGGATGTATCATTGGTAAATATCTTCCTCCATTCAGTAGATTTTCTTTTTTGTTTTGTTGATGGTTTTCTTTGCTGTGCAAAACCTTTTTAATTTGATGTAGTCCCATTTGTTTATGCTTTCTTTTGTTTCCCTTGCCTGAGAATCTATGTCCGGAAAAAAATATTGCTAAGAGAAATGTCAGAGGGTTTACTGCCTATTTATTCATCTATGACTTTTATGGTTTTGAGTCTTACATTTAAGTCTTTAATCCATCTTGAGGTTACTCTTGTATATGGTGTAAGAAGGTGGTTTCGGTGTTTTTCTCTCTTCCTTCGTTTTCTTTTCTTTCTTTCTTTCTTTCTTTCTTTCTTTCTTTCTTTCTTTTTTTTTGCATGTATCTTTCTAATTTCTCAACACCACTCACTAGATATATTGTCTCTACCCCACTATATGATCTTGTTTCCTTTGCATATACTAGTATTAATTGACCATTAGGCATGGGTGTATTTCTGGGCTCTCTATTCTGTTCTATTGATCTGTATGTCGGTTTTTATGTCAGTATCATGCTGGTTTAATTACTATAGCCTTGTGTTATAGTTTGATATCAGGTAGTATGATACCTCTAACTTTGTTCTTTATCAAGATTTCTGGAGTATTTTGTGGTCCATGTAAATTTTTTGATTATTTCTTCTAGTACTGCGAAATACTCCATTGGTATTTGATAGAAATTGCAATGAATCTATAGATTGCATTGGGTAAGTATGGAAATTTTAATGATGTCAATTCTTCCTATCCATGAACATGGTATATGCTTCTATTTATTTGTATTTTCTTTAATTTCTTCCTTTAGTGTCTTATAATTTTACAAATACAGTTCTTTTACCTCCTTGGTTAAATTTATTTCTAGGTCCTTTTTAAAATACAATTATAAATTGAATTGTTTTCTTAGTTTCCCTTTATGATAGTTCATTATTCTATATAATAAAAATGTAATATGCCAAATCGACCAAATGGCCAAACAGTAGAACTACCATCTAGATGACTATTCAGGACCATGCTATGACACCAACTGGTGCTAGGTCAACCAATTGGTGCAATGTAATTGATTGGGGGCCCAGTCATCGCCCCATGATCACCCTGCAGAGAGAGGCCCAGGCCACTGGCAAGTAGGGCAATCAATCAGTGGGGTCCATGATCACCCCGAAGAGGAGTGACTGGAGGACTGCAGCAGGTGAGCAGGGCCTCCCTCTGCAGGTGAAGCCCCGGTCCCGGATGCCAGCAGCCAGAGAGAAGTCTGAGTCCTCGTTGCTAAAGGAAAGCTGGTGTTGGCAGCAGGCCAAAGGAAGGCCTACTCTTGCACAAATTTTGTGCATCAGGCCTCTAACTGGTGTATAAAATTACAACTGATTTCTGAATATTTATTTTGTATCCTAATCTTTACTGAATTCACTTATGAGTTCTAGTAGCTTTTTGGTGGAATATTTAAGATTCTGTATATACAATAACATGTCATTTGCAAATAATGACAGTTTAACTTCTTCCTTTCAAATCTGAATGTCATTTCTTTTTCTTGTCTGGTTGCTGTGGCCAGGACTTCCAGTACTACATTGAATAAGAATGGTAAAAGTGGACATCCTTCTCTTACTTCTGATCTTAAGGAAACACTTTCAGTTTTTCTCTATTGAATATGATGTAAGCTTTGGGTTTGTCATATATGGCCTTTATATGTTGAGGTGTGTTCCCTTTGTTTCCACTTTGCTGAGATTTTTTGTATCATAAATAGTGCTGGATTTTGTTAAATACTTTTTTCTGCATTTAGTGATAGGATCATATGATTTTATCTTTCATTTCATTTATGTGATGTATCACATTAATCATTTGGAATATTATACCAACCTTGCATCCCCAGAATAAATCCCCCTTGTTCATGATGATCTATTTAATGTACTGCAGGATTTAGTTTGCTAATATTTTATTGAGGATTTTAGCATTTAAGTTCATCAGGGATATTGGCTTGTAATTTTCTTTCTTTGTAACATCTTTATCTGGTTTTGGAATTAAAATGAGCTTGGGAGTATTCTTCCTCTTTAATTTTAGCCTTCTTTTGCATAACAATAACTTAACTCTAATTATTTAGCTTTTACTATGCTCTAGGCACCTAGCTTAAACACAAACATTATTTCATTTGTCTCTCTTAACAATTCCATAAATTCAGCATTATTGTCCAAGTGATAAAACAGAGGCTCAGAGAAGAAAACTCAAGTACTATCTAGCACTTTCTAAACTTTGTCTCCAACCCGAACTTTTCTTCTAAGTGAGAATTCTAGACACCTGACTGGCCTCTGGGTGTCTTCATATAGTTGTCCCAAAGTTCTTCTAATCCTTAACCTAGTCAGATTCTACCACCCAAGTTTTACCAACCAGCCATCTGGCAGTCACCTTAGATTTCTCCTTTTTTCCCCCACATCCAAGTCTCCAAGCCCTGTTGATTCCACCTCTGAGATATCCCTTGGATTTTTTTATAGGTTTTATTTACACTGATGATTTACATTCAATGAAATACACACATTCTTTTTTTTAATATATATTTTTATTGTTTAAAGTATTACGAATAGTAGTACATATGTCTCCTTTTTTTTCCCCTATTGACCTCTCCCTGGCCTTCCCCACCTCCCAGTGCATACCCTCACCTGTCCCATCCCCACCCCCCAATGTCCTGTATCTATTGGCTATGCTTATATACATGCATACAAGTCAGTTGGTTGATTTCTTACAGCCTTCCTCCTCCCCGCCACAACCTCCCCTGCCTTCCCATGTAGCATGACAGTGTGTTCATTGCTTCTTTGTCTCTGTATCTTTTTCTCACACCCCACCTCCACACACACACCCCTGATTCTTTTCTTTAAAGACATCTTGACTTTGTAGGCTAGAAATAAACTTATAAGAACAAAAAATGTTTGAATCCCAATTTCAATGTCCAATAGTTATGAGTCCCAGTTTCAATGTCAAACAGTTCCTTATGTGTACACGTCAGCAATGGTATCTGGATGGTGAACAAATGGTGGCAATGCAGGTCCAACCCTCTTTGGTTTGGTCCTAGGCAACCTGTAGCGACACACAGCTGCTGACTGATCACATGGCAAGGCATCGTCCACATCTTTCATCTCTAGACTGTTTCTCCTCTTGTCTTCGTGGTTGGAGCAGACCTGTCAGCTCCTCTCTGCTGCAGGAGTCCACTTGGTCTTGGAGTTGTTTTCTTTTTCTTCTTCCTCTTCTAAAAGAGTACCTTTCAGCATTTCATATAATACTGGTATGGAGTTGATGAACTCCTTTAGCTTTTTCTTATTTGTGAAGCTCTTTATCTGCTCTTCAATTCTGAATGATAGCTTTGCTGGATAGAGTATTCTTGGTTGTAGGTTCTTGCTATTCATCACCTTGAAAATTTCTTGCCATTCCTGTCTGGCCTGTATCGTTTCTGTTGAGAAATCAGCTGACAGTCATATGGGTGCTCCCTTGTAGGTAATGAACTGTTTTTCTCTTGCTGCTTTTAATATTCTCTCTTTGTCCTTTGCTCTTGGTATTTTAATTATGATGTGTCTTGGTGTAGTCCTCTTTGGATTCCTTTTACATGGGGTTCTGTGCACTTCCTGGACTTGTAAGTCTATTTCTTTTACCAGATGTGGGGAAGTTTTCAGTCATTATTTCTTTAAGTAGGTTTTCAGTATCTTGCTCTCTCTCTTCTTCTGGCACCCCACAATTCTGATGTTGGTATGCTTGAGGCTGTCCCAGAGGCTCCTTACATTATCTTCACATTTTTGGATTTTTTTTTCTTCTTGCTTTTCCAGTTGAGTGTTTTCTGCTTCTTTATATTTCAAATTCTTGACTTGATTCTTGCGATCCTCCAGTCTGCTGTTAAGTCTCTGTATAATATTTTTTTATTTCAGTCAATGTATGTTTAATTTCTAGTTGGTACTTTTTCATCTCTAGTTGCTTCTTTTCCATCTCTAGTTGGTTCTTTTTCATCTCCTCTTGGGTCTCGCTCGCTAACTTTATCCAACTTCTCTAGGATATTCTTGAAAAACCTTATAGACATGGTTTTGAACTCTATATCCAGTCGTTTTTTTCCCTCCATTTCTTTTGTTTGTGATCTCTTCCCTTGTCTCAGCATTTTCACTATGCCTGGAGAACTTCTGTGTTGGATTCAGCCTTATGATACCAGACTTGCAAAACTGCAAAAGCCTCTCTGTTGAGCTTGGGATGGGTGGAGTCTCAGTGCTTAAAGAACTGCCTAGCCTTCCAGTCGGCCCTGCCCTCCACAGCCCCAAGTCTCACATGACTGGGTAATTGCTGGAGCAGTCCCAGTGTGTGCACACGAGCGCTCTCCCGCCTTCTCTAGATTGCTGCCTTTCCAGCTCCCCTGCACTCTGGGACCATATGAATCTGGGTCCCCAGGACTTCACCCGAATCTGGGGTTTAGTGGAGTTAGAAGTGATGCAGTTGGGATGCTTTGTCTCCCACCTTCTTGTGAAAGCCAGCGGCACAATCAGCAATTGGTCTTCTGCATGCAGTGCTGTGCATGCCGCCTGACTTCTGCCCTCCTGTGACTCCCCCAAATTTCTGTGCACTTCTCCCTTTTCACAGTCCAAACTCCCCTGTATGAGTTTTAGCTGGACATGGGGTTCAGTGTCAAAGGATAAGGGGTTCAATGCTGTTGGGAGTCTCTGTTTCTCTCCCACCAGAGAAAGCCAGCCAGGTACTCCGGCACCTGCTCTCTCCACACACACATCTCCGTACCTCAGCTTTTTGCAACTCCTTTGGGTCTCTGTGAGCCCCTCTCTTTCCTTCTAGTTGTAGACTTTCCACTCAGCCAGCTTTCCTGTGGTTCTGGATGATGTCCGTTCTGTCTTTTAGTTGTAGTTTTGAAATTGTTGTGTGAGGTAGCAGTGTAGTTGTTTACTATGCCACCATCTTGGTTCCTCCTATCCCTTGAATTTTTATTTTTATGTCCATTTTCATAGCTACTACTTTAGTTTTGACTTGACTCCCTCTTATTTTCTTCTGTCCATTACTAAGCCAGCTTTTAACAGACTGTTCTGCTTTGAATATTATCCATTCACTTTATTTCCAACTTGGAAATTTATTCTATACATTCTTGTCAGGATAACATTACTAAAATGTAATTTTTATTCTGTAATTGCATACTTAAAGTTATGTAATGGCCTCATTTGCCTTCAAGTCTTAACATTTCATATCCCTGTACTTCTTTCTGTTCAGCTATTTCCTCTGCTCCAGACACCACCATCACTTTTCCCTCCTCTTTTTATCTCTCCCAGTAAGCACAGCACCAATTAAATAAATGAATGAACATTTATATAATTTTTCCACACTCCTCCCGGGGTGTCATTGCTCTTCCAGCATGCTCTTGGCTGGACAAATATTTATTTTTTGTTATTATTATAAAAATTAAATAAAATTTATAATTAAAATGTGGGGGTTGAAATTCAGAGAAAAAATTACATTTTTCAACCATTATTTAGGGCCCAAATTAAGCTCTGTGAGGGCAAGGCATGTAGACAACTGCACAATGACATCCCAATAATAGGGAGATTATTTTTCTGAATAAAATGGAGTTTTTTCTTCTTTCTAAAGAACAAACAAGGAAAGCAAATGGGCATCAAGCTCATAAATATGAACTCAAAATATGGAGGAGATATTGCCCATTGAAGATGCAAATTCAGGTTCTCTGTGTAGCTCATGTTGAAGATAGCAGGTCCCATTCAGCATACTCTTGAGGAAGACTGGGAGCTGTATTTGTTATCTATTGCTATGTAACAAATTGCCCCAATTTAGCAGACTAAAACAATACACATTTGTTATCTAGTAGAGTCTCTGGGTCAGGAATTTGGTTATGCTTAGTTGGGTTCTCTTACAAGGCTCTAGTCATTTCAAGGCTTGATTCAAAAGAATATGCTCCTAGCTCACTCTCACAGTTTTTGGCAAGATTCATTTCATTATGAGTTATTGGACTAAAACTCATTCTCTCACAAGCTGTTAGCCAGAGATTTCCTTTGGTCCCTTGCCATATGAGCATCTTCATTGAGCATCGCACAACATGCTGCTGCCTGTTTCATCGGAGTGAGAAAGTGAGAGGGCAAGAGAATATCAGCAAGAAAGAGAGTTTTAGCAAGATGAAAGTCCATGTTGTTCTAGAATGTAACCATGGAAATGGCACCCATCAAAATAGCTATATTTTACTCATCAGAGGAAAGTAACTAGACCCACCTTACAGTTAAGGGGAGGATACTGTATGAGGGTACGGATGCCAAGAGGTGTGAATATGAGCGAGGGATGTGTGTCTCTGGGAGCCATGTCTTAAGCTACCTATCTCAAAAGCCCCAGTTAGTGGGCAACCTCAGCTGCTGTCTAAACTGATATGATAGAGGAATTTTTTCTTAAATACTGCAATGGGAACAAGCTAAGTATTTCGGTTAATATAGTTTTTTATTTCTCTGTTTTTGCTAAAATAAATGACTTGGGATAAATGTTTATAAACTGTTCACTTACCTAATAAAAAGAACATTAGGGATAAAATTGTAGAGGGCTATCCTAAAGCCTCAGAGAAGTAAAGGTAATTTTTATAGGTGAGAAATTTTGACCAGATGGCATTCAGAAGTTCTATGAAAAAAATTAAAGATGTAGTAACCAAGATATTGACAAGGTTTTTCACAGTTATACATAAAACACTAATCCCAACTATTGAAAATTCAGTAGTGTTGAAACCTATTTATGCACAGTCATTGGGGATGCTGGGTACTGAAGGAATTGTCAGTTTCTCAGTCATTCCAACCCGCCCCACCTCACCCCACATTCTTCTTAAAGATGGAGACATGTTGTGGCCAGTTGTACACCTAGAGAAAACAGGTCTGAATTTGACCTTTAGCTTCATCATTCACAGGCTGTGAGACCAATTAGAGAGTTATTTAGCTTTTATGAATTTGGGTGAGTCTATATGGAATGAGTGCAAAGTGCACAATCCAAAACATGGTACATCTGGCCTAATCAATGAATGATAGATAAGAATTACAATTAGTGCAGTGTTTTAGAATATGGGCTTAGGTGTCAAATGAGCTGGCATACTTACTATCTGTGAAACATTAGGCCATAATGTTTCACAGATAGTAACACACAAACAATACTTTAGCTTTAGTTTTCTTGTTTTGAATTGATATAGTATCTACTTTAGAAGATTGTTTTGAAGATAAAATAATATTGTGTAATTATATATAGCCCTTAGCCCAGTAGTAAGTCACTGACACATGGTAAGTCCTTTAAAAACTATGATTAATCTTTAAGACTGAGTGAAACCCAATTTTCTGATATGGAATTTTCAGATGTTTCTGAATGAATTATAAAGGACATAGAGAGAATTCATAATTAATGATGAATTGGAGGTTAACCAAACAACAAAAAATGTTCTTGGGTAAAAGTGAGGGAATGATTTCTAAGCTTAGGGAAGTTATTAGTAATAGTGGAGAGTTGAGAAAAACAGTCAAAAGCATGGTTCTCTAAAGTTAAAGGAGTTGATTATTTAAGAATAACATAGCTAGTAAGTGGGCCTTTGATGGTCAACATTACTTCTAAATACCTTTTATTTATGGATTGCCTCCTGCAACAAAGATGCTGAAATGTTGATCAAATGGACCTTGTGTCACTCAGATTGACTAGGGACATGAAGTTGCTCTGGGAAGACATTAAATTGGCACCTCACACCACATTTTCTTTAAATAGACCTTTTTTTTAATGAAAACTTACAAAAAACTGATATTTTTCAAATCAACACAAACTATATATAAAACCACTTACTAGCTTCACTAGGTACAGAAAGTGGGGTACTTAAAAATCTAAAATATTTCTTGTTTTCTCAATTTTATTTTTTATTTTTTTGAGCTGAGAGTATGTTTTTATTTTTTAACTTTATTTTTATTGTTGACACTATTACAGATATTCCCATCCTGTCCCCTTTGCCCACCTCCATCCAAGCCTTCCACCCCACTCTGCTTTCCTCTGCCCATCACCTCACTGTTATCTGTATCTATGGGTTATGTATATATGTTCTTTGGCTAATCTCTCCACCTCTATTCTTTTGCAGTTTTCTATATGAGGCAATAACTTGGAAGGCAAATTAAGGGGTTTAACATTAAGAAAATTAAATTAAGTCACTCATTCCTAGTAAGCAAAACAGCATGAATTATTGATTTTTGAACTCAGCTGACAGTAAGCTCATGTGAGATTCACGAAAAGTACCCAACACAGACAGGTTGACACCAGTGAGGAGTAAAACCAATTTACATTTTTCCAATTTATTCCAGTGATGTTTTACTTCCTCTTTTAGACCTGCATCCTAGGTGGATACCCAGCTTGCATTCCCATTAATTTGACTCTGAATTCTACTCCAAAATCTGTGGGTTGTTGAAACAGGATGAAAAATGTATTCCAGGGATGTGACTTTTCTAGGGAAAGCAATTCTGAAGACAATACATCATAGGCAATGTCTACCGTTGGGTTATCAAAAAGTGCTGCAGGATAATTGGCAGGAAGGCAATAGAGAAGCAGTCACTTTTATGGTAACCACAGTAATTAGGCTTGAGCGGCTGCCCTTCCATAGAGCACTGAGATTGAATCCACTGACTTTGTGAGATTCTCTTTTTTCCTTCTTAAAGCATTTCCGTAGCTGAGTAGGATAATTTTCCCAAGTGGAGGGAAAATATTGCTCATTCCTCAAATCATGTGCACCTAGGTTGACAATGTTTATTCAGAACCCTTTGAATGATGGAGGTGGTTAGGGAGCAAGAATGAGAGATGTAGTATGACTTTCTATGATGAAAGATTATTATGATAAAATATGCTAAGCTTGGAAGGAAATATATCAGTAGATACATTTTTCTCTTATGCTCTTCCAAATATTTATTAAAATTTTGAATTTATTTCTTCAAAGCTATTCCTAGAGTCTATTTCTCTGAATTAATTTGCCCCTTAGTTTCAGTTACCAGTTTATGCTTGGGGGAGAGTTAAGTTCAAAGATTTTACTTTAATCAGTTGCCAACCATAGAATGTCTTCTTGAAATTGGGAAGGAACGTGGAAAGGAAATGACAACACTAGAAACATGTTCCATACTTCTCTGAGCTATTGTATATCAGTCTCCTCTGAGCAGAGGTTACTCCTGAACAGTAGCACATTGTTGTTCAGGGAGATTAATTTTAGAAAATGAAAAAAAAATGTATTACCACTATGAGAAAGAGGAAAGGGACACTGGAAAGTTAACTTAATTATCCCATTTTTTTCTGATAGGATGTAATAGTGTTTATTATCCATAGTCCTTTCAGACTCAGTTTCTTTAAAAAAACAAAAACAAAAAACTCTCTACCTTTCACAAAATGTAAATTAATATTGCCTTGCTGTGCTTGAGTCATTAGTTAGCCTTGATACGCTTACCCTGTAACCTGCAGTTGAGGAAGCAATTGACAGAGGGAGCACCAAGAACTCCATCAGTATTCTGGGTTCTTGATTAACATTGTTATGAGAAGCCTCAGCAGTATTTTATCTTACTTTGTAAACTAAGTCCAGATATATTGAGAGAAATGTTTTCATTCTTCTCACTTTTTGATACTATCAAAGCTGGGGCAAGGTGTGAATGTAAAGCATACAGGATCTGTCTGTTTTCCAGTAAGCCTTGTTTAGGAATAAGAAAAGTTGTATACTTAGAGACTTATCCATCCTAAGAGATAATCTCCTATTGAAGCATCTATCTTATATAAAAACTGCTGTTTGAAATTTTAACCCTGCTATTTTGGCTTCTGTAAATGCTTGCTTGCTTAAATAATAAGAAAAATAAGACTACTCCCATTCCAGAGAGGCCGTGGACTATGCCCCAAACAGAGTTCTCTGACACCAGGCCAGGCCTTGAGAGATGGTCTCATGGCCTCTTTCCAGCACATAGGCCTTCTTTCCCAGAAGGCCCAGAAGTCTCATTCCAAATATGGGAGACAAAAGAGCTAGGAACAGTTTAAATAGAAAAGGTTTCCTCCATGTGTGTGTGTGGGTGGGGTCAAGGGGGGAGCAGAATTTGAAAGGTACGTTTTTCTCTGGCCCCACTCTTAATAAAATGTAACTCCTTTTCTCTAAGCATGGCTTAGTATTTTTCCAGTTCTGTAACATTATCAGACAGTGGTTTTGTGATTTCACTTCCATTGTAGACATCAAAGGCTCTTTTGTAATTAAGCAAAATTCTCTACTGGCTGCCTTTATGGGTGGTGCTGCTGGAGGATTTGGTTTCTCACTATCTTTGCAGGATACTTCCATCCAGCTGTTCCCAGCTATGACATTGCTGTCAAGTCTATGGACTTCCTACTACACAGCTCCCTCTCACTCATCACTCCTTCACCTACTCCTACCTCCCCACCACCGGTTCTGTCTCTGCTCTGGGATATAATCTGATGTTGATCAAAGTTGCACATTGATCAGCCCTTGATGAGATGCTGTCATACTAGTGTCCAAGCTCAGGGCTCTTTAGTTCTTTGGCTTTATGAGAAGATGAGTCATTCTTTGATTTGACTGTATAAACCCCAACTCCTCTCTAGAGAACTGAGCTAAGAGAGTTTGTTTAAAGGCACCTGTTTAGACATGCCACCTATGAGTCCAGGTCTCTTAACAAAGTAGAGTGAAACAGTACTCAGCTCATCTTAAACAAATCATAATGACTCATTTCTTATTTCTAAACTCCACCTTTTAATCCCTCAATGACAAGAAGGGTTTCTGTTTTAGCACATAAAACTTTTATGGGAAAACCATGGTCCTTGACCTAAATATGTCTGTGAAAGATTATATTTTCAAAAAATGGCTACAAAAAGAGACCCCACCCCATACCCTCTTTTAAAGTATTGTCAATTCCTATAAAGAAGTGGATTTCAGCTATCTTCTCCCTCAAACTCATAAGTTGTGACTTACTCATAACCAGTGAAATGGATGGAAGTGATGGATGATTTCTGAGGTTAGGTCATAAAACACAATAGTGCTTCTGTCTTGTTTGCTGGAATACTAATTCTTGATAAAAAAATATAGAAATAAAATACTAAGAAATATATTTAACTGAAGAGGTAAAAGACCTGTACCCTGAAAACTATAAAACCCTGAGGAAAGAAATTAAAGAAGACACAAATAAATGGAAAGATATCCCAAAATCCTTGATTGAAAGAATTAATATTGTTAAAATGTCCATACTGCTCAAATTAATCTACAGATTTACTGTAATCCCTATCAAAATTCCATGGAATTTTCTCCAGAAATAGAAAATATAATTCTAAAATTCATATACAACCACCGCCCCTCCCTTCCCCCCGCCACACACACACATACACACACTGGAAGAAGGAAGTAGCTGATAATTAGTTTGGTTGTTTCACATATTCAGTAAAGGTCTAAAGATATATTTAACATCTGGATATCTAAATTTCCATCTCTCAAATGGGGAAATTTGTGTTTCTCCAGGAAGAGTTTCATAAATTACAAAAAGAATTTTTTACCACAATATTCCAATAGAGTATGGGAGCAAAA
The DNA here is from genome assembly GCA_011751065.1 of Lasiurus cinereus. Lineage (NCBI taxonomy): Eukaryota > Metazoa > Chordata > Mammalia > Chiroptera > Vespertilionidae > Lasiurus > Lasiurus cinereus. Next base: position 4,303,133 of record JAAGEH010002531.1, read on the forward strand.
TAATTTAGTGTTACTCAACAACCAAGCAATAGATGGTTCATACTTCATGTATTATTCATACAAAATCCCTGTCGTGAATTGGAGTTATTAGTATTTAAAAATTCTTTTTAGTACCCATGCTTAAATAATGAAGAAAAATAAAACTTTAAGCAATAGCCAAGAGAATGAAAAGATAAGCCAATGACCAGGTGAAAAATATTTTCAAAAAACACCTGATATACACCTAAAATATACAAAAAAACTCTTAAAGCTTAACTGTAAGAAAATGAACAATTCCATTTAAAAATGGGCAAAAGATCTGAAAAGATTTACAAATGGCAATAGTGTTTAAAAAGATGCCTGACATCTTGTTATTAGGGAATTGGGAAATAAAACAATGAGATACCAATAGAAATTTGTTAAAATGGTTAAAATCCAAAATTCTGACAACACCAGATGCTAGAGAGGATGTAAAATAACAGAAACTCTCATTTATATTGGTAGGAATGCAAAATAGTAGAGCTACTCTGGAAGACAGTTTGACAGTTTCTTTACATAACTAAACATGCCATACAATCCAGCAGTCTTGTTCTGTGATATTTACACAAATGAGTTGAAAACTTACATCCACATAAAACCTGTACTCAAGTATTTACAGCCACTTTATTCAAAATTGTCCAAACTCAGAAGCAACTGAGATGTCCTTCAATATATGTCAGTAGCTAAACAAACTGTTAATACAACCATACTATGGAATATTATTTAGCTCAAAAGAACTGATCTATCAATCCATGAAAAGACATGGAAAAGACATAAGTGTATATTGCTAAGCAAAGGGAGTTGATATGCAAAAGCTTCAAACTGTGTGCTTTCAGCTATTTGATACTTGGGAAGAGGTAAAACTATAGAAACAGTAAGATCAGTGGTTTCTAGGACCTAAGGGAGAGTTGAAGAGGGAGAGCATAAAGGTTTAGGGCAGTGAAACTACTCTGTATGATATTATACTAGTGGGTACATGTCATTATACATTTGTCAAAACCCATAGAATGCACAAGAGTGATCCCTAATGTAAACAATGGACTATGGATGATAATCTTGTGTCAATGTAGGTTAATCAGCAAACAAATTTTTTACTCTGATTAATGTTTTTTGTAGGGGTGACTGTGCATGTTGGAGAATGGGTAAGTAATATCCTTTCCATCCAATTTTTCTGTGAACCTAAAACTGCTTTAATAAATAGTCTATATATTAAAAAGAAGAAGGAGGAGCAAGCCTGAGACCATTCGAATTACCTTGTTCATTCCTAGGGATAAATTCTTGGAAGCAAAATGTGTGATATTATCAGTCTCACACAAAAAAATGAAAGAAGAAAGCATGGTTATGTGAATACAAGTTATTTTCATTTCTTTTTCTTAAAAATTGCATTCTAAATTTAAATGTTGCAATTTTCCCAAAAGGCTCACATCCCCCTTTATTTAAATTAGATATTCAAAGCACTCTTCCTGCAAAAGTCCTTTCATATAGACTATTTTTAAGCTGCTGTTATATTAGATAGCTGAGATCATGGTGGAATGAGACATGGGAGAGTAAAGATAGACCCATGAATTAGTGAGGTTTCCAACAGATTGCCAGTTGGATCCACACCATTGACTTCAGAATGAGCTAAGAATCACAAAGCCTGTCATGATGATGGCACCATTTTTAGCCTGTTTACAACAGAACTAGAGGCCTAGTATATACAATTCATGCACAGGTAGCGTCCCTAGCAGCTTCCAGCTGCTGGCTGGGGTCTCCTTTCACCAGCTGCTGGCTGCTGGGTGGGGCCTTCCTTTGTTCTGTGCCATTCCCTGATAGCGCACATCATAGTGAGCGATCATCTCCCGGTTGGTTGAACTCCTGAGGGGACACTTTGCATATTAGGCTTTTATAGAGAGAGACTAGAGGCCTGGTGCATGAAAATTTGTGCACTCTGCCGGAGTTGGGGGGGAGAGAGTCACTCAGCCAGACTGCACCCTCTTGCAGTCCAGTACCCCTCAGGGATGTCCACCTACTGACAGGCCCGCTCCCCAGGGGATTGGGCCCAAGTTGGCAGTCAGACATCCCTCTGGAAGCCTGAGAGCCCTTGGAGGATGTCCAACTGATGGCATGGGAGCAGGTGTAAGCCATGGTGAGACATCCTTAATGCTGCAGAGGAGGTGGAAGAGGCTCCTCAGCCTTGCTTGTGGTTAAGCAGAGCTTCCCCTGTGGGAATGCACTGACCATCAGGGAATAGCTCCTGTGCTGAGCCTCTGCCTCCTGGTGGTCAGTGCACATCATAGTGACCATTCCTTTCTGGTCGTTCTGTCATTAGGGTCAATTTACATATTGCCTTTTTATTATATAGAATAGTCTAGTTAGAATTCTTTGTCCTCAAATACATTTGTTTACTTGGGGTAGAGGTGGGAGAGAATGCTAGGAGGAAATGAGCTTTTAAATATGGAATAATATAAAAATATATCCCTATACATAATTATTGTGTGGTTGGAAATATTTGTATGACCAGATGTATCATTATGGCTTCATTGTTTCTATGCCATCCCTTTTTTTTAATTTAAAGCATTTGAGAAAAATTACATAAAAAGGGAAAAGTCTACTTATTGTAGAGATTCATGTTATATGTTGAAATCTGATTAGTGGGAGTGCTTGCATGTCTATTTAATTCCTATTCTAGGAAGTAATTTCAAATTCTCAGACTGCTCTCTCATCTGGATAGCAAAATTTTATAGCGAGATTGAAGGGTGGACCTGTGGTCAGTCCCAGGCTTACTGACTCTTGTGTTCGGATATACACATATATATCCATCCATCCGTTTAGCATGGAGTACATGATATGGCTTTGGGCTTTGCTGAGCTGTTCAGGCATCTCCATGTGATCTCTGAGTAATTGTGGGAATTATTAAAAATTTCAAAAGAAATGGCTCCTTAGGTTACACTCTCCATTAGTTCTCAGAGGGAATACAAAGTGGGTTATCCTCAGTTTTAAACTCTACCTTTCATGGCTTAGTGACCATTCTCAAATATGAATTGAATATCAAGTAGTGTTATGGTTACATTGTTAAACACAAACTGGACCTTTGCTAGAAACCTCAATTCTGAGCCTTTGCTCTAGGCAGATTTCCTTTCTCAGGCCTGCCCAGAAGGCTCACTGGGACAGAGATGTTGATCCATTGGTACTAGATTGTGTTATGGCCAGTCTGACCTCCTGCCTTCCTTAATACTATGTGCTGAGTGGGATTAACTGACCATTTTGCTTCAGAATTCAGGAAAACCCTGGGAACTATATGATCAAGAGATGTCGAACTGGCTCAATTTTACTCCCTAGCCAGTAACCTCTAACTTACAAAGCAAATGGCTAGTCAACAGTCGGTCTCCAAAGTTGATACCATACAGCTTCTTGTGGTGGCTGCTGTGCACATTTTTATTCTGAAGACCTGCCTGGATTCCACAAAGCATAAATGGGAAAATAATGAGGAAGAAAAATAGACTGAGGTAGGGTGGGCTGTATCAGAACAAGGGCAGTGAGAACAAGAACTGGCACACACTGGTCTCAGAGGGCTTGTCTGCAGGCGGGCAGGTCAGCATGTTCTCTTTAGAAGATAAGGGGCCAGCTGTGGAGAAGAAAAAAAAATAAAAATAAAACAGTGAATTGAAGAAAGGGTTTTAAATTTTAAAAGACTGATTCAAAGAAGGCCTGTTGGAAAAATACATGAACTGTGTGTGTGTGTATTAAAGGAGATAGGTCCACAGTCGGCTTGCTCCATTTCCAGCTTTCTTTTATCAGCAAGAAACCATTTCTTCCCCAAACACTTCTGCACTAAAATCAAGATTTCATTCTCATTGGCCATGGGGATAGCAGCATCTTTGATCTTCAACTTACTGAAGCAGCAGCCTACTGTTCTACTTCAAAGTACACTTTTATGACTTAAGGGCATTTTAATAAAGAGTTCTCCAAAATCCAGTTGTGTATCATCTGGAATAGTAAGGAGCTCTGTAGCTCATCAGGTAATAGAATACTAGAATTATAAAGAAACTACTGTAAGAAAAAAATCCAGCCATGAAAGATGGAGAATAGCTTTTCAAACATTTATACTGGATTTGTAAGGGGGCAAGATCCTATATTTTGTCTCTTCTGCTTATTCTCACTTATGCTGTTTCAAAATCAATGTTACGCCCTCAAAAAAAGAATAAAGAGTTGGTTTGAAAGGATTTTCATTCTAAAGAATGTGTGAAAATGTGACTTAGAAAAATATCTTTTATGTTTAGTTACCATAAGTGAAATGTCTGCAATATAGTTGAGCCCAGTGGCACAATTGGTTGGAGCATTGTCCTGTAAACCAATAAAGGTTGTGGATTCCATTCCTAGTCAGGAAACATAACGAGGTTAAGGGTTCAATCCCTCATCGGGGTACATATGGGAGGCAACCAGCCAATGTTTCTTTCTCTCCCTCTTTCTCTTCCTCTCTCTCTAAAAATCAATAAAAAAAATCCTTCGACTTAAAAAAAAAGAATAAAGAATAAAAAAGGGTCTCTTCTCTTATGGTACATAGTTTACAGACAAGTCATCAAACCGTACATGTGACACCATCAGAGAAATTACATTCATTTCTCATAATCGTCCTTTGCCTCGTTGTTGGACCCTGAATTAAACTGGTTTTCTCTTGTAAATGTGCCTTTCATTCCTTTATATATAATCAGTGAGTGATCAGACCTGTAGAACTCTGCAAATTTCCTTTCCTCCTGTGGTAGACAGACCTCCACCCCCACAGATGTGAATACCTTAGGTCAGTGGTCAGCAAACTTTTTAGTCAACAGAGCCAAATATCAACAGTATAACGATGGAAATTTCTTTTTAGAGCCAAATATTTTAAACTTAAACTTCTTCTAACCCCACTTCTTCAAAATAGCCTCGCCCAAGCCATAGTACTTTGTGGAAGAGCCACACTCAAGGGGCCAAAGAGCCGCATGTGGCTTGCAAGCCGCAGTTTGTCAACCACTGCCTTAGGTTAAGGGATGGATAAGGGATAAGGGATAAGGGACTGAAGGTAGCAGATAGAATTAACTTTGCTAACCAGCTGGCCTGAATGTAGAGAAAGTATCCTGCACTACCCATGTGGGCCCAATGTAATCACAAGCGTCCTGAGAGTAGAAAACAGAGGTAAGAAGAATCAGAGGGAGATGTGACTCAGGAAGGATGGTCAGAGAAGTACAATACTATTTGCACAAAGAGCCTGAGAACAGAGTGCAGCATCTTCCGGAACCTGGAAAAGGTAAGGCAACAGATTTACCCTCAGGGCTTCCAGAAAGGAATGCAGCTCCACCGATGCCTTCATTTGAGTCCAGCGAGTCCCCTGTCTGACTTCTAACCAACAGAACTATAGGTAAATAAGTTTGTTTTGTCTTAAGCCCCTAAGTTGGTGGTGATTTGTTGCAATAGCAATGGAAAACTAATACACCTCTAAAATTGCATCCCATCATTTCAATATGCATTGCTGATCCTTGCCTCAGTTCTTACATTAAGAATTTAGTGGTGTCTACTAACTCTGTCTTTCCTCCTTTATTAGCTAGTATTCTCCTGAAAAATAAGTTCTCCCTTTCTCTTTTTCTTTCTCTCTTGAGAATCCTTATAGATTCATAGATAACTTTTTAAAAATTCAGTGTTATATAACACATTTCTTTCATTATTTGTTGATGCTCTGTCCCAAATTTGACTAATGGTAGCCACTTCAGGTTGACCCCTATGTCCTCACTAGCCTTACAGTCCTTTCTAGACTACAATGTTTAGGCTTAATCCTGTCCTTTTTCTGTCCCAAACCTATAATCCACCATTTTAATAAGATGTCCTGGTTTCATTTAATGGAAAATGGTATTTATAAACCTGGGTGATATAGGAGGACTAAATTTTGTTGACATATTAGCATTTCTGTTTAGTTGCAGTTTTAGTAGGCACTTGAATGTCTTTTCATAATTTAAGAAAACATTAGTTCTAACTTTTTCTGTGAACCATTCATGTATTTTGCCCATTTGCTTCCTATTATTAGCTCGTTTTTCTGAACTCATTTTGAGGTCACTGAATAATAGGAAAATTAGCCTTTTTATTTGTTAAACATAATACAATTGTTTTCTTCCAAATTTTCATTTATGTTGGCATTGCTTTGCAATGCAAACCTTTTTTTAAAAGTAGTTGAACTTATTTATTCTTTTAAAATTGCAACTGAATTTTGAGCTGTAGTCAGTATAGTCAGACAGGCTGTAAATTAATTCACTCACATTTTATTTCAGTACTTTAGTTTTTACATTTAGACCTCTTGTCTTTTCGGTGTAAGGTAAGAGTCCAAAAGTAATCATTTTCAAGTTTTCTCAAGAACATTTGTTGTAAAGTCCATTCCCCCCCGCAAGCCATTTGATATGTTCTCTTTGTCACTCATTAAGTTTCTATGTGTTTTGGGGTCTATATTTGGATCTCCTACTCTGTTCTACTGGTCTGTCCATTCATACATGATTACCACACAGTTTTAAAGTTTTGGTGATATGTTTTATATATTAGAGTTTTGATAATGTTTTATAGTCAACTGTAATTGATTTTTTAAAACTTTCCTCCTTATGCATGTTTGTTTTTATATGCATGCTAGAATTGTCTGGTCTAGATCTAAGAAAACTTTTTAGTATGTTTACTAGGACTACATTAAATTTATATAGTAACTTAGGGACAATTTAAATATATATTATTGCTGTGCATCCTATTCAAAATGAAGAAATGTGGTTTTATTTGTTCAGCTTACTTTTGGGCACCTTTGTTATATTTATTAAGGGTTTTATCTACTTGCTTTCTACTGTGAATATTTTCTCATTGTAGATACTGTAGGTGGTTTTACTACTTAAAGATCTTTGTTATCCTTTTTAGTGGCCTTCAATTTTCTATGCACATTAGAAACATCTGAAAACTTAACATTCTTGGGGCCCAGCTAAACCCAGTTAAATCAGAATCTCTGGTTGTGAAGCCACAGCATCACGATTTATACAGGTCTTCATGTGATTTCAATGTACAATATAAGTTGAGAACCACTGACTGACTTGGGAGGGAGAGGGATCCTTTATAGACTTGATATGAATGGAAAGAAATAATAAGTATTTTGTTTAAAGTTCCTATTATAAATATGTTTGTTTGGTTTATATACATATTTGTACTTTTTTTTAACAAATGTATGTGTGAATCGAGGTTCTTCGTGTTACATAGATATTTGTCACATGTACTGCTTTTGGGTTGGAATTCTACCTGTTTGCTCTCAGGATTGCCATCCCTGCCTTCTTATTTGTATTCTCATGGAGTAGATTTGCTTATCCATTTATTTTTAGCTTTTTTGAAAAACTTATTTTTTACTATGTTTTTGCATTTATCATATAATAGAGTTTTGCTTTGTGAGACAATCTGAATATTTTTAAATCGTTGAGGTAATCCAGTTTTGTATTTATATCAGAGATATGTTCTGTCTCAGGGGTCATTATTTTACATTTATGTTACATATATTTATATGTTTGTGTGTTTTTCTTTCTGTGCTTTATATTATTTCCCCATTTTCTTAGAGGGCTTTGTTTATTAAGAAGATTTGTATTTCTTTGCTAGTGGTTACATTTATGTTAATAATGTGTATAGCACCACTTATCTTCTTTACCTTCATTTAGATACCTCTATTTGTTTTGATACCTTCAAATGATATACTCACCTTCCACCTATTATGTGACAATCAATGAGCTTTTCCTCTCTCTCTTTTTCCCCTAACTTTTTGTTGAATTATTTCCATTAGGTCAGAACACATAACATTAATATACTGTTCTTCTTCTTTACCCCTACATATGTTTAACCTTAGATCTGTAATTAAAGATATTTCATGTTCATGATTGCTCCCACTGCTGAGGTTTCCCTTTGTTGGATGAAGCTTGGCCTTTCATAGATTCTTGCAAAATGTTCCTGATGACAGAATTCCCCAGGTGTGTACCCATGAACATTGTTTGTAGCCTTATTATTTGAAGAACTTGTTTGGTTGTATATAAGATTGTTGGTTCACAATTTCTCTTTGAGTGTCCTTAAACTGTTGCTCACCAGTTTTGTTTTATATGTTACTTTTTAAGAGTCTGATGCCAATTTTACTTTTTTTTTTAAGTAACTTAGTCATATTTTCCCCTGGAGGGCCAGGGGATTTTTTTCTTTATCTTTAATATGTAATAGTTTTATTAGGATATAACTTAGACTAAACTGGTTCAATTTTTGAGGTATTTGCTAGAGTCTTTCAGTGTCATTTTTTTATTTCTAGAAATTTTTATTCTATTATAAATTTAAATTTAAATAATAGTTCTGTTCTATTAGTTTTATGCCACTGTTTTTCTTTTCTTTAAATTTTCTAGTTATCTATAAGCTGTATATTCTCTTTCCTATCTATTACTATCTCTCAGGTTCTTTTTTAACTCTTTATTTAACTATCTCTTGACTATATTACTTTTCTTCAATGCTCTGTGTTATATTTTCAATTGAATCTAGTCTCCCTTAGAGATTGTATAATCTAGTTTTCTTTCAACCAAGTTGACTTTGTATCTTTATATTTTTTCCTGTGTGTGATCATTTTGGTTCTTCATCTTTGAGTTTCTAATTTGACATATTTTATTCACATCAACATGGTTAGTTTAAGAGAATTTTGTTCAGGTTGTAATGTATCATAGTTTTCACCTGCTTTGATTTTATGGAAAATTTTTGTAGGCTAACATCTTTGATGCTGTTTTTCTACCTATAAAACCTTTGTATGGATATTTTATTCCAATTTATGCTAATCTTGAAATTATCACTTTCTTATCAATAATGGGCTATGCAGTTAAGGGAGAGCAGTGTGTTTGGCTGACAGGGCTTCTGATTTTGCAGAAGCCCTCTTTTCTGTATATTGCACTGCAGTCTTTAAAATTAATAGGGATTGGTATTGTGGAGGAGAGGGTATTTTATGTCTTCTGATTTAAAAAATAATTGTGGTTTAATTAACATATAACATTATATTATTTCAGGTGTACAACCTAATGATTCAATATTTGAATACATTGAAAATGATCACCACAATAAAGTTTGTACAATAAGGCTAGTTAACCTATCATTAATCTTTGTAACAGAAAATTATTTTCTTGTGTTGAGAACTTTTTAGATTTACTCCTAGCAACTTTCAAAATATAATATAATATTAATAACTGTAGTCAATATGCTATTCGTTATGTCCCCAGGACTTATTTTATAACTGGAAGTCCATAGCTTTGTGCCCCTTCATCCATTCACCCATTTTGCCCCCACTCCCCACCCCAGCAGTCACTCATCTGTTCTCTGTATCTATGAGTAGGGTTTTTTGCTTATTTGTTTTTTTAGATTTTATATATTTGTGAGATCATATCGTCTTTGTCCTGATTTGTAATTTTTTTTCCTGTAAGATCCTTTAATTTCCAAGACTTGCTATCTTCTTTTCTTTCATCCCCAATCCCAGATGGAGACCTTCCCTTCCAACTAGTTCACTGTACCCCTGAATGGTGCCTTTTCAAGATTTTATTTATTTGCTCTGGCACATTCTCAAGTCTCTTCCTATGGATTTTTGAGCAGCCAGTGCTCTGAGACACCAGGTCTCACAACTGTTCTAAAGGTGGCATTTAGGGTGTGTCTCTTTTCTTGATGAGAGCAGGTTTTATCTGTTGTTTGTCATTAGGCCTCTGGTCCCTTCTGTTTTTCTCCTCACTCTATCTCTATAGGTCCTGCCCCCCTGTCCTCTCCTGGGTGAGTCCTGGAGCTTGCTCCAATGCTTCTAGGTGTTTATTTCCCAACTTAAACCTGGTGGAGAGTCTGGTAGTCTCCAGTCCCTACTTAGGCTCTTAGTGGAAGTTCTGAGCAGCTTTGTTTGCGTGATATTGGTCTGTTGTTGTTGTTTTTTTATAGGTAGAGAGATGTGGTTATAAGTTACCATCATTTTCTTATGTAAACTCTGAAGTTTCTTACGTATTCCTAAAGTTTACATCTTAGCATTTTTCTTAATATAAATGCCTTATATTCATATGGCATGTTTTTCTCCCAGCACTTTTACATAGAGTTCTTCATTTGTTCAATGATGCTTAAGAGCAGTGGTAGGCAAACTGTGGCTTGCATTACCCTTACCTAGAAGTTCTGACTTCAGGTTAAAGACATCAGTACATTATTAAAATGTTTTTTAAGTGTTTTTCCCTAAGGCAATGGTCGGCAAACTCATTAGTCAACAGAGCGGCAAACCGCAGCTCACGAGCCACAGTTTGTCAACCACTTTAGAGGAAGCACAATTTTACATGAGAAAACTGACACTCAGAAAGGTTAAATGGATTCTTCGGTGTCATACAACCACATCTAGTGGAAGAATCCAAATTGAAATTCAGGTTTCCTGACTTCAGTTTTCTTTCCACGCCCCTCTCCTACCATTTTCAAGATGTGATTATTTATGGAAGCTTCTGCTGGACAGAGTTAAAGTAAAATAAATATTTTCTAAACCACTCCCCAAATTTCCTCTAAAATAAGGTAATAACTCTCAATTAAGGTATTGGAAATAGGAAATTATTACTTTCTTTTAATACATGTGGTGTGGATAACACCATAGTCAAGAATTATAGTGCCAATTCAATGAGATTAAACAATGCAATGATTAAACGGTGAAAGGCAATATTGAGAGGTCAATGGAATCTTACTTTAGTGATCACTTTTAATCCCATTTAAATTAATGACATTAGAAAATAAAAATGTAGTTATGATGGTATACACTATAGCTTATCAACAGGAATCACCTGACTGATTTTTGTGTGGAAGTAGACTGTGACAGAGAACTTGAAACATATTTTGACTCCCAAATTTTATGTTTAATGAAGGAAATTTTGTTGACATTTACTAGATGTAATTGATGCGAATGTGGATACTTTTAGAAGAAGAGGAAGAAATAAAAATAATAAAATTGTGAAATTAGGGTACCTAAGTCCTGTTTCCAGCTCTAATAATAAGTGCATTCCCTTGAGTAAGTAACTTGATTTCCTTGGACCCCAAGACCCAAGTCAACATTATAACATTTTTCAATTCTAACAGATGAATTGGATTAAAGGTAACTACCTCTATAGTGAGCCTTTTTTTTTTAGACAAATATTCACAGAATATTCACCAAAGTCAACGTGGTGATAGAACCCTAAGTGTGACTCCTTGAAGTGCTCTCTCAGTTGGACTAATTTTTGTAAATAATAATAAAAACTGTGATTGAAAACTACAAGCGTGTTCATGCAGTAAATAGATGACTCAAAGTTGTTAGTAGCTACTTGTTCTTAGATGAACAAATAAAAATAAAAATGCATATATATTACATACACTTACATATAGAAAAAGTAAAAGCAAATTATAGTAATATAGACAAGAGTTGTATTACCTATAAACTCTACATGATCCAATTTTGTGACATAGTATCTTCAAAGCTTAAGTTATCTTAAGAAACAAGGTGACTTCATAGTTTAGAATTATGAAAGAAGTAGCCTAACATCTAAATAGATCAGAATCTGTCTGATTATTAAATGTTCTGAATGATGATTTTAGGGGCTGGCTAGAAAACTGAAGTTCAGCTGAAAAAGATTGGTATTTGGAAACTATGTCATTTAAGGAACTATTAAAAGCTCTGGACATATTTGGTCTAGTTAAAAAAATTTTGTAACATAATGCCAATGTTTCCAATATTTAAAGGACCGACCTCTAGAAGGTAGATTAGATTTCTTCTTTACAATGCCAGGTAAAATTTGGGGCCAGCATAATGAAATTTATGGTGCTTGATCCATTTAATAAAATTTTCTAACAATGGGCACTCTTCCCAAATTAAATCTACACCTTTTAAAGTGGTGACTCCCCACTAACATCCATCTCTGCACCCTCAACACATACACACTGCCTCTTCCTCTCATAGAGTTTTAAGTCTTATGGGAGAAACAAGTGGTAACTTAGAAATCATATCATTGACACAAACTCAGATTAGTGACCTGAAGAAAAAAATATAGGAGTATAAGAAAGTAATATGACTTAGCCTGAGGCCTTGGAGAAGGCTTCACTGAGAAAGGAACACGTAGCTAAGACCTGATGGGTAAGATTCTAGTTAATTCAGAAAGGCTTGGAATGGAGGGGACATTCCAGATAGAGCCACAGCATGTGTAAAGATCCTATGGCAGAAGTAATAATGGAGTGTTGGAAGGACTTCAAGTGTTTGAAGAGAAAAGAGAAATGTGGCTGGATCTTGAGAGAGATGGAGGATTGGAATGAGGATTAAGATGTATGAAGAGCTGACCCATGTAGGAGTCATAAATAATGCGTGGAGGATTTGGACCTTGATTATAAGAGCAAAGAAAAACCACAACTGGATGTTAAGTATTGTGTGTGCGTGGAGTGTGGATGCTAAGTCCTTTGATCAGAGTTGCAGGTATAATGATAATCATAGCTACTCTGTAGAAAACAGATCGGCGTGCATCAGAACAAACATTACAAATTATGGTATCACAATCAAGGATGATGTGGAATTAAAGAGAAAAAGATATATTTCAGAGCTACCTAGGAGGTAAAGAGAACTTTATGATGGATTTGACTTGGAGTGGGGGTCAAGGTATTCTTAAACATAATTTCTGGGTTTGGGGCTTGTATAGTTGAATGGAGGGATGTTTCATTTGTTGGGTAAGGGCCATTGCATGAGGACACACTGTAGTAAGGACATTATGATTCATTTTCAAATATGCTGAGATTTGAGACTCATTTTTTAAAATTTATCTTTATTATTGAAGGTGTTAAAGATGTCCCCTTTGCCTCCCCCTTTATTGCCCCCTAACCTCTGTTCCCACCCACCCTCAGCCCTTCACTGAATTATTGTCCATGGGTTATGCATGTAAGTCCTTTGGAGATGCATTTTTAATATTGAAATAGACTTGTGTAAACTCTATAGCATACATGAATCTGGAGGTCTGAGGACAGGCAAGCTAGCATGGTTCCATACCTCTGCAAAGTGTAAAAAAAAAAAAAGAACCATACAAATAATACTTAGGTAAGAGCTTTTGCAATTTAAGAACACAATTAATGTTAAATATCAGGATTACTGGCTTCTACGCTGCCAGTGTCATTTATTAAATAAACCAAAAATGACTTTAAAGAACATAAATAAGGCCAAAAGCCCTTGGAATTGCTGATAACATGCTTAGCTATGTCTGCAGTTGTACTATCGTGATTGTGTGTGTCTGTGTGTGTGTGTGTGTAAAATTTATAACCAGATAGTGTGTGGTCTCTCAAGGGAGATGAAATGACTTCAAAAAAAACCTTTACCTATCTTCCTTCATTTCTGCAGGAGGGAAGATAGGAGAATGTGGAGTGGGTGAATAGGATGTGTAAGGTAAGAAAGGAGTCCAATTAAAATGCAGTGAATGATTGAAATAGATCAAATAAAAAAAACCACAGTATGTTCGTTAAACAAGTAACTTTAAAAACAATAGTAAAAATGCAGTGAGAAAACAGTCCACAATTATGTTAGTATTTCTCTCTATGACCACTCCCATTTCTCTGTTTATCAGTTGGCAATCTGTGATAAAGTGTGGTTTCATTCACCTCACTTCCTAATAAAAAATGTTGCCAGCAAAATAAACATTGACAAATTCAGAGAAGCATCTGTAATTAGAAAGCTAGGACATTTCTGGAGGGAATCTGTTCCATGGGTTTCCTGGATAGTTGGATACAGAAAGGAATGAGCAGACTGTGGTGTGGCCATTCATTCATTACTATATAAGGATTGACTAGATATTACAGCAAACTGAAGAAAATGTAAAAGTTGATCACAATGACTGTTCCTGAGCCTCAGATTGCCATTTTGCTTTCTTTCCCTTTTCACAACTTTGAGTATTCATATTAATTTGATTGTACACATGCCCTTTACAGTTAATCATCTCAACTCCTATTTGGAAAATATCACATTGCAAACACAATGTGTATAAAAACAGGACTGGGTTGGTTCAAATCTTAACACATGAAGACAAAATCTGTTTTCGATTATTCCATTTGTCTTTCCCTTTGCTCACACCCACTCATACCCTCTGGCCTCCTATTCCTCTGTGGGAAAGGATGTAAGTGAAATATGCTAAAGCAGTGGACAAGCAAACCCACCAGGCAGTGCCAGGATAATATATCCCCTTCCTAAGGTAGCCCAGTAGACAGTTAACCCCTTCATTGCCACCTTGGCGCAGGTTGCCTCGCACATCTAGAAACACGCCCCCTGAGTTTCCTCTCTGCTTCATTTTTCCTTTGTACTGAGGGCAGCGAAGGAGCCCCTCACTGTGTTCTCACTAATTATCTCTGATGTGCAGCTGGCAACCTTATTTGTGAGGCTCTGTCTATATTCTGTGCTAGGTTAGCCTCACCCCTTGGGAGATAAGAAGATATGTGTCTTTGAATCATAAGATCTGAAAATGCAGTCAAGATGTACTCCTATGATCCTTTAATATACTTTTACGTCAGGGATCCTTTATTGTCTCTCAAATACCATTTCCCCAGTGCACTGCAGCCCATTCTTCAAAGTGTCCTCACAGAGATACCCTGACATCTCCAGCTGGAATAAAGGGTGCAGGACCGACTCAGCCCTGCTGCTCTCACTCAGGGCCCAGCTGTATGTATGAGGAGGTCCCGTTTTGCCCACTGAGATGGGAGTGAATATAATGTTTGTTTCTGGGTGTGACACGGGTTGCATAAATGACATCTCTCAGATTAAAAACTCAATAAAACTAAATGCAAACATTAAGCGCTTTTTCATGGAGGAAGATGAGGGGTTCGGGTAGGAGGATGCTCCCCTCCCCTTTCTCTTTTCAAAGTGCAAACACAACTCTTTATTTAGTTTAGGGCCATACGGAAAACAGGTTGCAGGCCAGATCTGGCCCTCAGATTGCAGTCAGAAGACCTCTGTTTCAGATTTTCTGGGATTATAACTGCAATGCTACCTTTGTTTGAAATTCAAAATACGGAAAAAATAAAATGATACAGGGTCCCTCCTTGCCCACTCCAGTTCTTCCCTTCTGTAGCCTGCACGAACTATAACATCCAGGGCCTCCCTTTGCCCCTTGCTCACTCTGCCTTAGGGAAGGGCGGTTCTAATGAGATGGAAAATTTAAGAAAAATAATTAAGCAAGTTTGGCTTTGTTCTGCCCTTCTTCCTCTTAGACATGAGCTGACCATTCATTCATTTAACAAGTAGTATGAATATCAGGCATTATTCCAGGCACTAGAAGTGCAGCAGTGGCTAAAGCAAAAAAAAAAGTCCCTTGCAGTCTAATATGAAATGCAGAAAATGAAGACGCACGTTAATAGGAGAAAGGAAAGCAGAAAGAAGACATCAAGTGTGGAAGGTAGGGGCTGAAATGTTAGGTAGAAATAGCAGGGAAGGCCTCACTGAGAAGGGGACTGACTTACACTCAAAGGAACTGGGGCTTAGAGAATGCCTGCAGAATTTGAAAAAGAGCAAGAGACTGGAGCAGCTGGCACAGGGAGGTAACCTAATTTGACTTGTGTTTTAACAGAATCATTTGACAGCTATGAAGACTTATTGGGGGAAGAGAGAAGTTTGGAATAAGAAGTAAAGCCATTATTGCAGAAATCCAAAGGAGAGATGATGGCGCTAGCAGTGAAGGTAGTTATGAAGTTGGGCATATTTAAAGTATAACTGGTAAAATTTGCTGATACATTAAATGAAGTAGGAGGAAAAAAATAGATCAGAGATTTTTAACTGAGTAACTAGAGAATGAAGGCATTTGCAATTAAGCAAGGTAGGAAAGATTGGGAAAGGGGCTGTTTGGGTAGAGGTGGAGGCCAGGGTAAAGATCAGAAGTTCAGCTATTAGAGTTCAGCCATGGAGTTTAAGATGACATATGTCCCCTCTTTCCACATACAACCTTCCTGATCATGAACATCCCTCATCAGGGTGGTGCATTTGTTACAATTGATAAGCCTAGATCGACACATCATTGTCACCCAATCCATAGTTAGGGATTCACTCTTGGTATTTTTCTATGGGTTTGACAAATGTGTCCACCATTGTAACACCATAAAGAATAGTTTTATTAATCCTCTGTGCTCTGCCTATTCATCCTCCCCTCAATCCTAACTCCTGGAACCATTGAACTTTTTCCTACACTCCTCATAACGCTGCCTTTTCCAGAATTCATATAGTAGTAATCATATATCTTGAGCATTTGTATGTTGGCCTCTTTCATTTACGCTTCCTCCATGGCTTCTAATAGCTTAAGAATTTTTTAAAAGCATAAATAATACACCATTTGTCTAATCACCTACTGAAGGACCACCTGGATGCTTCAAAGTTTTGACAGTTATGAATAACACTTTTATAAATATCTGTGTGCAGGTTTTTGTGTAGACATACATTTTCAATTGATTTGGGTAAATTCCAGAGAGAGTGCATCATATGGTAAAAGCAGGCTTACTTTTCTAAAAACTGCCAAACTGTCTCCCAAAGTGGCTATACCATTTTTGCCTTTCTACCAACAGTGAATCAGAATTCCTATTGCTCCACATCCTTGCCAGCATTGGGTGTTGTCAGTGTTTTGGATTTTGGCCATTCTAATAGGTATCTCATTATTTTAACTTACAACTTCCTAACAACCTATGATGTTGAGCATCTTTTCATATGCTGAATTTCAATCTGTATATCTCCTTTTGTTCGGTATCTGTTCAGGTCTTGTGCCTGCTTGTTAAAATGGATTGTTTATTTCCTTATTGTTGAGTTTTAAAAATTCTTTATGCATTTTGGATAGCAGTCCTTTATCAGATATTTAAAGGATTTTTTTCCACAATCTTTGGCTTGTCTTCCTTTTTCTCTTGGTATATTTAGAAGTGCGTTTTTAATGAAGTTCAGTTTCTTAATTATTTCTTTCATGAATCATGCCTTTGGTTTTTATCTAAGAAGTCATCACTCTTTCCAAAGTCACCAAGTTTTTCTCCTACCATATCTTCTAGGACTTTAATAGCTTTCTTGTTTTACACTTAGATCTCTGATCCATTTTGAGTTAATTTTTGTGAAGTGTAAGTCTGTGTGTAGATTTATTTTTTTACATGTGTATGCCCAGTTGGCCAATCATGCTTTGTTGAAGAGTCCATTTTTGTTTCATTGTATTGCCTTTGGTCCTTTGTCAAAGATCAGTTAATCATATTTATGTGAGCCTATTTCTGGGCTCCCTATTCTGTTCCATTGATCTATTTGTCTATTTATCAATACCACACTGTCCAGATTACTGTAGCTTTATGCTACCTCTTGAAGTTTGGTAGTGTCAGTCCACCGACTTTGTTCTTATCCTTCAATATTGTGTTCACTATGTTAGGTCTTTTGTCTCTACATATGAACATTAGAATTTGTTGATGTCCACAAAATAACTTGCTGGGCTTTTGATTGGGTTAGAATTTAATCTATAGATTAAGTTGGGAAGAACTGATATTTTGATAATATTGTGTCTTTTAATGTTTGAACATGGACTCGCCATTTATTTAGTCCTTTGGTATATTCATCTTTTTCCTCACATATGTCTTTTTTTTTACTTTAAATAATGTTTTATTTTTTATTACAGTTAAAATATCATATAATACTAGTTTCAGGTGTACAACTCAGTGATTAGACATTACATAACTTACTAAGTGATCATCTTGATAAATCTAGTACCCATCTAACAGCATACATAGTTATAAAAATATCATTGACTATATTTCATATGCTGTACTTTACATTCTTGTGGCTAATCTATAAATTTTAATTTATACTTGTTATTCCCTTCTCCTTTTCACCCAGCCCTGCAAGTCTATTCCATCTAGCAATCATTAAATGTTCTTTGTATATAATTCTGTTTCTAGTCTGCTTGTTTATCTTTATGTTTAAATTCCATTTATAAATGTGAAATCATATGGCATTTGTCTTCCTCTAGCTGACTTAACTCACTCCACACAACACCCTCTAGGTTCATCCATACTGTTGCAGATGGCAAGATTTCATTCTTTTTAATGGCTGAGTCATATTCTATTGTATATATGCACTTCTTTTTTATCCATTCATCTACTGATGGACACGTAGGTTGCTTCCATATCTTAGTTATTGTAAATAATGCTGCAATGAACATGCATATATATATATGTCTTTTCAATTTAGTGTTTTGGGTTTTTTCAGATAGAGACGTACTCCAAGTGGAACTGCTGGATCTTTCTTTGTCTCTTGTTATATAGCCTTTGTTTTAAGTCTGTTTCTTCTGATATAAATATTGCGACCCCAACTTTTTATTGGTTTTCATTTTCATGAAATATCTTTTTCTATCTCTTTACTTGCAATCTCTTTGTGTTTTTTGATCTGAAATGAGTCTCTTATAGACAGAATATGTAAGGTTCTTGCTTTGTTATCTATTCAGTCTCCATATGTTTTTTGAATGGAGGATTTAATCCATTTGCATTTAAAATAATTGTTGATAGACATGTATTTATTGCCATTTTATTATTCATACTTTTGATCTTTTTTCTTTTTCTTAAAGAAGACCCTTTAAATAGTTCTTGTAATTCTTGTGTGGTGATGATAAACTCCTTTAGCATATTTTGTTTGTTTGTTTGTTTGTGGTCTGGCTAGCTCTTTGTCTTTCCTTCAATTCAAAATGATAGCCTTGCTGGGTAATCTTGATTATAGAACCTTACTTTTGATCACTTAGAATGTTTTGTGCCAATCCCTTCTAACCTGCAAAGTTTTCAGCTGATTATCTTATGGAAAATCCAGAGAAGCAGAACCAATATTATTTGTTATAGCAGCAACTGGAAACTAATACAGATGCTAGCCACATGTTAGAAACTTGTGGTCAGAGGAAAATTATTGAAGGAAGGAAGCTATAAATCATCTCCTTTGTCTGCTAGAAGAGAGACAAAGGGAGATAGGAAGTGTCATGAAGAAGTGATGCCAGTATCAACCCTTCTCAAAGAGTAGCATGCCTCTTGAACTAGGGAGTTGAGAGTATATATTAGGCAAATTGAGGAAACTGAAAACAAATCTCCCTTTCGGGGGGAAATAACACAAATTATAGAAAGTTGAAGTAATAGGGATTCCTCTCAGAGTGGGAAAGGCTAGGGGAAGGCATAGCAATCGGAGAGCCTGTGAGGAGGGACTTCCTACAAAATAAGCAAATGTGGGGCTGGGGGGGGGAGAGGAGGGAAGAGGGAATCATGGTCCTTTTAAAATACACAGATACAGATATTTATTTTAAAATATTTTCTTAAAAATTTGATTCATTTTTCAACAAGGAGTCAAGAAAATGATGCATACATTTTTTAAAAAATAGGTCATAAGGAAGATCTGTGATCAATAAAGATTGCATGGGTAAAAGTAATTGATTGCAAATCTTAAAAAGTAATTGATAAAGTAAATAGCTTGCATGAGATAAATTTTAATTCATGAAGTACAAAGATAAACCTAGTTCAGAATACACAGAAGGGAAAGGCAATGAGATTTAAAAAAAAGGAAGAGATCAAAGAAAGATCAAGAAGGGTATGTGTGTTGTGTGTGGGTGAGTGGGTGGCATGGAATACTAAAGAAAAAATGAAAGAATTGTATTGGTAAAAAACTTTTAATCCTGAATATACATATTAAAAAATTTAACAATAACTATATGAAATAAAAGTTCCAAGAACTTATACATCTGTTTATAGATTAAAAAATAATTTTGTGAACATCTGAAAATAAGAGAAAGTTATATCCAGATTTTTAAAAGTACAAAGGATTCAGAATTCTTTTCTGTCACACAAACAACAAAGACAACAAATCATTAACTATTTGTAATGGTATTTTTTTCCCTAATTAAAACATAATGCTTCTCATGAGAGAAGAGTCAATATGCAAAGAGAGTCAAAGAAACCATGAAAAAAAGAGATGAAAGGAATGTATTCCTATAGCCTCAGAGACTAAACTATCCTTCTGAAAATTTTAATAATATTTATATGTTCAAGAAATATTTAAGGCCATAAGGAAGATAATATATCCAGTTATTATCCCTCCAGCCAGAAACAATTGCCAGTAACTTTATTTTGGAAGATAGTTGCATATTTTTTCAGTATAATTGAGATCACAGAATACATACTTTATCAATTATATTTTTTCTCACTTAAAAGTATGTGCTGACAACTTCCCAAGTTAGCCTCAGCTTTAAGTTCAACTTCCTGCTTAGTATCCCCCTTTCGATGTGAAGCATAACTAAAAGGGCCTGATTTATAGCTTCCTTCTTTCAATAACTTTCCTCTTGTCCATCCCCACCTCAGAAATTAGTATCATCTAAACTCCACTCAGTTTTTCTCCTCAATTTGGATATCAACCCTTACTAAGTCTTTCTCTCCATGCCCTAATCCAAATAGTATCAGAAAGTCCAAGCTATTCCCTTTCAAAACATATCTGAGGTCTGGCCACTGTTTACAGATTGTGATCTCAGTGAGTCCACCACTTTTCTGTATCACCTGGAATACCAGTAGCTTCCTGCCTCATCTCCTTACTTTTCTTCAACCAACTCTCCACTCAAAACAGAAGTGTTTTTTGCAATAACACAAACCAGGCCATGTTTAAAATCAATTTAAACACTTAGATAAGAAACACTTGCACTGAGAAACAAATCTAACCCCCTTGCTTTCAATACCTTATAAAGATTTCAAAGCCGTGAATGCCCAGGTATCCGGCTGGCTCTTCTGCCTTTTATATCACGACTCCCTCTGTCATGCAATATCTCTTTTGTCTGAAACTATATTAAATTCTAGCTGCAATTTGGGGCTTCACACATACTGTTCCCACTGCCTGAGCTGTTGTTGTTCCTGCCACTCATGTGACTGCGCCTTTTCTAATGACTTCTTTCTGCTCAGAGAGGCTTTGAATCTGATATTAGAGATCTGCATCCTTTTCATTTATTTCCTATATCGCCAAAATTTGTGATTATATATATATTTTTATTACTTTGGTTATCCTACATTATAAACTGCATTCAGGCAGGAGCTACACATATTTTATTTATAGTCAGATCCTACTACTGTTTGGAATTTAATGGGTGGTCAGTATATAACCTTTTGAAAAAAATGCAAACATTTTTTATATTGTGGAGGCTTCGAAAATATTTCAACATAGAAACAAATAATGTGTCTAATTATTAAATATTTACTTTTAGCAGTTATTCAAATAGAAATGCTAAAGTATTTAAATACTTTTCTTTAAATTTAATTCTATTATAAGAAGAGATCCACCATCTTAAAAATTTTAAAGTGTGCTGTACAGTATTGTTGACTATTGGTACAATATTGTACTTCAAATATCTAGAGTTTGTCTTATTTAACTGAAACTTTATGCCCATTGATTAATAATTACCCATTTCTTCCTTCCATTAGCCCCTGACAACTGCTTCTATAAGACTATTTTAAATACCTCACATAAGATGAATCATGTAATATTTGTTCTTCTATGTCTGGCATATTTACTTTACCATAAGGTCCTTAAGTTCTGCATGTTGTTGTAAAATTTTTCTTCTTTTTAAATGCTGAGTTGTATTCCATTGTATGTATACAAAGCGTTTTCTTCACCCATTCATCTGTTGATGGACATTTAGGTTGTTTTCTCATCTGGACTACTATAAAGAGTGCTGCAACTAACATGATGCTATTATCTCTTCAAGATCCTTATTTCAATTTCTTTGAATAAATACCCAGAAATAGGATTGCAGGATCATATGGTTCTATTTTTTTTTTAATTTTTGAGGAAACTCCACATTGTTTTTCGTTGTGGCTGCACTTATTTTGCATTCCTATAAAAGTGTGCAAGGGTTTCAATTTCTTCACATCCTCACCAATGCTTATCTTTTGTTTTCTTGATAATAGTTAACAGATGCGAAGTGATATTTCATGTTGAGGTTTTAATTTACATTGCCTTCATGATTACAGTGTTGAGCAATTTTCATATACTCTTTGGCCATTTGCATGTCATCTTTGGAGAAATGTGTATTCAAATCTCTAGATCATTGTGAAGTCAGGTTATTAGTTTTTGCTTGAGTTGTAGATGGTCCTTATATATTTTGGAGATATGTAGTTTGCAAATACATTCTCCCATTCTGTCAATTGCCTTTTCACTCTTCTGATTGTTTTCTTTGCTTGGCAGAGCTTTATAGTTAGATGTAGTCTCACTTGTCCAGTTTTGCTTTTGTTGCATGTGTTTTTGTTTCATATTTATGAAATCATTGGCAAGACCGATATTATGAAGCTTTTCTCCTATGTTTTCTTCTTGGAATTTTACAGTTTTGGATCATATGTTTCAGTCTTTAGTTCATTTTGAGTTGGTTTTTTTCTTGTGTGTGTGTGTGGTGTAAGATACAGATCCAATTATTATTTTGCATGTGAATATCCAAATTTTCTAGCACTTTTGTTGAAGAGACTATCCTTTCCTCATTTTGCATTTTGCATTTTGGGCATCCTTCTCAAAGATCATATTTATTTCTGGAGTCTCCATTCTGTTTCATTGTATTATGTGTCTGTTTTATGCTAGTACCATACTCTTTTTTGATTGCCATAGCATTGTAAAATTGAAATCATAAAGTGTGATGTCTCTAGCTTTGTAATTTAGTTTGAAATTAGGAACTGTGATATATCCAGTTTTATTTTCCTTCCTTAGGATTGATTTGGCTATTCATGTTGTTGTTTTTTATTCCTGTGTGAATTGTAGAATTGTTTTGTCAATTTTTATTTAAAAATATGATTGAATTGAGTGGATATATGTCTTTTAGCATATATAGTTTAATAATAATAATTCTTCTAATCCAGAAATATAGGATGTCTTTTTGTTTGTGTCATAATTTCTTTTATTAAGGTATTATGCCAGTAGTTTTCATTCTACATCTTTAACCTCTTTAGTTAAGTTTCTTCCTCAGTATTTCATTTTTTTGATGTTATTATAAATGGAATTGTCTTCCTAATTTCCTTTTTAGATAGTTCATTATTATTAAACACAACTGATTTTTATATATTGATTTTTTAAATCATGCAACTTTACTGATTTGTTGGTTCTAACGGTTTTTTGATAGAGTCTTTAGGCCTTTCTGTATGGAGATCATGTCATCTGTAACTCCTCCTTTCCAATTTGGATGTCTTTAATTTCTTTTTCTTGCCTCATTGGCACTGGCTAGGATTTCCACTACTATGTTTAATAGAAGTTGTGATGGTGGGCACTCTTATCTTATTCCTGATCTTAGAGGAAAGCTTTCACTTTTTCATCACTAGTCTAATGTGGACTGATCATATGTGATCTTTATTATGTTGAAATACATTCCTTCCCTTCTGAGTTTGAAATTTTTTGTCATGAAAGGCATTTAATTTTGTCAAACGCTTTTTCTATGTCTTTTGAATGATCATATGGCTTTTATCCTTCATTATTAATGTGGTATATAGCACATTCATTGATTTTTGTATGCTGAGCCATTCTTACATCCCTGGGATAAATCCCATTTTGCCATGGTATATGATCCTCTTAGTGTGCTTTTGGATTTGGTTGCTAGTATTTTATTATCCTTTTTTGTTTGTTTTGTTTTGTTGCACTTATATTTATCAGGGATATTATACTGTAGTTTTCAGTTCTTGTGGTATCTTTGTCTGGTTTTAATGTCTGGGTAATGCTGACTTATAAAATGAATTTGAAAGTGCTCCCTCTTTAATTTTTTTGTAGGAGTTTGGAAAGATTAGTATTAATTTTTCTTTAAAAGTTTGGTAAAATTCAACCAGGGAAGCCATCTGGTCCTGGGGTTTTCTTAATTGAGAGATTTTTGATTACTGATTTATTCTCCATTCTAGTTATAGTTCTATTCAGACTTTTTATTTTTTCATAATTTAGTCTTGGTATATTGTATATTTTTAGGACTCTATCCATTTCTTTTAAGTTATCCAGTTTATTGGCATATAATTAGTCATAATCTTTTATGGTCTTTTTATTTCTGCAGCATTTGCTATAATGTCCCTTGTTTCATTCCTGGTTTTATTTAAGTATTTTCTCTATTTTTGTATTAGTTTAGCTAGGTATTTTTCATGCATTTAAATATAAAGATAGGGTATTTTTAAGAATGGTAAAATTTGGCTATTCTGAGGTATCAGTTTTTTCCAAAAATGATTAATTAGCTGAGCTAAATTTTTCTAAGAAAGAGTCCAATGGGGACTCTACATTGACAATTATGATATTGAAAACTTCTAACAGTGAGAATAGCTGGGTAAGTGACAAAATTTTAGTTTTATTTTAAAAAATCAGAGCTGAAAGTATAGATACCTAAATAAACTAGAATTTAAATGTGATGGACCCATTCTAGGAGAAAAAGATCTATGGATGTCTTCTGGTTTGCTGGAACAGTGGGGAGAGAAGAAATATACCACAGACAGAGAAATAAACCTGCTAAAATTTTAATTAAATTTTATTGCCTCATGGGCAAACAGGCTAGATCACAATACCAAAGATCCCAGCCATAAAACTAATATGCATTTACACAATAATTCTCTCCTAAAGGCCTAACCTTTGGGAGTAGTATGTTGAAGCTTGTTAGTGGAAAAGGAGAGTTGAGAGAAATTCTTGCTAATCACTCTGGGAATTCACTGCCATGGCCTGCTGAAGGTAGGATGTAGGTCATGAGAACCAAGAGGAGTCCCCAGACATTCACAGAGTGCCCAGCAGTGGCCTGCTCGAGGTTGAGAAGAGGGCAGAAGGAATAAAATCCCTCAGTGGTACACTAAGCCTTTATTGATGGGAAGGCAGCAGATTCTGAATGCTTAGGGCAGAGGAGCAGGGTTGAGAGAAGTGTTTCAAAGCCCAGAAAGCCAGGAAGAACCGGAGAGGAAAAATAAATTCCCTAGTGAGCTGCAAAGCTGTCAGCTATGTTGTAAAACAGAGAAAGATCTGGCATTTAGGATGTAACACATAATAGATATATAAAATCTACCTAGTGTTCAGAGCCCAAGCCCTGCTAAAGTAAAAGTTCTTATTTCTCCCTCTAACCATTTGAAGTCAATGATATACTAAATTTATACAAAGTTGTAACATAAGCCAACCAAACTCAGCTACTTATTGGATGGATGTATCCCTCTGTACTAGCAGCATGACAAGAGGAGGTGTATGCCCTTTTCTGAAGGTTGATAGTGTTTGTGGACCAGGATGTGATCAAAATTTACCATAAATTAGGTAAATAAAGCCAATAGATAAATCCAATATCAACACAATGCTATTTATAAGTATTACAGATAATATTTAAAGAGTTAGAAAGTTTGAAAGTAGAATGGTAGAGAAGATATACCATTTAAACTCAAAGCATTAAAAACAGTATTGATAATTTAATATTAGATAATATAAGCTTTAAGACAAAAAAAAAATTATCAGCTTGGCTGGTGTGATTCAGTGGTTGTGCATTGACCTATGAATCAGGAGGTCACAGTTTGATTCCTGGTCAGGGTACATGCCCAGGTTGTGGGCTCAGTTCTAGGTGAGGTCATACAGGAAGCAGCTGATCAATAATTCTCTCTCATCATTGATGTTTCTTTCTCTCTCTCTTTCTCTCTCTCCCTCCCTCTCCCTCTCCCCCCTCCCTCCCTTCCTCTCCTTCATCTCTGAAATCAATAAAAATTTTTTAAAGAATCAGATATCATTAAGAACATTTTATAACAATAAAAGGTCAATTGATCAACAAATTGTAACAATCTTACATTAATACCTAATCCTGAGCTTCACAGTAGTAAAAAAAAGAAAATAAAAAAAATGGGGGAGAAATAAACAAATATGCAATCATAGCTGGAGATTTTGTGATTGACTCTAAGTAATTGATAGAACAAATAGATAAAAGTCAGTATAGGTATGGATTATTTGAAGCACTATTAACCAACTTGATTTACCATGTGAAAAACACTGCAAATAGCAACTACAAAACACATATTTATCTCATGGACATATGAAATGTTCACCAAGGTAGATGCAATACATTGCGAAAGAATAAAGCCATCAAAATACTAGTATTTTTAAGCCTCAACATTACTAAATTTGAAATTAATAAAAATATATAGAAAATTCTCAAATATTTGAAAATTAGTATTCTCATAAACCTATTAGTTAGATAAGAATTATCAATACAAATTAAGATATATTTTGAGTAATAATGAAAACACATGAATTGTATTAGAATAGTCATGAGGAATTAAAATATAACATAGGGAATATAGTTAATGATATTCTAATAACTAGATGTATTGGAATGATAAAATTTGGTAAGTTATATAATGTCTAATCACTGGGCCATATACCTGAAACTAATATAATATAATATAATATAATATAATATAATATAATATAATATAATATAGTATGTCAACTGTAATTGAAAAATAACAAATGATTTTAAAAACCATGAAATTTGTTGAGTGCAGATAACATGGTACTTTAAAACTAAGATTTTAAATAACTATATTTGAAATATATATATAAAATCAGTGACCTAAGGTTCTATGAACAAAAAGTTAGAAAAATGAGAGAAGGTTAAACCTGAAGTAAACATAAGGGAAAAATAAAAGTAGGACTGAAGACAATAAACTAGAAAAGTGACAGTTGAGAAAATCAACAAAGTTAAAAGTTGCTTCTTCAAAATAATAAAATGTGTAAGCTCTAGCAAGCCTGGAGAAAATACATATCAATATCTGCAACAACAAGAAGCACACACATTAATACAGATTCCATGGGCATAGAATATTAAAGTATGAACAAATCAAATCTAGCAATACTTAAATGCCTCTCAGTCAGGATCTACTGTTGTTTTTTATCTTGGGGAAGAATTTGGTGTAACAGTGGAAAATCAACCAGTGCAAGTTTCCATATTAACATAATAAAAGAGAAAAAGTATATGATAAGGTTATCTCAATAGATACAGATAAAAAGATTTAAGAAATTTGAATATCTAGTCATGATTTTCAGAAATACTGTCACTAAGAATAGAATAAAACTTTATTTCATAAAAGCTAGCTGAAAACTCTATAGCTGAAATTATACTTAATAGTGAAATATGGAATACTTTTAAACTAAAATTGGAAATAAAAGAAATCCACTCCTACAATGTCATTATACTGGAAGTCCTAGCAATGCAATAAAACAAGAAAAAGAAAGCAAAAGGCATAAAGATGAGAAAGCAATAGGTAAAAAGTCTGTATCACAAATGTTGTTTGTGTATGTAAAAAACCCTATAAAATCAACACACACATACACAAAAACCAATAGAAATATTAAATGAGTTTATCAAGGTCACAGCACATAAGTCAATATACAAAATACTATTTTATTTCTAAATGTTAACAACAAATTGGAAAATGAAATTGAGAAAACTGTCACAATAGCATCATAACATTCATCACGTAGGAATAAATTATCAACATGTGTATATATAATTTTTGTACACTCAAAAGTAATATCTATAACATTGCTGAGAGAAATTAAAGACACAAGTGAAAGATATACCGTGTCAATGAAGTAGAATACTCAGTATTAAGATGTTCATTATCACAAAATTGATCTACAAGTCAACACCAATAGAAATTTCAGCCGATTTTTATTTTTTTTATAATTTCTTTATTGAGAAATAGTTATTGTACCATAAAATCTACTCTTTTAAAGTGTAAAATTTATTTTATTATATTCACAGAGTTATGCAACCATCACCACTATATCATTTAATAATATTTTTATCATCTAAAAAGGAAGTCCTGTACTCTTTAGCAATCACTCTTTTTGTTTGAATTTGTAAAATGGTTTGCATTTTATTTATTATTTTATTTAATTTATTTATTTTTCCCTGTTGCCCTTCCCACCCCTCAGTACATGCTCTCATCCATCTCGTCCCCCCCACCCTACCCCCTACTGCCCTGTATCCACCCTCTTTCCTCTTCTCATCCCCTGGAAGCCACTAATCTATTTTCTACCTCTATAGGTTTGCCTATACTGGATATTTTACATAAATGGAATCATGTAACATGTGCCCTTTTCTTGCCTATTTTCTTTTACTTAGCATAATGTTTTCATGATTTATCCATGTTGTAACCTGTATCAGCACTTCATTCCTTTTATGGCTGAATATAATATATTCATATACCTATTATATGACTTTTTTTGCTTATTCATTCATCAGGTGATGGACATTTGAGTTGTTTCCACTTTTTGGCTATTATAAAAATGCAGCTGTGAACAATCAAAAATAAGTTTTAGTTGGACATATGTACTCCATTCTCTTGGGTAGATTCCAAGAAGTAGAACTTCTGGGTCATATGGTAACTCTATGTTTACATTTTGAGGAACTGCCAAACTGTTTTTACGAAGGGGTGAACCATTTTACAATCTCACCAATAATGAATGACAGTTCAAATTTCTCCACATCCTCACTTATACCTGTTATTGTCATAAATTTATTTATATTTTTATTGATTTCAGAGAGAAAGGGAGAGGGAGAGACAGAAACATCAGTGATAAGAGAGAATCATTAATTGCTATTATCTTTTTTATACTAGCCATCCTAGTATGTGAGAAGTGATATCTTGTTCTGGTTTAATTTTTTTTAAATAAAATAAAATTTTATTTAGTTTGTATTTTTTAAATAAATCTTTATGGTTCAAATTATACAATTGTTCCTTTTTACCACCATAGCTCCCCTCCACCCAGCTCCCATCCTCCCACCCCATTTTCTGCCCTTACCTCTCACGCCATTGTCCTCATCCATAGGTGTATGATTTTTGTCCAGTCTCTTCCTGCACCCCCCTCACTTCTTTCCCCTTGAGAATTATCAGTCCACTCCCTTTTTATGCCCCTAATTCTATTATATTCACAAGTTTATTCTGTTCATCAGATTTTCAATTCACTTGATTTTTAGATGCACTTGTTGAAAGATATATATTTGTTCCTCATAATTTTTATCTTTACCATTTTCTTCTCCTTCCTTTTCTTAAAGAATACCTTTCAGCATTTCATATAATACTAGTTTAGTGCTGATGAACTCCTTTAGTTTTTTTTTGTATCTGTGAAGATCTTTATCTGACCTTCAATTCTGAATGACAGCTTTGCTGGGTAGAGTAATCTTGGACCTTCAATTCTGAATGATAGCTTTGCTAGGTAGAGTAATCTTGGTTGTAGATTCTAGTTATTCATCACTTTGAATATTTCTTGCCACTCCCATCTGGCCTGCATAGTTTCTGTTGAGAAATCAGCTGACATTAGTATGGGTACTTTCTTATAGGTAATTAACTGTTTTTCTCTTGCTGCTTTTAATATTCTCTCTTTGTCTTTTGCTCTTGGCATTTTAATCATGGTATGTCTTAGTGTAGTCTCTTTGAATTCCTTTTGTTTAAGGTTCTGTGCACATCCTGGACTTGTAAGTCTATTTCTTTCACTTGTAAGTCTATTTCTATTTCTTGGGGGAAATTTTCAGTCATTATTTCTTCAAATAGGTTTTCAGTATCTTGCTCTCTCTCTTCTAATGGCATGCCCATAATTCTGATGTTGGTATGCTTGAAGTTGTCCCAGAGGCTCCTTACACTATCTTCACATTTTTGGATTCTTTTTTCTATTTGCTTTTCCAGTTGAGTGTTTTCTGCTTCTTTGTATTTCAAATCTTTGATTTTTGCATTCTTCTAGTTTGCTGTTAGGTCTCTGTATAATATTTTTTATTTAAGTCAAAGTATGTTTAAATTCTAGTTGGTTCCTTTTCATCTCCTCTTGGGTCTCACTAAATTTATCCATCTTTTCTAGGAAATTCTTGAAAAACCTTATAACCATGGTTTTGAACTCTATATCCAGTTATTTGTTTTCCTCTATTTCTTTCGTTTGTGATCTCTTTGTCTCTGCATTTTCGCTGCTTCTCTGAATTGGTAGAGTAGCTTTGTGTGTTAGGTGTCCTATATGGCCCAGTAGCTCTGCCTCCCCAGTTACCTGAGGTGGACACTCTTGGTGCACCCCTTTGTGGACTGTGTGTATAGTTTTGTTGTAGTTAATTCTTGATTGTTGTTGGTATCACTGGGGGAAATTGACCTCCAAGACAATTGGTTGTGAGGATCAGCTGTGTCTGTGCCCAGAGAACTTCTGTGCTGGACTCAGCCTTAAGACTCTGTGCTGAGCTTGGTTGTGGTGGAGCCTCAGGGCTGAGCAGACAGCCTTGGCTTCCTGTCAGCCCTTCCCTACATGGCAGCCCCTGGGTCTCAGTGCCCCTGGGTGACTGCTGCAGCCCTCTCTGTGTGCACGTGTGAGCGCCTCCAGACCTCTGCCTTTCAAGCTCCCCTGAATTTCTGTGTGCTCTAGGGACCCATATGAGTCTGGGTCCCCAGGGTCTCACCCGAAACTGGGGTTCAGTGCAGTGGGACTTGGATTTCAGTGTAGTTGGGAGGTTCTGTTTTCCTCCCACTAGAGAAGGCCAGCAGCACCATCAGCAGTCAGTCCTCTTTGTGTGTGCCTCCAGACCTCTGCCTTTCACAGCTCCCATAAATTTCTGTGCACTCCTCCCTTTTCACGACAGTCCAGACTCCCCTGTATGAGTCTTACCAGGAACTGGGGTTCATTGCAGTCAGAAGTGATGTTCAGTGCAGTTGGGCACTCCACCGCCTGCCCTCTCCACTGCCCATCCTCTCCACACGCTTGTTTCCCTACCTCAGCTTTTTACAGCTCCTCTGAGTCTTTGTGAGCCCCTCTCTTTTCTTCTAGTTGTAGAATTTTCACTTAGCCAGCTTTCCTGTGGTTCTGGATGGTGTCCGTTCTTTTAGTTGTAATTTTGAAATTGTTGTGTGAGGCAGCAGTTTAGGTGTTCACGTATGCCACCATGTTGGTTTCTCCTGCAGCAGATTTTTAAAAGAAGTTGATTAGTTAATTCTAAAAATTACAAGGAAATAAAATGGAATAAAAATAGTCAAAATCTTAATGTAGAACAAAGTTGTAGGATTTCTGTTAAATTTTAAAATTTACTATGGAGTTATAAATCATCAAAACAGTGAAAGCTTTGACATAAAGATAGAGATGTAGCTGAAGAGATAGAACTGAGGCAAGAAATAGGTCTACCTACACATGTACAATAAAGTGATTTTTCAATCAAGGCACCAAGTCAAAACTTATAAACATTGGGCCGAGACCAGTTTGGCTCAGTTGATAGAGTGTCGGCTTGTGGACTGAAAGGTCCCAGGTTCGATTCTGGTCAGGGGCATGTATCTTGCTTGTGGGCACATCTCCACTGTGGGGCGTGCAGGAGGCGGTTGATCGATGTCTCTCTCTCATCAATGTTTCTGATTTCTATCTCTCTCCCTTCCTCTCTGTAAAAAATCAATAAAATATATTTTTAAAAAACTTATAAACATTGGAAAGATTTATACCCAAAGTTTCCTTGTTTGGTAGGTGTGGTTTTTATTGTCTTCCTTATAATTATGTTTAAATTTTTACACAATGAATATACTTTTTTAATAACTTTAAACAAATAAAACCTTTATAAAGTATTTGAGTTCAGATTCTCAATTCCTGCAAATTTTAGAATACTCATGGAAAATGAAACATCTTGTTCATGATAGATGAAGAGAACTTTTACTGCAAAGCTACTTCCTCATTAATAGCTCCTTTCTTCCTCAAATACATTATTTCCACAAGGCAAGAGTCCTATCTCTGCAATTTTTTAAAAAATAATAAAAGGTGAAATAATTATTGGAAAGAATTAGTAAAGATGAAAAGGATGTGAAAGCAATGCTATGATGCCAAAATAGCTATTCTAAACATTTGTGCTTGCTATGGCTTGCAGTTAAAATTT
Organism: Lasiurus cinereus; assembly: GCA_011751065.1. NCBI lineage: Eukaryota > Metazoa > Chordata > Mammalia > Chiroptera > Vespertilionidae > Lasiurus > Lasiurus cinereus. Next base: position 4,335,049 of record JAAGEH010002531.1, read on the forward strand.
AAAAATAGCACTTAAATATGCGTGTTAATAACATCCAGAAGGCATTTCTTTCAAGCCTGTTTGGGCTGTTGAAGGGTTTAATTTAACCACAGCATTCATTTATGTCTAGCAGTTAAATTTTTTTCTTTTAAGCTCAAAGGAACTGTGAGTTGTAACTATGATCTAATTGGTAAGGAATGAAGAATGTTTTTCATGTTTTATAGACAACATGAATCCCGATCATTTTACAGCAGTAAATTATGAAGCAATCCACTTGCTGTGTCTCCCTGTGGAAGCCAGAGCCTCGCTCATTAAACTATAAAAATAACTTGCTGGGTTCGGCAGCTCCTAGAAAGGCTCTCTGACAAGGTGGGTTATTTTTATTTCACTAATGCACATTTGCTGGGCAGTCCAGAACAAGTGAGATTCTTTACGGTCCCCAACTACATCAATTTATAACTACATCTACATGTTAGAGGAGACGTGCAAAGAACCTAAACTGCTATAGAGGAAGATAATTTATTATTGATCTTTTTTCAACTCATTTTTTAAAAGCAACCACAATTCACTGGTCCCTTGGTTCCTTTCTGAAGCTCAAGTAATCTATACCACACTTGTAATGCACCCTACCAGGTTTCTGTGGTGAAGTTAAAGGGTATAGGAATCAGTAGTGCCCCGTTTCTTGATGTCTCAGAGAGAAATAAGGAGTGACAGCCCAGCCATTTAAAACCAAGGAGCATAAACTCATCTGTCAGGTCTGCCCTATTGTGAAAGATCTTAAAAACGTAAGTGCTAAGGATCTGTTGTTTAAATATGCGTGTTCAATTACTTCTTACCTAAAAAGTCAGGTACTTAATTTTACTGGAAGAAAAATTACAATGATTTTAAAATTTTTCTTTTCACCTTAAAAAGTCAAATGTCCCTTTGCAAGTAATTTGATGATCATGGCCACTGCTCAGGACTGAAGGAAGTTAGAAAAAGACTGTGACACAAAATCTGTATCTCACGGACTTTTCCATCAAGCCCTATAAGGATTGATCCTGATCGCTTTACTCTGGTTCTACAGTGACCACACTGTTGTGAGGAATTCACAATTTCAGTAGCAATTGCACAGAACATGCTTCCTTTTCTGCGATTAGAATCAGGGCTATGTACTAAGACTCCATTTGTAAAGACCACCTCCCACAGAGCTGCTTTACATCTATCCTTTATACTAATAAAATCAAAAGCAACCTTTGTCATCAGAATATGGATTTACTGATAAAATATTAAATAGTATAACACCATTACTGGGGACTATTGTAATAATTGTGCTATAATGATTATGATAGGTGAAATTAAAATACTTATAAGAACATTACAATACATTTGAGCAGAAAATCTACCTAAATTTGCCATAGTTCCCATTCCCATTTGACATTTTCACATACCTTGCGCCCCCCACAGTCAATGTTGTTTTTATTTCACGTATTTTGGTAAACTTGTTAAAGGCTAAAACTTACACCTATAAATAAATTGTACTGTTCCTTCCTTAAGTTGGAAAACTTACTTTTATACTTTGAGAGAAGGTTAAACCTGTACATAATCTTATTCCATTGTATAAAATGGTTATACAGGGAAATGGGAATTATGGGATTTGGGCCACTGGTGAAGTATAGTCAGAATATCTCGGTGTGAATCCTGGGTTCATCAGTTACTAGTTGTTGTTTTTTCTCTTTCTCTTTTTTTCATTTCACTTTCTGATATGTGAAATAGCAATAGTAAAACAATAACTTCTTTTATATATCATTCAGATATTTTTGGAAGATTAAATAAGGTAAAATATTTGAAAACATTGGTATAACACAGCACCATACAAATATTAGCAGTTATTAGTATATTGGCCATTGCACTATTCTACCTATTAGATCAGTGGTTCTCAACCTTTCTAATGCCGCGACCCTTTAATATAGTTCCTCATGTTGTGGTGACCCCCAACCATACTTCATAACTGTAATTTTGCTATTGTTATGAATTATAATGTAAATACCTGTGTTTTCCGATGGTCTTAGGCGACTCTTATGAAAGTGTTGTTTGACCCCCAAAGGGGTCGCGACCCATAGGTTGAGAACCACTATATTAGATGGTTACCTTTGGCTAACCAAGCCATCTGAAAAATTGTAACAAACCTGTAAACAAATGCTGTGTGTACTCATATGGCTCATAGAAAAAATGTGGGTAAAACCCAGCATCTATTGATAAAAGAAGATAACAATAAAATAAGCTATGGTTTCTGAGGACAGTATTACTAATACTGGTCAAGAGAGAAAACTAGGATTTTTATGATCATTGAAAGTGATCATTATCCCACAGGATAGAGACAAAAAGTTATGAAAGGCAAACAAAAAATCTCATCATCCTACCAACATCTGCACCCACACCCTCCTGCAAATGTGGTTGAAGTGTCCTACTCCTTGCCCAGGCCTATTCAAAAATTGTAGACTTCCCATCCTCTCTCACCAGTTAAAGAGAGTGACTGCGGCAATCATTAGACTTTTTCCCCTCTCTACTGAATTATTACCAATAGAAATAAAATATCTTAATCTTTTCCCATTTTAAAAAACTCTCTTTAACCCCTACTCTCCACCCACTCCATTTCTCTCTTGACATTTACAAGAATTCTTGAAATATTTCTTTGTACTCAATATCTCCAATTTATTTTTATTTTTGAGATATGGTTGACATATTATTTCAGATGTACAGTATAACAATTTGATATGTACATACATTGTGAAATGATCACCCCAATAATTCTTAACATTTGTCCCCATACAAAGTTCCAATTTTTTTTTCTTCTGCTGATGAATTTTAAGATGTGTTCCCTTAGCAGCTTTCAAATGTGCAATAGACTAGTAGTATTAACTATAGTCACCATGCTGTACATTATTCCCCAGGACTTATTTATTCTGTAATGGGAAATTTATACCTTTGACACTCTTCACCCACTTCACCTACCTTTGACACCCAGCCTCTGGCAACCAACAATCTATTCTGTCTCTGTAGTTTGAAAATTTGTTTTTGTTTGTATAGTATATGTCTTTCTATGTTCAACTTCACTTAGTAAAACGCCATTAAGGTACTAACGAGTTGTTGTAAATGGCAAGATTTCATTTTATGTGTGAATCATATTCTGTTGTATACATATGCCACAACCTCTTTATCCATTCTTCCTTTGATGAAAATTTAGATTGTTTTCATATTTTGGCTATTATAAATAACTAGAGGCCCAATGCATGAAAATTCGTGCAAGACTAGGCTTCCTTCCTCCAGTTGCCGATACCAGCTTCTCTCTGCCACCCGGGACTCAGGCTTCCCTCCTCTGGCCACCAGCAGGCACTCAGGACTCATGCTGGCTTCACCCAGGCCCCCCGCAGACACCGGGGACACAAGCTAGCTTCCCCTGGGCCACCTGCAGGAACATGGGACCTGGCTGTCTTCCCTCCAGCTCTGGTTTAGTCAGGAAAAACATCCTGAGATGTCTGATTAATTAGCATATTGCCCTTTTATTATTATAGATGCTGCAGTGAACATAGGGTTTATATATATTTTCAAATTAGTGTTTTCTATTTGTTCAGAAATAATGCCCAGATGTGAAATTGCTAAGATCATATGAGAGTTCTATTTTTAATTTTTTGAGGCATCTCCATATTTTCCATAGTGGCTGTACCAGTTTACATTTCCATCAACAGTGTTCCCTTTTTTTCTGCATTCTGGTCACACTTGTTATTTCTTGTCTTTTAGTGATAACCATTCTAACAGGTGGAGGTTATATCTAATTTTTTATTTGCATTTCCCTGACCATTAGTGATTTGAACATCTTTTAATGTCTTCTATATAGGTCTTTGGAAAAATGTCTGTTCAGATCATCCACCAACTTTTAATAAAAACAATTTTTGGCTGTTGAATTGTGAGATTTTCATATACTTTGGATGTTAATCCATTATCAGATACATAATTTACAAATATTTTTCTTTTTCATTTTATTGTTACTTTTACTGTGCAGAAATATTTTAGTTTGTTGTATTCCTGCTTATTTAATTTTACTTTTATTGCCTTTTCTTTTGAGTCAGATCCAAAAAATCATTGCCAAGACCCATGTTGACAAGCTTACCACCTTTATTTTCTTCTAAGATTTTTATGGTCTCAGATCTTGTATTCACGTGTTTTATGTTTGGTAGAATTCACCAGTGAAGGTCTCTAATCCTGGACTTCAGTTTTTGGGGAGGTTTTTGATTACTGATTCAATTGCCTTACTAGTAATCTGTTGATATCTTCATGATTCAGTATTTTTCTACTGGGTTTTCTTAATTTTTTGGCATATAATTGTTTAATTGTTCATAGTAGTCTTTTATGATTCTTCGTATTTCTGTAGAATGAGTTGCAACATCTCTTTTATTTCTGATTTTACTTGATACCTCTCTCTCTCTCTTTATCACTCCCCCACTCCCTAAAGTATTTTATGTATGTATGTATGTATGTATATATGTATGTATGTATGTATATATTTTCAAACAACTGGCTCTTGGTTTTATTGATCTTTTCTATGTCTTTTAAATCTCTATTTTATTCATTTTCACTCTGTTCTTGTTTTTTATTGTGGTTGTGTGTTTTTTTTTTCATCTATTAATTCTGAGCTTTTTAAAAGTTTCTTGAAGTGTAAAATCAGGTTGTTTATTTGATTTTTTTTAGTTTTATAAGTTTAAGGCCTACCGCATGATAGTTAAATCTACATATATAATGAAATGATTGTACAGTAGTTTCATCTAACATCTGCCACATAGATACAAAAAAAGAATTAAAAAAAATTCCTCCTTGTGATGAGAACTCTTAGAACTTACTCTCTTAACAAGTTTTCTATATATCATACAGCAGTGTTAGCTATAGTCATCATGGTGTACTTACAACCCCAGTACTTATTTACCTTATAAATGAAAGTTTGTATCTTTTGACCATCTTCCTCCAGTTGTTCCCTTCCCCAACCTGTGGTAACCACAAATCTGATCTCTTTTTTTTTAATTTTTTTTAATTTTTATTAAATTTTTATACATATCTCCCCATTGCCCCTCTCCTTCCCAGGCATACCCCGACCCCCCAGTGTCTGTGATCATTGGTTATGCTTATATGCATGCATACAAGTCCTTTGATTGATCACTTATCTACCTCACCTAACTTTAATCTTTCTGCTGTAATTTCACAGTCTGTTTGATGCTTTATGATTTTTGTCCTCCTTAGAATTATCAGTCTACTCCCTTTCTGTGCTCCTGATTCTATTATATTCACCAGTTTATTCTGTTGATCAAATTTTTAACTCACTTAATTTTTTAGATTCACTTGTTGATAGATATGTATTTGTTGTTCATAATTTTTTGTCTTTTACCTTTTTCTTCCTCTTCTAAAAGAGTACCTTTCAGCATTTCATATAATACTGGTTTGGAGTTGATGAACTCCTTTAGCTTTTTCTTCTCTGTGAAGGTCTTTATCTGCCCTTCAATTCTGAATGATAACTTTGCTGGATAGATTATTCTTGGTTGTAGGTTCTTGCTGTTCATCACGTTGAATATTTCTTGCCACTCCCATCTGGCCTGCATCGTTTCTGTTGAGAAATCAGCTGACAGTCGTATGGGTGCTCCCTTGTAGGTAATGAACTGTTTTTCTCTTGCTGCTTTTAATATTCTCTCTTTGTCTTTTGCTCTTGGTATTTTAATTATGATGTGTCTTGGTGTGGTCCTCTTTGGATTCCTTTTATATGGGGTTCTGTGTGCTTCCTGGACTTGTAAGTCTATTTCTTTTACCAGATGTGGGAAGTTTTCAGTCATTATTTCTTGAAATAGGTTTTCAGTATCTTGCTCTCACTCTTCTTCTGGCACCCCCACAATTCTGATGTGGGTATGCTTGAAGCTGTCCCAGAGGCTCCTTACATTATCTTCACATTTTTGGATTCTTTTCTCTTCTTGCTTTTCCAGTTGAATGTTTTCTGCTTCTTTATATTTCAAATTTTTGACTTGATCCTTGCCTTTCTCTAGTCTGCTGTTAGGACTCTGTATAATAGTTTTTATTTCAGTCAGTGTATGTTCAATTTCTAGTTGGTCTTTTTTTATCTTTAGTTGGACCTTTTTCATCTCCTCTTGGGTCTCACTAAATTTATCCATCTTTTCTAGCATATTCTTGAAAAACCTTATAAGCATGGTTTTGAACTCTATATCCAGTTGTTTTTCTTCCTCCATTTCTTTTGTTTGTAATCCCTTCCCTTGTCTCGGCATTTTCACTATGCCGGGGGAAAACTTCTGTGTTGAATTCAGCTTTATGATACCAGACACAATGCCTCAGAAGCCTCTGTTGAGCTTGGGATGGGTGGAGTCTCAAGGCTTAAGGGACCGCCTTGCCTTCCAGTCGGCCCGGCCCTCCACAGCCCCTGAGTCTCACGTGACTGGGTAATGGCTGGAGTGGTCCTTGTGCATGCACCCGCAGTGCCTCTAACCGCTGCCTTTCCAGCTTCCCTGCGCACCAGTACCACACGAGTCTAGGTCTCCAGGGTTTCGTCCGAAACAGGGGCTTAGTGGACTCAGAAGTGGCACAGTTGGGAGGGTCTGTCTCCCGCCCACTCGCGAAAGCCAGCGGCACAATCAGCAATCTGTCCTGCGTGCAGTGCCGTGCGTGCCACCAGGCCTTTGATCTTTTGCGGCTCCCCTAAATTGCCGTGCACTTCTCCCTTTTCACGGTCCAAACTCGCCCCGTATGAGTTTCGGCTGGGTCTGGGGTTTAGTGTCGTAGGATAAGGAGTTCAATACCTTTGAGAGTCTTCATCTCCCTCCTGCCAGAGAAAGCCAGCCAGGTACTCAGGCACCCGCTCTCTCCCCGTGCGCGTCTCCGTACCTCAGTTTTTTGCAGCTCCTCTGGGTTTCTGTGAGCCCCTCTCTTTCCCTCTAGTTGTAGAACTCCCACTCAGCCAGCTTTCCTGTGGTTCTGGATGATGTCCGTTCTGTCTTTTAGTTGTAGTTTTGAAATTGTTGTGCGAGGCAGCAGTGTAGGTGTTTACCTATGCCGCCATCTTGGATTCCAGCCTGATCTCTTTTTTTAATGAGTTCTTTGTAATAGGGTGTTTTTGTTTTGTTTAGTTTTATCCCTCATATAAGTGATATCATACTATATTTGTCTTTCTCTGATTTAATTCACTTAGTATAATGCCTTTAAGGTCTATGTCTACTGTCCCAAATGGTAGCGTTTCCTCATTTTTATGGCTGAATAATATATATATCACAACTTATTTATCAAGTCATCCATTGATGAATGCTTAGATTGATAGCTATGTCTTGACTACTCTATCTAATAAAAGAGTAATATGCAAATTAACCATCACTCTGCTACACCCAAAAGCCATGCCCACCAGCCAATTATGAGTGAGTATGCAAATTAACACCAACCAAGATGGCTATGGCTATGGGGCATGCTAGAGGGAGGCTTGGGTTTCCCCAGCAATGGAGGAAGCCAAGCTTTCCACACACCCTGGTGGGCCCAGCTACAAAGTTTCAATTATAGAAGATAAATAAATCCCAACAAAAATGGTGGCAGCCACAGAGCTGGAGAAAACAGGAGGCTAGGGTTGCCCCCGGCGATGGAGGAAGCCAAGCTTTTGCAGCCCTGGCCTATCTTGGCCTCTGCTTAAGGCTACAAAGTTTAAATTATAGAAGATAAATAATCTCAACAGAAATGGCTGCCACCACAGAGTGGGCAAGAGGCTTGGCTCTGCTCCAGGCTACAAAGTTTCAATTGTAGAAGATAAATAAATCCCAGATACCAGGGCCTCCACTTGAGTTGCCATCAGGCATGGTCAGCCTGCAAACCAACACAGACCCCTTGCCCAGGCTACCCCAAGTCCCAAGGAAATACCCACCCTGATCTGGGACACCTTTTAGGGCAAATCAGATGGCCCCCACCAGTGCATCAAGACTCCTATCTAATAAAAGAGTATTATACAGATTGACCATCATTCGAACACACAAGATGGCTGCTCCCATGTGGTCAAAGATCCTGCCCCCATGTGGACACAAGATGGCCAGCAGGGGAGGGCAGTTGGGAAGGACCAGGCCTGCACAGAGGACAGTTGGGGGTGATCAAGCCTGCAGAGAATGGCAGTTAGGGGTGATCAGGCTGGCAGAGGAGGGAAGTTGGGGAAGACTGGGCCTTCAGGAAAGAGCAGTTGCGGGGGACCCACGCCTGCAGGGGAGAGAGCAGTTGGGGGCGGACCAGGCCTGCAGCAAGGACAGTTGGGAGCAATCAAGCCTGCAGGGGAGGGCAGTTAGGTATGACCAGGATGGCAGAGGAGGGAAATTGGGGATGACTGGGCCTCAAGAAAAGGGCAGTTGGGGGGTGGGGGGTAGGCCTGCAGGGGAGAGCAGTTGTGGGGGAACCAGGTCTGCAGAGAAGGGCGGTTAAGGGTGACCAGGCCTGAAGGGGAGAGCAGTTAGGGGCAAACAGGCTGGCAGGAGAGCAATTAGGCATCAATCAGGTTGGCAAGAGAGTAGTTAGAGGGTGATCAGGCTGGCAGGCAGAAGCAGTTAAGGGCAATCAAGAAGGCAGGCAGACGAGCAGTTGGGACCTAGCAGTCTTGGATTATGAGAGGGATGTCTGACTGCCCGTTTAGGTCTCATCCCACCAGGATCCAGGCCTAAATGGCAGTCGGATATCCCTCAAGGGGTCCCAGATTGGAGAGGGTGCAGGCTGGGCTGAGGGACACCCCTCCCGCCATGCATGAATTTCATGCAACAGGCTTCTAGTTGTAAATAATGCAACATTGAACATAGGAGTGCATAGTTAGTGAGGGTTTTTGAGTTACTTTACCTTTGGATATATTCCCAGAAGTAGAATGGCTGGATCTTCTATTTTTCATTTTTTGAGGATCCTTCGTACTATTTTACAATCCCACCAACAGTGCACAGGGGTTCCATTTTCTCCTCATGCCTGCCAGCATTTGTTGTCTCTTGTCTTTTTGATGACAGGACAGGCATGCAGGAACTTTCCTCTTGGATTTGGTTTTACTACACTCCATATGTTTTGGTGTGTTGTACTGCCATTTTCATTTTTCTCAAGGTGTTTTTTAATTTCTCTCTTGATTTCTTCATTGATCCATTGATTCAGTGGCATGTTGTTTAATCTCCATATATTTGTGAATTTTCCATTTTTCTTCTTGTCTTTGATTTCTAGTTTCATACCATGATTAGAAAAAAATGCTTAATATGATTTTAGTCCTCTTAAGTTTATTAAGACTTGTTTGAGGCCTAATATCTCTTTGGAGAATGTTTCACATGTGCTTCAGAAGAATGTGTTTTCTGCTGCTTTTGAATGAAATGTTATGTACATATCTGTTAAGTTCTTTTCTCTATTGTGTCATTTAAGGCTGATTTTTAAAATTGATTTTCTGTCTGGATGATGTATCTATTGATGTAAGTGAGGTGTTAAAGTCTCCCCTACAGTTATTGTATTGCTTTCTATTTCTCCCTTTAGGCGTGTTAATATTTGCTTTATATATGTTAGGTGCATAAATATTTACAAATGATATGTCCTCTTGTTGGATTGACCCCTTTATCATTATGTGATGCCCTTTATGTCTCTTAATACAGTCTGTTTTGTTCTGTTTCCTCTTTATTTTTTCCCACCACCATTTATCATCCCTGTGCCTTTCTTTACCTCCACCCACCCTAACCCTCCATAATTACTACACTGATGTCTTCTCAATCCCTCCAATCCCCCCATCCCACCCCACCTCTGAGTTGTCAGCCTGCTCTCTATAAGTCTGTCCCTATTTTGCTTATCCTATATGATTTCACTCATATGTGGAATCTAATGAACTAAAATACAGTCTTTGTTTTAAAATCTATTTGTGGGATATAACATGGCAACCACACCTTTCTTTTGATTTCCATTTGCATGAAACACCTTTTTCTATTCTTTCACTTTCAGTCAGTGTGCCTTACAGCTATATTGAGCTTCATGTAGGAAGCATATAAATTAGTGTTGTTTTCTTATCTATTCAGCCCCTCTGTGTCTTTTGGTTGGAGAATGTAGTCTATTCCAGTAATTATTGATAATTATGCTCTCATTGCCCTGTTGTTAATTTTCTGGCTCTTTATAGTTGACCTCTTCCTTATTTCTTCTCTTCATTTGTAGTTTGATTGCTTTCCTTAGTGGTATGCTTAAATTCCTATCTTGTCATCTTTTGTGAATTTACTATAGGTTTTTGCTATATGGTTACTATAAGGCTTACATATAACAATCTATATTTATAACAGTCTATTTTAGGTTGATAAAAACCTTATGTTTGAATATAGTCTAAAGCTCTACATTTTTACTCTGTTTCCTTACCTTTATAATAACATTTGTAGATTTATTTGTGCTGAATATGTCCAATTTATTTTCTTCTAGTTTTTCTTAAGCTCGCATCATAAGCATTTGCTCCCGTCAAACTATGAAACAACTACTCTTATTTGGCCAAAGAAAACCACATTGCTAAATTTTATGTGTAGAGTACACATTTAGCCTCACTTTCTACCTACTTCTTTGGTTGCTCTTTTTAATTCCCTCTTGCTGGCTCTTACTAACAGGTTTATTGGCATGTTCCATATTTCGGTCTTTAGGCCTCTTTTCTGTTATTTCATCCAGTGTCATGGTTGGATGGTCATCCAGATCCTGATTCCATAATTTATATCTCCAGCCTCGATACTTTCCCTCCCCAAATGCGGGTGTGTTTATTTAATAGCCTGCTTGACATCAATCTTGATTGGTCCCAAATTTAGTTCCTGATATTCCTCCCCATAGTGGTTCCTCCCATACTCTCACATCTTAATTATAATTAGTCTTTCTAATTACTCAGGAAAAATTCTCAATCATCCTTGACCTGCTTTTACTCTCATAACCCAAATTTAAAATATCAGCAAATTTTTCTGGTTCGACATCCAAACTATATCAAGAACCCAATCTTCTTTTTTTAATTTTAGATATTTATATAGAATAAATTTGACACATTGTGTAAATTTAAGAGGTACAATGTACTACTTTAATATATTTAAATATTGTAATATGATTGCTGATGTAGTAATATTTACCTCATTACATAATTACAGTGCAATATCATTGTCTATATTCATTATGTTTTGCATTAGATCTTTATGACTTATTCACTTTTTGTTACAAGTTTGCACCCTAAAACTATCACTCCTCTGATAACCACCATTTTACTCTGTGTGTGCATGTTTTTTATAGGTTTAACTATTTTAGAATGAATCCAATAAATTTTCATCTCCACTGCTACCACCGGGTGTAAAGCATCAGTAAATCTTGTCTATATTAAAGTCCTGTCTTTCAATTGGTCTTCATCCTTTAACCCTCTTTTCCCTTAAACTATTAATAATGTAATGTTCAGAAATCTTGTTGAAACATAAGTTAGATCAGGTTAACTCTCAACTACAACAATAACAACTTAAAACTTTCAAATACCTCTTTATATTTCTCAGATTAAAAGACAGAATTTCTATAACCAAGAATGCTTTACATGATCTGGCCAACCATTATCATTCTGATTTCATCTCCTTCTCCTGTCCCAAGCATTCACTCTGCTCCAAACATACTAAACCCTTTTGTGTTCCTTAAGTAAATCAAGCACAGCCCTTCTTGAGGACTTTGCACTTGCTGTTCCTACTGCCTGGGGTTCTGATCTGCCAGAAGTTCATGCAGCTCCCCTCTCAGGAAGTAACCATTCTTGCTCTGTGGGAAGGTGATTCTGTCTGCCTTTAAATGAGATTGTTTTTATTTTGTCTTCATTTTTAATAGATAGTTGTACTGGATAAAATTTTCTTTTCAGTCTCTTTTTTAATTTAATTTTTTATTGTTGACACTATTTTTGCATATATCCCTTATTCCCTCCCCTTTGCCCACCTGCACCCAGGCCCCTTGGCCTTCACCACACTATTGTCTGTATCCATGGGCTATGCATATATATATATATGTGCTAATCCCTTCACCTTCTTTATCCAGTCCTGTCCCATTTCCCCTCTGACATTTGTCAGTCTATTACATGTATGTATTTTATCCTTCTGGTTCTATTTTTGTTGGTCAGCTTATTTCATTCATTGGATTTCACATATTAGATCATAAACTATTTGTTTCTCTCTAACTGCTTATTTCATTTAGCATAATACTCTGCAGTTTCATCCATGATGTTGTGAAGAGTAAGAGTTCCTTCTCTTTTACAGCCGTGTAGTATTCCATTGTTTAAATATACCACAGTAGTTTTAGCCACTCATCTGCTGATGAGCACTTGGACTGTTTCCAGACCTTGGCAATTGCAAGTAACACTGCTGAATAAAGAAGGTGAAGGGATTAGCGCATTTATGCATGTCTATATTCTTTTTGATTTATATTTCGAGATTCTTAGGAGATATTCCAAGTTGTGGGATCTTTGGGTCAAAAGGCAGTTCCCATCTCAATTTGTTGAGGGAACCTGATACTGTTTTCCACAGTGGCTAAACCAGTCTGCATTCTCAACAATAGTGCAAGAGTGTTCCCTTTTCTTCACAACCTCACCAGCACTTGCTGTTTGTTGATTTATTGAGAGTAGCCATTCTGACAATTGTGAGATGATACCTCATTATAGTTTGATTTTGCACTACTCTGATAGTGACTTTGAGCATTATTTCAAAAGTCTATTTGCCATCTGTTAGGTCCTTTTTGAAGAAGTGTCTATTTGGGGATAGAATTCTTGAAATGTTTTTCTTTCACTACTTTAAAAATGCTGTTCTTCTGTACATGTTCAATTGTATTGCTGCTTTTATATTTCTTTGTTGTTGTTTACTTTCAAAATTATGAAATGCTTAGTTATAGATTTCTTTGACTTATTTTACTTCAAATTTATGCAACTTTTTGGATATGTGGGTCATTTTTTTTATCACATTTAAAAAGTTGGCCAATAATTTTTAAAAAAAATTTTTTTCCTATCTCTTTCTCTCTGTCTCCTCTCCTTCTGGTCACATACATTAGTACATTTGATGTGATTCCACATGTCTTTGAGGATCTCATATTTCTTCAATCTTTCTTTCTATTCTTCAAATGTGTTCATTTCTATTTATTTTTTTAGTCTATGGTTTTGCTTTCCTTCCATCTCCCACATCCTTTTGAGTCCCTCTTCTTCATTTTTAATTTTATTAATTGCACTTGTCAATGCCAATTTCCATTTGGTTTTTACAACAATTATTTTTATCTCCTGATCTCTTATCTATTTGTTGATTTATTGTCATACTTTATTTCTTTGAATGTGATTTCTTTGAGTTATTTGTATATATTTATAATGGGCACTTTGAAGCCTTTGTCTGCTAAATACAACAGCTGTGGATAATGAGAGTGATCTATTGCTTGTGTGTTGTTGTTTTTCCTGAGCCATATTTTTTAAAATATATTTTATTAAATTTTTACAGAGAGGAAGGGAGAGGAATAGAGAGTTAAAACATTGATGAGAGAGAAACATCTATCAGCTGCCTCTTGCACACCTCCTATTAGGGATGTGCCTGCAACCAAGGTACATGCTCTTGACCAGAATCAAACCTGGGACCGTTTTATTCACTGAACCAAACTGGTCAGGGCCTGAGTCATATTTTACTAATCCTTTATATGGCTTATTGTTGTTGTTGTTGTTGTAAAAAAAACTGTATATTTTAAATAATACATGGTACCTACTACAGATTCTAAATTATATAGCAAAGTTCTTATTCTTATTCGTTATTTGTGTTTTTTATTTATTTAGTAACTTGCTAGTTCTAAACCTGTGACATTTATCTCACATGCACTGTGTAGTCAATGACATCTCTGCACAAGTTTTAAAATTATTATTATTGTTTTTATATTAAGTTTGGCCTATGTTTTGTCATAGCTTGGTTGGCATAGCTTAAGACAATTAGGCTTTAGTTCGCTGCAGGGGATAAAGATGTCTGTGGGGGAGCATACTCAAAGTTCAGTCTTCAAAATTATCCTGCTTTTACACTCTCCTGGTTCCATTTGCACTTCCTGTGTGTGCATTAAGATATGGAAAGGGGATTGAAGGGAGATTTGTAAGTATATATCACTTTGCCAGGAAATTTGCATTTGTGTATCTGGTGACATTCCAGAAAGTAGTGTGATGGGGAGAATATGATGTCAATAGTAAACTTAAGAGCATAGCTCCTACTAATTAAGGGAAAACCCCTTGAGGGCATGAGCATATATGCTTTGTATCTTCCCATGATTATAGTACAGAAGACTGAAGTGTGCTGAAATCGGTTTGGCTCAGTGGATAGAGTGTCAGTTTGTGAACCAAAGGGTCCCAGATTCGATTCTGGTCAAGGGCATGTACCTTGGTTGTGGGCACACCCCCAGTAGGGGGCATGTAGGAGGCAACTGATCGATGTCTCTCTCTCATCCATATTTCTAACTCTCTATCCCTCTCCCTTCCTCTCTGTAAAAGATCAATAAAATATTTTTTTTAAAAAAGAAGAAGACTGAAATGTGAAGATAGTAACTTCTCCAGAAAGGTTTACTTTCTTATTGATGGCAATGATGAAAATTATGTGAAAAAATCACAGATGCATTATGCTAGGTTAACAGAAGAACTTTGTTTAGGAGAGAAGAGAAGAATAGAAAGTGAAAACAAATCTCTTGATGGTTGAAAATAAACAGTTTGGATTGGTTCACACTAAACGCAGTCTAATTTGAGCTGGCAATTCATTCATTAGGGATTATGAAATAATATAAAATGCCAAGAATGTTTTTCAACTTGAACAAAAAAGCTGTTCAGGGAAGCCTTAGAAAAACCATTTTTATATCTCATACTGGGCCACCCAAAGAACATTTCTATAAGTGCTATTTGCAAAAGCATATTTTAAAATTCCCACTTCCCACTGGATAGCATGAAGGGGCATGTCCTGGCAGTTCAATTGTCTCCTCTCCAAAGCCTCATTTGTGTTAATTGTTATGTATATGTTTTCACTGGATCTTTTGGGAGTTTCTATTATATTTTGAAGTTACTCACTTTACATTAGTCAAAAACTTACACATGGCATCCTTAGATCACAACCTATTCATGTCCAAGTTGGTGACACCATTGAATGAAATATTCTTAAAATAAAACATATATATCATAGAGAGCTACTATAGTCTATCTAAGAATATTAAATGGGTATGATATATTGCAAAGATACCTTTATGGGAATTTTTAAAAGACTTAAATTCAACTGTAAATTATTTTACTATATTGGCTCTAGCTCTGATTACATTCTTGAGACTATGACCATAAAATATTTCAGTGCACTGATGGATGGAATTTTTCTAATTCTTTAGGCTCTCTCCAAGGGCCGTTTCTTTACTTGCAATTCTTAAGTGTGAGGAAGACAAGAGAGACTACTTTATTTCAGATTTTTAAGTTGCAAAGAAACCGATTTGCTTTTGCCTGGTACCACAAGCAATTTAAGTCTCACTACTTCAGTCCCCTGTGGTACATAAGCAATACAGCTGCCTTTCAAAGACATATCAATAACCATCTTCTTGGCAAAGTTTTATTGAACACATCTTTCTTCTGCAGCAAAATGCAATCTGGTTTTGATGAGTAAGAAGGATGGTGGACAGAAAGGTGAAAGTATCACTCAGTTAAAAACCAAGTATTGGCCAAAAGGAATAAAAGGAATTTTAAACCAGGATCTGAATACTGTAAGATTAATGAAAGCTGTGGGACTAAGGGAGCAGTATCCAACTACATAATAAAAGCAATAGAAGAGTATAATTATCCAAAGCACGTAAGCAGTAACATGACATACAGGGAATGAGATATAAATGTAGAAAATCTTGATTAATATTGGCTCAGTAATACAAAGCATAATCATCAAGCAAGAGCCAATGTAATTACAGTTTGCAAAATTATAATTTACTCAAATTTGAAAAGGCAGTGACATAGTAAATCATAAAAATATACAGATGCACACACCAAAATAATCTTAACACCTTAAACACTTATAAAATGTATTCTCTTCAATTTATTTGTGTGCTCATATATATGTAATCTGAGATTTCTATGTGTGTGAGTCTGAAATAAGTTCAGTTCCAACTGAACAAGATGCCTGCTGACTGTTAATGAGACAGATTGTCTTTTTTAATATATGTTTTTATACAAACTGATTATATTAAAGTATGTTGTAATTGAATTATTTTCTAGACCATTATTTAGGAATACTTGGTACTTTGGAGCTCTGTTTTTTGTGTGTTTTTTTAGCATACCACTGATGATTTTAAATATTTTAAATAACACAGTTTGTAAGAGAAAAAAGATCCTATTACCAATTGGGTTATTTGTAGAACAGGTAAAATTAAGCTTGGAGGATTTTTCTATTTCTATTTGGAGCTTGTTTCCCCTGTGCTTTTCTATAGCAGCAAAATTTGTTTAGACCAAGAGCCAAACATTTTAAATTAGTTAAATCTGTGGTCACATTAAAAGCAATTATGTCATTAAAGTTCTTATTTTACCACATTCTATCATATGGGCAATATTCTGAATTATAAAACCACCTGCATACATATAATTGAAACCAGTTTCCAACAGTTGGCTCTCTTAATTTGTGAAAGTTCAGTTCTAAGCTAGTAAAAGTGATTATATTTGCTTCTGGAAAGGCAACAGAGTAGTAGAAACCTTTTTAATTTTCTTCTTAAAACTAGAAGCCCAGTGCATGAAATTTGTGCATGGGGGGGGCGGGTGTCCCTCAGCCCAATCTCCACCCTCCCCAATCTGGGACTCACCTCCAGGGATGTCTGACTGCCCAGTGTGATCAGGCCTAAACAGGGAGTTGGACATCCCTCTCACAATTCAGGTCTGCTGGCTCCCAACCACTCACCTGCCTGCCTGCCTGTTTGCCCCTAACCGCTTTTGCCTGCCAGCCTGATCACCCTAACTACTCCCCTGCCAGCCTAATTGATGCCTAACAATTCCCCTGCTGGCCTGGTCAACCCTAACTGTCCTCCCCTGTCAGCCTAGTCACCCCTAACTGCCCTCCCATGCTGGCCTGGTCAATCCTAACTGTCCTCCCCTGCAAGCATGGTTGCTCCCAACTACCCTCCCCTGCTGACCTGGTCACCCCTAACTTGCCAGCCTTGTCCCTCCCTCCTGCCCTCCCCTGCTGGTCATCTTGTGGCAGCCAGCTTGTGTCCACATGGGGGTGGCCATCTTGTGTGTTCGAGTGATGGTCAATTTGCATATTACCTCTTTATTATATAAGATTATATTTTTAACTCACTGACTTCATGACACAAATATATCTAATGTAAGAAAAATAAATTATAGCAAGGATGGTAATACATGAGAAAAATAATAGTAATAATGGTAACAGATATCATTTAATGAATACTTGTGCTATGGGCGAATGTTAAGTGCATTATAAATATTACCTCATTTACTTTTCCCAACACAATCTTATCAGATACCTACTAATATCTCTATTTTTACCCTGAGGAAATAGGCTTAGATAGGTTTAGTGATGTGGTCAGTTAAACCAAGTAGATGTTGACTATCGGTGACAAAAGGAAAATAAGCAATTATATGTATTTTGAAAGGAACCTTGATAAACTAATAAGGAAAGTTTTCAAACTCATATTATGATATATTATGATATTTTCAAACTGTATTCTACAGATGCTTAAGATGTCCCACAAAGCACCTGATTTAATCATCTCTATTAATCCATATCATGACCTGTAAAATGTACAATTTATTACATAATACATATTAACATATGGGTGGACTTGCATTTTAATTTTAATAATGTCCAGAAAGGTTCAGGTAGATCCGCTTTGGGAATAAGTTTATCCTAATATAACAGCTAATATTTGGAGAGCCTGAGCAATGTGCTCATTTTACTGACAAGGATATGGAGGTTCAAAAAAGTTGGAGTAATTTGCCCAAGGTCAACTTTTAAGAGTTAATATTTGCAGATCAGAGTCTGATAGAAGAATACCTCTAACCTCTCCCATTTCACAGGGATACAGATTATGAACCTTTGTAGTCTTAATGACTAAACTTGGACACTGGTTCTGTTATTTCCTTTTGAAGCTACAGAATCAGTTTAGCATGTCTTGTGGTAGTTTATAAATGCAACATCCTCAACTGTACAAACCATCTAAGGAGACAAATCTAAAACAAAAATATCTGAGATCATCAATAAAGAAAAAGATATGCCAAAACTGGTTTGGCTCAGTGGATAGAGCGACGGTCTGCGGACTGAAAGGTCCCAGATTCAATTCCGGTCAAAGGCATGTACCTTGGTTGCGGGCACATCTCCAGTAGGGGGCATGCAGAAGGCTGATCGATGTCTCTCTCTCATCGATGTTTCTAACTCTCTATCCTTCTCCCTTCCTCTCTGTAAAAAATCAATTAAAAAAAAAGTTTAATTAAGTAAAAGATATATTTCAGTGGGTTATTCTTCACATCCAAACCCACTTCATAAGTGGAGAATGCTATGGTGACTGACCTTTTAAGAATGGTAGTTACCAGAGCTTGGCAAGGTAGAAGATCTAAGGCAGTGGTCGGCAAACTGCAGCTCGTGAGCCACATGCGGCTCTTTGTCCCCTTGTATGTAGCTCTTCCACAAAATACCACGGCCTGGGCACATCTATTTTGAAGAAGTGGCATTAGAAGAATAAGTTTAAAAAATTTGGCTCTCAAAAGAAATATCAATCATTGTACTGTTGATATTTGGCTTTGTTGACTAATGAGTTTGCTAACCACTGGTCTAGGGGGAGCATGAAGGCAAGAGAAACATCTAGCAATGGTATCGAAAGCCCTGCCTCTTTTATTTGGTTTTAGGGAAAGTTTCAAAGAGCTTCCATCTCTCTTCCAAAGAGCTCTGGAATATTGGCAAATTCTCAGGATAGACATTCGTGAGTAGGCACCTTCATTACTGATACATTACAGCTAAGTAGGGATACAGATTTATTCAAATAAAGGAATTGATAATATTTGTTGAATTTCTTGTGTTGTCAGCTCAGAAATAAAAGCTCATTGAAATTCTCAAGTCCTCTTCATCCCTTTATAGCCATCAAATGTTTATTGAGTGTCTGCTATTACTAAATCTTATAGCCATATGGTCATTTTTTAGTGTTCAGATAAATAGTTGACATAAATAATTTATTTTTATTTTTTACTTTATTGTATACAGATATATTTTATTTTGGAAAGAACTTTTGAGAGATAGTTTTGAATAGGATTGTTAATGGGGTTCCACTACAATAAAACTAATTTGTGTATTATTAAACCATATTTCAAAAAGTAAATAATTGCAATTATTTTAGCACTCAATTTGAATAACAAATTATTTATTCACCCTAATGTTAATACAATGTCACTCTTGAATAGAGCTTATCTTTCCCAGGTAGCCAACTGATCCAGTTTGAGCCAATAAGAATTATTCCCCAAGAACATTGAAATTGGAACTAAATGAATCAAATCTATTTGATGGTGGTGGGACCAGAAGATATCAGTGTCATATAAATTGGACAGCAAAGTAAATCAAGTCTTTAGAGAGGGAGACAGAAACCTAAGCAGCAAAGCGCTCTTGCATTATTAAGGCCCACAGAGGCCAGGAGAAGATAGGGGAGAAGGGAGAGAGAGAGAACTCACACTTGAAGGAATTTTGTCCATTCCATCAGCCATTGGTTCTCAATAACTCAGACTTGGCCTGCTATTTCTGCTCTCACTTCATATTTCAATCCCCTTCTGTTGTCTCAGGGATGTTACACAATTGTTACCTTGATGGGACTATCAATTTCCCCATGGTTCCTATGGCTGTAGATGAAAACCATTAAAATAACCATCTATATATTCACATTTCTAATATATGTAGATACAATGAAGACTTGAGCTTTTTTTCAAAAAAAAGCTCTTGCAGGAAAAATAAGCAGGCTCTTCCTTCTCTCTCATTTAATAAATATTTATTGAGCTGCTACTGGGTGTTAGGACCCTTCTAGATTTGAGGATTAAACCATGAACAAAACAGACACTTCTGACTTCTATTTGGGAGCAACAATCATTTACACTAATAAAAAAGAAAAATGCTAACTGACCGTATCTCCACTATAGCCACAGACAATCAGGAGTGATATGCAAATTAAGCCAACAAAGATGGAGGGTAAATTTGCATATGCAGGAGGGGCAGGCAGTGCCTGACACCGCCCGCAGGGTCCAGGCAGCCATCAGGTGGAGGAGACCCTTGAGGCTGCTAAAGCCTAGGAAGCTAAGGATGAAGCCCCTCTGAGGGAGAAGCTGAAGAGGAGGAGAAGAAGGAAATGGCTGACAAAAAGGAGAGGAAGAGGAAGAAGGTGCCAAGGAAGAATTTGAGGATGTAAAGGTGGAAGAAGAAGGAGGTGAAGGTGAAGGAGAAGATCCCCAAAAGTTGAGAACGAGAAGGATGAAGGTGCTGGGGATGAGCAAGCAACCAAGAAAAGATTGAGACCCCCTTAATTATTTCAGAAATAATCCTCCTGAAATACGTCAACCCCATCACTAAGCAGTTGAGTTCCCGATACTATATGAATTAAGTCAATCTATATAACATTTTAAGGTGAATCAGGTTGGACATTAAATGTTTCCTATGATTTTTCTCCTTATGCAAAGTATCTGCTTGCAGAGTGGCTTCCTGGCTTGCTGCCAGTCTGTGCATGGCCCATGCTTATGAGTTCAGGATCTATGACAATGTGAATAATTCAGATGTTTACAATAACATATAAATACATGAATTCACTGATATTAATGTTAAACTTCATGGAATCTTTGGTGGTTAGAAATTAAAAACCTCAAATTATGTGCAATAAACAGTAAACAAAGTTTCACTGAATGCAAAAAAAAAAAAATACATAGGGGCCAAGAAATGTTCAAAGAACTGGGGAACCATTCCCAAATCAGAAGGGAAGTCACAGGGTGTATGTTATTGTATGAATACAGTATTTTCTACTACTTACAACATATACAATGTAATGTATTAGATGCCTTCCTAACACATGAAGTATGTATTCTTATAGAGTAATACTGGTACACTGTTATAGTTATGGCAGTATGTCATATCCTATCTATATTAATAAAAGGGTAATATGCTAATTAGACCATGAGACCTTCCAGAAGTCCTTCCAGACAAAGCCATGGTGGTGGGGTGGAGGCAGAGGTGGTTAGGAGTGATCAGGCCAGGAGGGGAAGGCAGTTTGGGGTGATCAGGCCAGCAGGGGGATGCAATTGGGGGCAATCAGGCCAGCAGGCAGAGTGATTAGGGGTGATCAAGCAGGCAGGCAGGTGAGCAGTTAGTAGCCAGCAGTCCTAAATTGTGAGGATATTGACCTACTGCCTGTTTAGGCCTGCTCCCACAGGGATCTCAGATTGGAGAAGATGCAGGCTGGGCTGAGAGACACCTCCCCCTATGCATGAATTTTGTGCACCAGACCACTAGTATATAATAAAAGGGTAATATGTAAATTGACCCTAAGGGCAGAATGACCAAAAATGGCTAGTCACTATGATGTGCAGTGACCACCAGGGGGCAGATGCTCAATACAGGAGCTGCACTATGGTGGTCAGTGTGCTCCCACAGGGAGAGCACCACTCAGCCACAAGCCGGGCTGATGGCTGTGAGTGCACTGGAAGTGTCAGAAGTTTTTCCCACCTCTTCTGTAGCACTAAGGATGTCCAACTGAAGGCTTAGCAGTCATCCCCGGAGGGCTCCCGGGCTGCCAGAGGTATATCTGACTGCCAGCTTAGGCCCCATCCCCAGGGGAGTGGGTATAAGCCAGCAGGTGGACATCCCCAAGGGGTCCCAGATTGAGAGAGAGCCAGGGCTGAGGGACATCCCCCCCCCCGCCCCCGCAACCCCAAGTGCACAAATTTTCGTGCACTGGGCCTCTAGTAATTAAATCATGTAAAGCAGACAAACAGAAGTTGAGAGAAAGTAACATGGGTGTGGGTGTGTGTGTGAGGGCGGGGGGGCGGGGATGTATTCCAAATAAGGTGAGAGCAAGAGTGAAGGCCCTGAGTTTGCCTGTCAGATCTTTAAGCTTCCACTGCCCCTTTCATCCACACCCAATCTGTAACTATTCAAGTTTCCCAACAGCTGCTTTTTTGTTTGGTTTGGTTTTTTAGAGTTGGTTTTTCTTTTCTTTTCCTTTTCATTTTTTGGCTGCAAAAAATAAAATCTTGCAATTTATGTTTTTGCTAAACAGATACACATAAACATATAAGCTCAGCAGAAAATTGCTTTTAGCAAAGAGTAGTAGTATCATTTAGATGGATGCCAATTGAAAAGTAAGATTCCCTGTTGTCCAAAATAGCATCTAAAATGCTTGAGCTTTCACAAGTATTGTTATCTCTAAGTGTTTGTGTATTTAACATAATTAACCTAATGTAAATAGTCTGGTTTTCAGAAGCTTTTATTTTGTTAACATCAATATCAAAAACATTATTGTGAAATCTTTTTCTGTGGAGCAAGTGAGGATAAGCATAATTAAAACTCAAAACCTGAAAATTACTTCCATTTTGTAAGAATTCTGGTTTAAGACTGATAGTCTCTATATAGAAACTGTGCTTTTGCAGTTGTAACTGTTCATTGTGTTTTTCAAGCTGAATGAGGCTAATACAAAAACAATTCCTAATTACTGTGATTGGCTGACCTTTCCCATGGGAAGTAGCTGGAAAATAACCCCCTAGTTTTCAAGTCAAACCACTCTCAAATACAGTTCTGTTTAGCTGACATTGAACTCTATTACAGTACACTATGAATTCACTCTAATCATGGGCACATGGAGGATCAGCATTGCTTCCTGGAATCCCAGCTATTTTATTCAGTTCTCTTATCTTCTATAAAATTACACTGGGAATAAGTAATATTATACTGAACTGAGTTATCATTAAGAAATGTCATTACTGTACCCTCTGTACAGCAAATGAATTGAGGCCAAATAAAATCTGAAATTGCAATGACTTTTTGTCCTAATTTTAAAATTGGAGAGACCAACCCAGTGAAGACTTTCCTTTTACCCAATGTGGAGAGAAAAGAAGGAAAGATACGATATTCAAATTTTGAAAGCCTAAATATCTCCTCCTCTCTACCCCAAACTACCACACGTCCATAGCCCAACCTCGACCTGTAAAGAAATTTCACATACTGTTTTTCTACTCTGTTGAGGTAGCACCTGATTGCTCTAATATTCCTTTCTTAAACCCATAGTTACAATCTGCAGCTCTAATTTGGCATATTCTAATTAGTGTCATCTGCTACTTGCTTCCAAAGCTTAGAAAGCTGCCAGTACCCTAAGTTCTTTGATGATAGTCTCCATCCTGTCCAATTTTCAGCTTGATTACTTGATGGCCTCATGAAATGGTATTTCATAAAAATGAAAAAGGTTTATCACTTATAAGTGAATATGCTCTAAAGCAGCGGTTCTCAACCTGTGGGTCGCGAACAGCTAGCAGGGTCTCCTAAGACCATCAGAAAACACAGATATTTACATTAAGATTCATAACAGTAGCAAATTACAGTTATGAAGTAGCGACAAAAATAATTTTATGGTTGGGGATCACCACAACATAAAGAACTGTATTAAAGGGTTGCGGCATTAGGAAGGTTGAGAATCACTGCTCTAAAGGGTGTTACTAGCATCTCTGAATCATTGAATATCCTGTGAAGAAACAGTGAAAAAAAAACCCTCAGAAGACAAAGCTTTTTCCAGTTAGGAATAATAACTAAAAGTACCCAGGGGAACAGCTGTAAAAACTGCAATGTTCATGTGTTTCTTAATAATAAAAAGTAGATAAAGAGAATGAAATGGCCAGGCTGGGAAAAATTGTACTTGAAGCAGAAAATGTAATAGTCAATACATAATATGAGGTGGTAATTTCAGTGACAGGTTTCTTGTGACAATGAACAACATGAGAAAAAGGACAAATAAGTGACAAACTCTCTTTCATATGCATTTCATTACTAATAGCAAGATAATTGCCTCTGCATTGTGTATGGTTTTGATAGAGTAGAAATTAAGTCTAGTAGGTTAGGCATTTTTCTTTTTTTATTTTAGTTTTCAATTACAGTATACATTCAAGATTATTTGTTTTAGTTTCAGGTATACAGTCATATATTTTACAGAGTGATCCCCTCAATATTTCAAGTACCCACCTGGCACCATACATAGCTACTACAATATTATTGACTATAGTATTTATTGCATTGTGTATGTTTTGATATAGTAGAAATTAAGTCTACAAGGTTATGCATTTTCTAAAGCAGAGCTATTACAGTCACTTATAAAAGTGTATTACTTAATACTGCAACGGTGTAACTAGAAAGATAACAGATTCCATTACCCCAAATTTGCTTTTACGCACATGTTCCTGCAATGCAGATTGGAAGAGTTTCAAGGTGATATTTCCTCATGTTCAGCTTTTCATGCCATTCTCACTGTGAATGTTTAAAGCTACCTGCCATTGGTAAAGATATTTTAAGGACAGTTTATACATTTTCTTGAGATGTTTTATTTATTAGCAAGCGACACTAGTGTCAGGATAAGGTAAATTTCTATTTGAGAATCAGTCTTACATATTCAATTCATTCAACAAGTTATTAAGTACCTACTATGTATTATATTCCCATATAATTAAGTGCAAGTTACTTATATCAGTCAAGTTTCTTGTGTGCAACCAACAGAGACTAATTCAGGCTAATACATGAGAAAAGGAAGTTACTGCAACTTTAACAGGTAGGTCACAGACTTGTAGAGAGGACTGGACCACCTGATTCAGATTACAGGGTGACTATACAGCCAGACCTGCAGCCCAAACATGACATTCACTTAGTGCAGTGAGAGCAACAGGACCATCACTACAGGCCGTAGTTCTCCAGAATGTGTGCCACCCACACCAGCAACTAGATGCTGCATACTACAACTGGCTGCACCGTCCCAGAATATATGTGTTTTGCCAATAGCACACACACACAATTAATTGCCTGTCATTAGCTCCATAAGTACAATTAAGGGTAGTGTATCTGATAAGCTGAATCCTATCCAAATGAATATCTGGTATTTTGAAGCTTCTATTTTTGGAAATGAGCAGTGTGCAAACACGATCACTCATTGGGATGATCTATTTCTATCAAATGATAATCCTAGTGCTGTTAATAAAATAGCAGTGTTAAGTATAATTGTACTGGATCTGCAAAATATTTTTGGACTTACTCTTCATGGTATGACAACAGCAGGCATTTAGATGATCATTGGTTAAACGACTTCTCCCTACTTTTTTCTCTCCCTTGAGTACCATCTAAGTATACATATGAAATGACACTAAGCATAGTCAGATGAAATAGTTGAATAATTAGTCAGTAGACATCTGAGGCTTTGTATTTTAGCCTGATGCTCATAAAAGAAAACCTGAAAAACAAATATCACAAAACTTACTAGTTGTTAAAATGGTTCTGTCGATTCATGCCTGTTAAAAATAACCCATTTCCTATGGAAGGAACTTTTTTATAACAGTCATCTCTCAAAACTGATGCTGTTCCTACCAGTTTCTTCTCTGCTTACTTTCATTTCCAGACAGCCAGACATCCCTTCCCCCTCCCGTGCTATTATCAACTTCATTTAATATCAACTCTATTAATGGAAATTTGCATTAGTGGGAAAGTTCTCATTTTTCAAACTATATTTATTAATTTAGTGTAAATGTTAATTTAATATAATTTCCCAAACTTTTCCTGTTTGATGTCAAGAAGTCACTGGTTTGCTACTCAAAACAGCACTTAATGTCAATTATTGTAATCAGCCTTTCATTTGCACTGAAATTTTTAAGTGAAACTGATTTTAGTATGTCTTTAAACTTTCTCAATAATGAATTAAGCAGATTATAAACTATTCTTTAAATTTTTTTATTTTAAAGAACTGGAAATGGCTACTGGGGTTTTGTAACTGATCAAAACTACAAGAACTTAAATAATATGGTCTTTTAATGGATAAACCATTTGATCATTTTGACTATTTTCTTAGTTCTCCTTTGTCAGCATTCTTTCCAAATCTCTATGCTTTATATATGAAAACTAGAGGCCCAATGCATGAAATTTGTGCAAGGGGCTCGGCCCTCATAGCCACAGTGGCTTGCCTCAGCCCTCACAGCCTCAGCTTCATCCAGAAGGACGTCTGGACAGTTGTTCAGCTGTCTGGTCTAATTAGCATATTATGCTTTTATTATTATAGACTAGAGGCCCAGTGCACAAAATTCATGCACAGGGGGATGGGGTGGTCCC
Organism: Lasiurus cinereus; assembly: GCA_011751065.1. Lineage (NCBI taxonomy): Eukaryota > Metazoa > Chordata > Mammalia > Chiroptera > Vespertilionidae > Lasiurus > Lasiurus cinereus. Next base: position 4,361,394 of record JAAGEH010002531.1, read on the forward strand.
TCAGCCCAGCCTGCACCCTCTCTCAATCTGGGATCCCTCTCGCAATCTAGGACCACTGGCTCCTAACTGCTTGCCTGCCTGCCTGCCCGCCTGACCCTAACTGCTCGTCTACCTGCCTGATTGCCCCTAACTACCTCTGCCTCAGCCCCCACTATCGCAGTTTCATCTGGAATGACATCCGGAAGGTTATTCAGCTGTCCAGTCTAATTAGCATATTATGCTTTTATTGTTGTAGATTAGAATAAAAATACTTTGCAATGTGGAATATTATCATACCAATAATAGAATATTTTCTCTTTCTCACCTAATTTAACCACTAACTAACATAAAATTTTAGCAATTATTTTATAGTTAAATAGTATAGTTAAATTGATTTTATACTTAAATTGATTCTTTAAATAAGTAAATGCTTCATATAAAATAAAAAGGTCACTTCTATGTAATACATCAAATTCTTAGCTTTTAATTCAATGACATACACCAAATTATGTATTCTCTAATATTATCTTGACTTTTTTGTTTGGTTATCATGTATAGCTTCAAAACTAAATCATGTTAAATAGCTTTTGGTTGGACATTAGTTAGTCACTGCTCATAAGTAGCTTGTAATTAGGTGGTCCAGTAGTCTCAGAAATTACGCATGATGTTTATGTTTCTTGTTTTCAAGAGTGAGCCAACAATATTGCAAATCTTCATCAACTTTTTGTTGTCATTTGAGAAGACTAGAGTTTCTCAAAGCTATACACAAATCTTGTGTAATGTAATGTTCTTTTAAAAGCAATGAGAAAAGCCTGTAATTTTAGTGTAAGAGTTCTGACAAATGTCAAAGTGTTGTCAAAACTGTTGATGTTGAGGCAGCCATAGATTAGTGTTTAACCATTTTAATGTTCTCTAAATGACCACCATCTTTCCTGATTTAAAAAAAAAAGTGTCACAATTTATAACAGCAAAGAATATTTTCAATTGAATAGTAAGTGGGTCCTTTAAAAAATTATTTCTTAGTGGAAAAAGACAAAAAACTTCAGTGGTTGCTGGACCAACCTGAAGTCTACCATGACTACTCTCATTAATCAGAAGGGAAAACGAATATACAGGGAAAAAAAAGAAGAGCTCAGAAGATATCTTGGTCTGCTCCAGTTTTTTTAATGCCCCTTTAAGGCACTGATATAAGTTAAAACTGATTATCAAGCTAGAAGGAAAAGTGTGACAATATGGACCCTAATTCTAATTGCTTAACCTTTATGAAACTCAATTGCATTCTTTGCAAAATGGAAATAATACTTACATGGTTAATGTACAATTTTAAAGCTGACAAGTTCAAATGAAGTAATATGAGATTGTGATTTTAATATTAATTGCACATATGTAGAATAAGAGATGGTGCCAAAGTCTTAGACAAGCTATGAAATTATAAACCTGTGTAAGTTTACAACATAAATTACCATAAAATACAATCCTTTATATATAAAAAAGTGTACATTATATTGATATAGCATCATTATTGTACCCATTCGGCATAATATGTCTACTCCACAAACATCATACTTCCCCAAGTTTAAAATGCCTGTCATCAAACTTTTTATTGGTAATTTATTATGCAATTTAGGAATAGAATTAGATAAGGAGGCAGATAACTAAATCAAGTTTTAGTTTGCCTTGCACAAATTACTTTAATATCTAGGATACTATTTCTTCATCTATAAAAATAAGGAGAACAAATGATATAATTTCTAAAATCCTTTTAAATGCTATAGATTGAAGATTCTATATGGCCTTCAATTTAATTTGGCCAATTAAAATAATTTTATAGATATCTGTATATTTAAATCAGGAATGTGTTTTCTTTAAATTTCTGTCACTTATCTAAACTTGGGGATGAAATCAGTAAAAACTTAGGTATCAGTAATTTTCCATCAAAATGTTAGGGCACGCCTAGACCGGTTTGGCTCAGTGGATAGAGCGTCGGCTCGAGGACTGAAGGGTCTCGGGTTCGATTCCGGTTGGGGGCATGTACCTTGCTTGCAGGCACATCTCCACAGTGGGGCGTGCAGGAGGCGGCTGATTGATGTCTCTCTCTCATCGATGTTTCTGACTTTCTATCTCTCTCTTCCTCTCTGTAAAAAAATCAATAAAATATATATTTTTTTAAATGTTAGGGCAGTTTTTCTCTCAATGAAAACATAACGAGTTCCAGTACTCAGAAGATGAGAATGTTTTAGCTAAATGTAAACTCAAAGATAGTGTTTTACTGATGGACATGGCATACCAGAGACTAATTTTTTTCTTGCTGTTGTTTTACATTATTTTTAATATATTACAGTTTACATTCAATATTATGTTGTTTTAATTTCAAGAATACAATATAGTGGTTAGAAATAGACAGTCATACTAGTATACTTTACAAAGTGACCCCCAAATATTTCCAGTATTCACCTGGCTCCATATATAGTTATTACAATATTATTGACTATATTCTCTATCCTATACTTTACATTCTAATTACTATTTTGTAATCACCAATTTGTACTTCTAAATCCCTTTTTCACTCAGTTGCCTAATTGCCCACTCTTCTGGCAACCATCAAGATGTTCTCTGTATTTACAAGTCTGTTTCTTCTTTTGTTATTCATTTACTTTGTCCTTTAGATTCCACATATAAGTGAAATGATATGGTATTTGTCTTCCTCTGTCTGACATTTCATTTTAGCATAATACCTTCTATGTCCATCAGTACTGTTGTAAATCATAAGATTTCATTCTTTTTTATGACCAAGTAACATTCCATTGTATATATGCACCAATTTTTTATCCACTTGTCTATTCATGGGCACTTAGGTTGCTTCCATATCTTGTCTTATTGTAAAAAAGGTTGCAAAGAACATAGGGGAGCAAATATCCTTTCAAATAAGTATTTTGGGTTTCTTCAGCTCTATGACCAGAAGTGGAATCACATACTCTCCAATTTAATTTTTTTTAGAAGATTTCATACTGTTTTCCATAGTGGCTGCAATGGGAATCCTATATAATAAAACCCTAATATGCAAAATGACCAATTGGCAGGACAACTTGTCACTATGACACACACTGACCACCACAGGGGCAGATACTCAAAGCAGGAACTGCCCCCACCTGCCCCACCCCGCCGAGAGACAGGTGACCAGCGGCAGTGATGGGGGACAGGTATGGCCAGCAGGTGGCACCAGGCCATCAGCCAAGGTGGGTGCCAGCAAGGGGTCCCTCAATCGCCCCACCCACCAGTCACCTCACAGTCAGTCCTGATCACTAGCCAGGCCTAGGGACCCTACCTAATATATTGGGAACAGTCTCTTAGATTTAAAAGTTAAAACCTGGCAAGGCTACTCTAACACTGAAAAAACAGGATGATGCAGCAATGACATGCATGGACTCTGGCTTGCACATTTTATGGTCAGCTCTGATTCTGACACTTATAACTGTGTGACAAAGCCAATTAACTTCTCTGCTTCAGTTTTTCCACCCATATGATAGGGAAAAAATAGTACTACTGCCTCAGAAGGATCATGTTATATACTACTTTTTATAATCAAGGCAAAAAAAAAATGTAGCTGCCCTTACAATAGCAAGATGCCTTTCACCAATATGAACAGTATGGTCACTGGTTTATGCAGCGTCCTGGATTGCAAGAGGAATGTTTGACTGCCAGTTGTTAGACATCCCCCAAGGAGTCCCAGACTATGAGAGGGCACAGGCCAGACTGAGGGTCCCCTCACCCTTGTGCATGAATTTATGCACCTACCTCTAGTAATAATATAATTTACCACAAACAGCTTTGCTGCAGAGGCCACTGAAACCATCATGTAATGGATGCTTGAGCTTTTTATCCTTCCTGATTTCCTGAATGTGTTTCCCTGGCTTGCATTGTTCCAGCCAAGCCCTTTTAACATTTGGAAACCTCTAATTCCCTCTGTCTAGTTCTACCCTCTTAAATCACATGGACTGATTCTCCATTTCCCTAATGGACCTTGACTGATACCTATAACATAGGCATTCCAGTGGAAGCAGAACTCAGGAAATAATCATTCATAATTTTTTTAACAAATACTTAAACATAAAATACAATTTAAGAAATAATAACAGGATGTAAGAATAGAGAAATGGATGAGGAATATGGAATTTAGAATTAAAAACTTGGAGAAGTATGATTACAGAACATAATGTAAATGTTGTAAACCTTGACAATGTAATAGTCAGAACTACCAAAACCCAGGAGATAAAGAAGAAAGGGTGGAAGGGGAAGGTTTAATGTGCTAATGTCCAAACGTCAACATCTTTCATTCCAGATAATGGATAAATACTGTGTAAAGTTTAGGAATTTGACTTTTTAAATGAACTGCAATCTCTTCCAGTTTTTCATAATCTTTCATTTTGTGTAAAACATGTACTAGTATTTGTGACTTTGGAATTAATATTTTTGTCATTTTTTCCAATTAAATTTTTAAAAATTAACTCCTGTTTTATTTTAAAACTAGTGACCTGATGCACAAATAAAGATTCGTGTAAGAATGGGCCTTCATTCCCCTGGCTGCCAGCACCAACTTCACTCTGCCAGAGCAGCCTTTCTGCTCCAGCCCAGAGCCACCTTTCTGTCTTCCCACACTGTCCAGTGGCCCATAGCAGCTGGGGTGGTGTTGAACAACTGCATCATCGCGATGGTGATGACACAAGCGTCCTGTCTTGGCTGCTCAGTGCCTGTATATGCAAATCAGCTTTGTTGGGCTAATTTGCATACTCACTTCTGATTGGCTGGTGGGTGTCATGAAGGTCTTATCAATTATCATGTTACCCTTTATTAGGTTGATAACATTGTAAGGTTTCTATACTAATAAAAGGGTAACATGCTAATTTGACCAGATAGACGGGACATCTTTCAGACATCCTTCCTGACAAAGTCTGGGCATGACCAGTCTGCAAACTAACCACGGCCCCTCACCCAGGCCAGACCTGCCCCTAGCAGGGACCCCACCCCAATCAGGGGCATGGCCAACCTACAAATCCTTGGCAACCCCAAGCCCAGGCCAGCCCTGCCCTCCAGTAGGGACTCTTCAACCCAATCCAGAACCCTCTTCAGGGCAAGCCAGCCAGCCCCCACCTGTGCACTAGGCCTCTATCCTATATAATAAAAGGATTATATGCAAAATTGACCCTAATGGCAGAATGACCACTGGACCAGTCACTATGAGGCACACTGACCACCTCTTGATACCTTTCCCCAACTGGCAGGCTCCAATCCCTGATGGCCACCTGTCGCAGGGGTGGGGCCAGCGAGTGTGTGGGAACACTTGACCTCTTGGTCCCTTCTCCTGGCAGTCAGGCACCTATGAGCCAATGGTGAACGGGGAACTGGGGGTTTGTGGCGGCAGGGGTTGGGGCCAGCTGCAGGAAGCTGGGGAAGATGTCCTGATCTCAGGCCAGGCCTTGGGACTATACCCATGCATGAATTCCATGAGCCCGACCTCTAGAGTTTTAATAAAATTCTATCTAACATATATATACACACACACACACACACACACACACACACACACACACACACACATATATATATTCATGCTCATCAAAATACTCCATTGGTAGCCAAAACCGGTTTGGCTCAGTGGATAGAGCATTGGCCTACAGACTGAAAGGTCCCAGGTTTGATTCTGGTCAAGGGCATGTATCTTGGTTGCGGGCACATCCCCAGTAGGGGTCGTGCAGGAGGTGGCTGATGTCCCTCTCTCATCAATGTTTCTAACTCTCTATCCCTCTCTCTTCCTCTCTGTAAAAAATCAATAAAATATATATATTTTTTAAAAAGCCCTCCATTGGTAACACAGGCAGTCCTCAGGTTACATTGGACTTGACTTACATCATTTTGTGGTTACATCGCCATCTCCCATTTATTTATAAAAAATGTTCTGTCATTTCGATGTATGTACATATGTGCTTTTTTTATTATTATTTACCACAAGTAAAGGTTAGGAATTGTTATCTCTTAATTTTTTTTTGTTTCACTTCATTACTGCTGTGTTTGTGCTTCATGTGAGTGACATAGGTCCTTATGTAGGTGAATTCTGACTTAGGACAAAAATCGTTTTATGTCACTCAGTAGGAAAGGATCTCTGCCATAACCCAAGGATCTACTATATACGGATTATTATATTTTGTTTGATGAAAAATATTTTATATAACTTTAATGTTTAATTTTTTGTCATTATTAGTCACTATTCTTTTTGTATAAAAAACAAAAGTTAGCATTAGCTCTTTATATCACCCCTATCAAATATAGTATACATTGCTTTAAATTTATCAAGAATCTTTTTTTCCAAAAGTAATATGAGTAACATTATGTACTTCCTCAAAATTGATTAGTTGCATTTGGATTTGAGTTAATGGTGTTTATATTTTGATGTGTAATGCAATATACACTGAGTAGCCAGATTATTGTGATTTTTGAACACATAATAATCTGGCCACTCAGTATATATCCTATATAATAATAGGCTAATATGCAAATTGTCCCCTCAACCAGGAGTTTGACCAGCAGGCAGACCAGCCAACCACTCATGTCCTCTCCCCCTGGCCAGGCTGGCCAGACCCCACCCATGTACAAATTCATGCACCGGGCCTCTAACACACACACACTTAGGCATTCAGACATCATAATCTGGCCACTCAGTGTATTTAACCAAGGGACGCCAGGAAATTGGGGGTTGGGTAAGACCTTAAAAATAAAAGTTAAATTGATAACAGAGCATACCAATGCAAGAGTGTTATTTCTAATTATTAACTATGAATTAGTTATAGCTATTACCTTATTGTTAAACAGTTTTTATTCTAATGTGGATAAAGTTCAAACCAAAACTAATAAAAATTTTAAATGATTATCTTGCAGAGAGAATAATGTAGAATCCAGTGATCTGGTAAAGATTATTTGCAGCTCTAAGAAAAAAGGTCATTAAATATTAGACTACTGTCATACCTATTCCAGTCTAATCTTTTTTTTTTTAAATAAAGAAAACACCTGTTTGTCCAAGCAACACCAAATTCTGAAAATCAAAGCACACGTAAAACAGGATTCTATCTTGTGTGTTTTCACATAACTTTATTCTGGTATATCTATCCTATCAACAAACATTTATGAGGTACACTGAATCATTGACATACATTAATGTCTCAGGGATCTATTACTGGGAATTACAATGATGAATATATATTATACTCTTAGTTGCTGACTCAACTTTATAAGGAAAAACTGGACACTGTTAAGCTCTGAATAGAGAAATTAATCATGTGTCAGAAATGAGTCTACAGGTCTGCCATGCCCAAATCCCCTTCTAAAGAAAATAAATGAAGAAAATTCTTTCCTTTGTTCCATATGACTCTACTTCCCTGAGCACTACTGAGAGATCAGACATGGGGCCTGCCTGTGAGATTTTTTAGCACAAAAACTCTGTTCAATGGGAAAATACAGATTAGAGGTTCATTCAATATTTCACAAATTTTTGAGTTCTTACTAAGAGCTAAACATTCTACAGACAACTGGTGATGTATTGCTTAACCCAAAAAGACATAGGCCCCAACCTCCTGAATCTTACAGTTTAGTGAGAGAAATAGATAGCAGTCAAAGTATCCTACAAGTATGTCGAAATGTGTCTTTGTCATAAAAGATTATAGTGAAAGGGAAGACTAGTCAAATGTGGCTTCTTAGAGAAACTGACATTTGAGCTTATATCTGAATGAAGAGAAGCAGTTAAGCAGGTGAAATCATATGGGTATAGGTATTAGCCAAAGCCAAGAGTAAGACTAAATGAAATCACCTAGGGGACAATATAGCGGAAAATGAGAGGGAACCCAGTATTGATATTCATGAAACCACACATTTAATGACTGCAAAGGTTTTGGATCTGAAAATGAGTCCACAAAGAAGTGGCCAATGATGAAGATGGAAAGCCAGGGAAAGGATTAAGTCATTCAAGAGCCTATCTCTTGGGAAGAATAGATAGTTGTTGGTAGAGTCAGAGGCCAAAATACATAGAAACAGAAATAAATAATCTCCCTGATTGGAAAACCATGCATAAGCACAAGCTACAAAGTGAAGGGGAGGACAGAGAAGCTTTTGTTAGAAATAACTAGAACAAAGACAGAGACAAAGTCACTCAAAGAGCAGGATGACATATGTTTGCTGCTGTGGGGTCAATAGCATTATATGCTCAAGAAAGATATCATGTATTTTAAACAAAGTCCTATTATTTGAACAGCAGTCTCCAAGCACATGGACACACATTAGTTGAAATAACTTCTGTCTTTACTTTCCTATGTAACCTTATAATAAACTAGACTCCTGGTGCACAAAATTCATGCATGTGTAGGCCTGGCCAGCAATCAGGGCCAATCTGTAGGGAGACTAGCTAGGCAATCGGGGGTCCCAGCTTGCACCTGTCTTGGCTGACCTGGGGCCTGCAGGCTGGGGGTAGCTCCTGTGTTAAGCATCTGCTCCCTGGTGGCCAGTGAACATCATAGGAACCGGTCGTTCCACCAGTGCTTCCACCATTTGGTCCATTTGCATATTAGGTTTTATTATAGAGGACTAGAAGCCCGGTGCACGAAATTTGTGCATTGGGGGGAGGGTGTCCCTCAGCCCAGCCTGCACCCTCTCCAATCTGGGATATCCCTCTCACAATCCAAGACTGATGGCTCCCAACTACTTGCCTGCCTGCCTTCCTGATTGCCCCTAACTGCTTTTCCCTGCCAGCCTAATCACCCCCTAACCACTCCCCTGCCAGCCTGATGGATGACTAACTGCTCCCCTGCCAGCCTGTTTGCCCCTAACTGCCCTCTCCTGCCAGCCTGTTTTCCCCTAACTGCCCTCCCCTCCAGGCCTGGTCCCTCCCAACTGTCCTCCCCTACTGGCCATCTTGTGGCCATCTTGTGTCCACATGGGGGCAGCCATCTTGTGTGTTGGAGTGACAGTCAATTTGCATATTACTCTTTTATTATTTTTTTTTAGAAACTGGAAAGGAACCAACTAGCACATTTGGAAGGTATAAGTTTAATAAAATCAAGTTCTGGTTCATTATGGTACAGAGCTCTAAAAAATTGTTCTTGCTACTAAGTCTTTTGTCTAGTTGAGCTAAAAAAATGACAAACTATGAAAGAACCTTTGAAGAATGTATAATATTGATGTGGAACAAACTCTAGGGGTAATGGGTCATATCAGATGGCCTCAATAAATAGTCACAAAATCTGGCCATAACTTCAATCATGGGTTAGTCAGAGGTAGATGAGGAAGGCACATAGAGAGGTATTTAGCTTGTGGTATCAGTTATAGGATGGTAAAGTGATGGTGCCTAAAATTTTGTTCATTAAAACACTTTGCAATTTTGCATTGTGTAATCTCGCAAAGATACATGCTGCAATACCTCCATGGGGAAAAAAATACTTTCTTCATGTCTTCAGGGTTCTAAATTCAATCTGAACCAACAGTATTCAAAGATAAATGACCTGAAATGTTCACATATAATTTTAATGTAATACCATGTCTACCATTTATCTTCTATAGTTGAAAATTACTTTTATCAGATTTAAATAGGAGAAGTGAACTTTTGATGCTTTTGACATATTCATGTTTCTCCTTTACAAAGTTACAATTAGCCCTATTTTTATATTTGTGAACACATTGTATCAGTTATTTAAGGATCATTGAAGTCATTTAGTTCAAGCTCAACCCCTTTTTCCTCTATAAAAATTTATATGATCATGTAAGACCACAAGTGATTCGTAATCTTGAGTGACATTTATTAATATATTTCAGTGGTTACCTAATACATGTGGGCCATTCATTATCTCTTCTCTCTCTCAGGTCATCAATGCCTCCCCTTTCTTGTAGATCATTTTCATCAATATACAAATGTACTGTAACATCTCCCATCTTAAAAACCCTACCCAGGTCCCTTTTCAGGTACTGCCCTATTTTGCTCCTCAGCTTCACAGTAAAATTCCTACAAGGCATTGGTTAGCTCCTTTCCTCCCATTCTATATTTTTTTAAAAAATGGTTTATATTTAAAATTTAATTTAATTTAATTTTTCATCAACATTTATTACCTGTATGCCCTTTCATTCCCCCACTTTCCTCCACCACAACCACAATAAACACATTGTTATTCCTCCCATTCTATCTTGAATCTACTCCCATCAAGCATTAGACCTCATCACTCCACTGATCTTACCTTTGTCATGATTACTAGTGACCTTCATAGCACCAAACCTAATGGTCACTTCTCTGTCCCACTCTTATTTTCTATATCGGCAGCATTGACATAACACATTACCCATTGAAGCATTTTCATTTGGCTTCTGGAACAACTCACTTGCTTCACTATCTGATTTCACCAGTTGGTTTTCTGTTTGTTTGTTTTCTTTGCTGGTTCTTACCCACCTCTCAATCCTCTAAACCATAGGTTATCCCAAGCTCTGCATTCAAAATTCTCTTCCATGTCTATATCCACGTCTTGGGTAGGTTCATCCAGCCTCATGGATGTAAGTCCATCTATATTTGGATGACTTCAAATTAGTGTCTTCATCCTGGACCTTTGTTCTGAATTCTAGGCTCAGACATCCACTTCTCTAATTGGATGTCTAATAGAAGTCTCAAATTTAAGTCTTCTATCAAGCTTTCATACCAGCCACTTCCATCCCTACAATCTTGCTCCTCTGGAAGTCACCCAAATCTCTGTAAATGGCAGCTGTATTTTTCCATGTTTGTCAACCAAAAACCTTAGAGCCATCTTTCTCACAACCCTGCATCCAATCTGATAGTAAATTCTTTAGGCTCTTTGAAAATATTTTTAAAATTTGACTGCTTCTCACCTTCTCTGTTGACAACACTGTGGTCCAAGTCACAATTATCTCTTCTTTAGGTGATTACAGTTGTTCCCTAACTATTCTTCTTGCTTCTACCCATGTTCCTGAGTCTTTTCTACACTCAGCAGACATACTCATTTTCTAAAACTCTTTATCAGTTCACAGTACTCCACTGTTCATAATGCTCACAGTACTTATAATGGCTTCCAAGGTACTACAGGATATAGCCCAAGCACACCCACAGATTATCTCACAACCCACCACAAACCTTTCTGCCTTCCTCTCCTACCATTTTCTCCTAATCCAGCCACATTGACATTTCTACTCTTCTGGGCACTCACCCTAGGGCCTTTGTACTTGTTTTCTCTGTTTGCAATGCTCTTCCCCTATGTATCCACATGGCCTACCCCCTCACTCCCTTCAGATCTCTGCTCAAATGTCACCTAATTTGTGAGATCTTTCCTGAGACCCTTAAATAAAACAGCACCCTTCCCTACCTGCCTTTTCTCCATAGCACTAAACATCATCTGTATATAGTTCCATGTTTATATGTGTTCTCCCACTAGAATATAAACTGTGACATTAACTTTGTTGTGTTAACTCGTATATCTCCAGGGCCTAGAACTGTGCCTGTACATGTTAGCTACCTAATGGATATTTATTGGATATATAAGTTGATGAATTTGGTGGCTAGACATACAATACAAAATATCCCTCCTTCTCTTTCCTTTCTCTGTGGCTTGCTGGTATATTAGGATATGCTAGCCTCATCCTGGTCAGATATTTCTCTGTCATGCCTTCCTCTACAGCTCAGTTCAGAGATTGTACAGCAAATTATTGTTGACTTCAGTTTGGAAATTGAGCTTAGTTTAACTCCTAATCATATTGGCTCATGAAAGGTGAAAAAGCCAAATGTAGTTCATAATATTTATCTACAAAGTACATTTAAATAGTTTTGGTTTAACTTCTTTAAAAAAGTGTGTGCGCGCGTGTGTGTGTGTGTGTGTGTGTGTGTGTGTCTTTAATATTTTTTATTAGAAAGTCTACTTATCTTTGGCTTTGACACCAATTCTTCTGTTTTGTAAAAACTATATTGGATTTGTTTTTCTATTTTATATTTGTTAAGAAGTCGTGGGGGGAAATGGTTTTTTCAGAAGCTATGCTTATCCCAAATGAACAGAAGCGGTATCACCAAACTGACAATAAAAGATAGTATGAAGCAGTATAACAATATTATTTTGAGAAATGTGAAGACAAGCATCTCATTAGATCTATTTTTTTAAAAGGAAGACTATAGTACATCCATATCCCATGTCGATTTCAGCATCACAGAGTTAGATTGATTGAATTTCAACATACTTACAATTTATAATGAAATGTAATTGTGGCTTTTCTTTTAATTTTCAACTGGCCAGTACTAATCTTACCATTGACATAAGTGGAATAAAAAACAGCATCGCTGCTTGGCAAGAGTGTTTATGGCTGTAGCTAATGCAGATAAGTTTGTTTGAGAATGTAGACAGCTTTGTAGACAATCACTAGAGATAGTACCTTAATTTAACCCCAAGCCTGAAGCATTTCCTCTGGGATTTGGATGACCGATAACATGGCAGAGGGCAGAGAAAGTATGGATTTATTGAAAAACGGATGTTACAAGCAGGGGGTGTTAAATTTCTTCCTCTAAAAAATCATTTTTAAAGGACAAGCTTAGATTCATGCTTCAGGAAGAAACTTTTAAGTGTTGCAAGGGAGAGAAATTTTTAAAATCACAGGTAGTTGGCATCTTTGACATTTCATTTCAAAAGATAAGCAGTATACTTACCTCTAGCTCATCCTGCAATAAGGTGGCATGACTGCACTTGCTTTTAATATCCTCTACCTCTGTGGTTTCTAATTTAAAGAAAATGAGTCCTTTACCGACAGCTTGATAATCTTTCCCACGGGAACAACAGAAAAAGTCTCCTGTTCATGACACTAATGACTATCATATAATAATAAGCAGCTTCTTTAATGGTGGAGTAAATAGATCTTTATTAACTTTTGCGACAGCCTGGATGGACCTGGAGAGCATTATGCTAAGTGAAACCAGCCAGTCAGTAAAAGATTTATGATTTCATTTATATGTGGAATCTACTGAACAAAATAAACTAACAAACAAAATAGAAACAGACTCAGATATACAGAACAGACTGACAGATGTCAGAGGGGAGGGGACTGGGTGAAAAAGGTGAAAAATAAAATAAAATAAATAAACAAACAAACAAACAAACTCATAGACACAGACAATAGTATGATGATTACCTGAGGAAAAGGGAGGGAGGTACAAAAGGGGATAAATGGCATGGAAAGAGACTTGACTTAGAGTGAACACAGAATACAATATACAGATGATGTATTATAGAATTGTGCCCCTAAAACCTACATAATTTTATTAACCAATATCACCTCCATAAATTCAATAAAGAATTTAAAAACTTTCTGAAAAGAAAACATACTGGTTATCATATCTTTCTATATCACAGTCTTCAAGAATAACCTTTTAACAAAATGAATAAATTATCCATAATAGGTTTCTTGCCTTTTACTAAGCAAAATATCAAGAGCTTCTGCAAGGGCGGAGGTTAAATAACTCCTTTGTTTACAAATGATAAAGTTAATTGTGTGAAACCTAATTCTACCAAGTTGAAAAAGGATTTTTTTTAATTCACATGTGGCCCTCACAGAGATATTATTTTTAATATTGTAATTCTTCAGACAAAGCTTACCTTCATCTTCTATAGTTTTAACTAATTCATGATGGCAAGCAAAATACTAGATACATCTCTTTGAAAATGACTAGCTAAAAACAGTAAATACCTGATCTTCACTGGGGCTGCTCAGAGTAGTCGTTTCAAATATGCATTAGTATTAAATATTCATTCTTATCCCTCTCATTGGATTGAAACAACCAAGTGGCACACCTCTGCAGCTAATTGAAAAACAGCCTATGTTATAGAAGAATTAAAAATAGCTATTGAATCATCTGCAGACCTGCCATGGCTTTCTGAAACTCTACATACACATGTGAATTTTAATATATCATTTTAATTATGCAATTCTTCCTAGTAAACTCTTCTCATTACTTAGGCAGTGTATGTGTGTGTCTCTTTTACCTTGATTACAAAGTCAAACCATTTTAGCTGAAATTAAAAATATCTGTGTATTTATAGAGAAAACAGAGGGCTGTGTTTTGATAAGCACTCCAGAGGAGGAGGGCAAAATGTTGTCCTGTAAGTGAGAAAGCCTGCCGGGTCTTCAGATCAGACACCAGCTAACGAAATCCTAAGAGGGTTTGTTACATGAGCTAGTGGGCTGAGGCAACCTTTAACATGCAGGAAACTGGAGTTAATTAAACCGTTACCAGGATCCTATCTGTCATCCTAGCCACGTGCTCTAGCCCAAGTCCATTTACATTTTAGAATTGAAAAAATGTTCTTAGGACTGTTGATAAGCCATGTTTACTGTCTCTATTGATTTGCTACTTTTGCATAACCTTTATGTTTTAATTATCTTATAGTACTTCCTGAAGGCTCTCCTGCAGCCGACGCTATCTGATTAGACTCTAACAGCAATTACTAAACACTAGATGTACACCTTTTAATGGGTTAATCTGCTTCCAAGTTGTTAGATGACTGCAGAGGCAAAACGGTTAGGGAAAAAAAAAAGTGTTATTTTACTGAAAGGCTATTTCCAAATCACAATTGTGCTTACTGTAGAGGAGACATGCTCAGATTATTGGCCAGCTTTATTCAGTGAAATGCCTAAGGGAGGACTGTTTTATAGATAATATGTCAGAAAAAGCATACACCACTGTAGCTATCAATTAGATAATTAAGATGCAAATTTAACACCTGGTGAGCTTGCATTCTGTGAAAGACCTGGAGCCAGATCATTTTGTAATACAAATGTTTTTATTAAATGAAATTCACATTATAGCAAAAATGAATATTGTACAACATGCACTTATTTTTTTAATTTTACCTAATATTTACTGAGTTCTTAAAATGTATCAAGCATTGAACTAAGAGCTAATTACATCGACCATCTCATGATCATGGAGTCATAGTAGCCCATTTTTCATGTGAAGAGACAGAGGCACAGAGAAGTCTAGTATTTTGCCTCAGGTCACAAAGCCTGCAAGTGGATTTCCAACTTAGGGCATCTGATAACACTGGGCAATCCTTTCTGGGATGTATTTCAATAATGGATCCCAAACATCATGAAAGGGAGGATCAGGCCATATGCTTTTAACCCATGTTAATATCCAAGTACTGGCCCAGAGTTTTGATTTGAAGATTCAATAGTAATAACTGTTCCTAAAATTAAAAATAGCTCCAACTCAATTATAATATTAAAGTTTACCTGTACCGATTCTATTTTAAGGAGCTTGCCAATTATGAATGGATTTCTATCAGGAGATATAACAAGGAAAACAGGTGAAGAATCTTGTCTATTCTTTTAAAACAAACAACAGCAACAAAAACCCACATAATCCTGAATTTGCTGATTTTCCACCAATGCTTTAAATGCAAGCATTAATGTCAGGAAACAGACTATTTGCCCACACAATGTTTGGTGCTATTGAAAGGAACCTGGAAACTTCAAAGGCAATCCTGTATTCAACCTTCCATTCATGTACTTGGGTGTAACAGTTAATAATGCAGATTTTTTTCAATAGATCAAGTTACATATATGTTGATATAGATGCCATTTGATATGTATGCTATTTTGTTGTATTGACAACAAGCTTCAAAACTTAATATGT
Organism: Lasiurus cinereus; assembly: GCA_011751065.1. Taxonomy (NCBI): domain Eukaryota; kingdom Metazoa; phylum Chordata; class Mammalia; order Chiroptera; family Vespertilionidae; genus Lasiurus; species Lasiurus cinereus. The sequence goes on from JAAGEH010002531.1 coordinate 4,377,076, forward strand.
CAAATTTTCTGAAGGTGTTAACATCACAGATATTTTTACACTTAGAAATGTCCAATTTTCTGGCAAAAAAAAAACAAAAAACACCAGAGCATTTGTGGGAAGTTTTAATTCATTACTTTATTTTGAAGTAAAGTGTTGTTGAATACTTTGGGAAGCTTACGGTGAACATGCTCCATCTCGAGATACTTGTGAACGCTGGTTTAAATGCTTTAAAAGTGATGATTTCAATGTAAAAGATGTTATGGGGCGAATGCCAGTGAATGACCAATTGCAAATGACCACGGAAGTTGCTAAGTTTGAAGACTAACAATTATAAGCATTATTGGATGAAGATGCGTGTCAAACTCAAAAACAACTTGCAGAGAGATTTAATGTTGGTCAGCAAACAATTTTCTGATCGTTTACAAGCAATGGAAAAGACTTTAAAGGAAGGAAAATGGGTACCACATCAACTGAACAAAGGACAAATGGGAAACCAAAAGGTAATCAGTAAAATGTTGCTTCAATGGCATAAAAGAAAGTTTTTTTGGATCGAATTGTGACTGGTGATGAAAAGTGGATTTATTTTGAGAATTCCAAACACAAAATCAGGTTAACCATCAACATCGACTGCAAGGCCAAATTGCTTTGGAAAGAAGACAATCTTCTGTGTTTGGTTGGACCAGGAAGTTGTGGTGTTTTATGAGCTTCTAAAACTAGGTGAAACGGTTAATACCGTTACCTTCCGACAACAAATAATCAATTTAAACTATGGCTTTGATAGTAAAATGACCAGAATGGGCCAGAAGACACGGCAAAGTAATTTTGCTTCATGATGAGGCACCATCACAGACTTCAAAACCAGTTAGAGATACTAAAAGATCTTGCCTGGGAAGTATTAACACACCTGCTGTATTCACCAGACCTTGCTCCTTCAGATTATCACTTGTTCTGATCAATGGCACACAGCTTTCTAAGCAACACTTCAAAACATACGAAGAAAATTGGCTCTCTGAATGGTTTGCCTTAAAACAAGAAAAGTTCTATTGGGATGGTATCCACAAGTTACCTGAAAGATGGGGGAAATGTGTAACTAGCGATGGACATTACTTTGAATGAAGCATTTTGGATGTTTCTCTTGAAATTATCATGTTTTCTTTGATTACCTTCCGACAGAGGCCTGATGGGTCTCTGTAGCCCCATGCTAAGGGACCACGTGTCAGAGTGTAGCCGGAACATGTCCTGTTAAACAGACATGCAAACACTGGAGTGTTTCTTCAGACTTGTGTCTGTCTGTACACTTAATCAAAATCTGTTATTTCCAGTAGGGTCATAGAGCAAGATAACTTCAATAGATTAGCTAAATTTGCATTTGCAATCAATTTGTATTTATTAGTAATTTGTTTTTAAGTAGATTTTACATACTGGGGAGGTGTGAAAATCATCCCAAAGAAGATGCTAAATTTCTAGTAGTTGGAATAGGTTCAAATATTGCAGTCAAGTTTTTCTTTCTGTTAATACTTTAGAAAGGGCATTGAAGGGCTGGAAGTAGGGGGAGGCTCTCCTTAGATTACTTTGCCTGTTTTGAGTCATTTTGAGTTAGGACTGAATAAGAAAACAACAGACAACAGTCAGAGCTGGGCTATTAGCAAATCGCTTTGTAACAATTACATCAAGAACTGGCTCCAAATCCACCTTCCTCAACTTGAACTGGCCCCTGGGCAGGCAGCCAGGCAGCACCGCATAGTAAATGTGGCACCTCTTCCTGAAGCTCACGTTAGCTTCTTAGTACATCATTTTCATCCTCTGTAAATAAAAACAAACGTACTAGAACTGAAAATAAGTTACTCAAAAACTTTTAAGATAAACACCAAATATGAAAACTACTGAGCTTTTAAACAGCCTTAGTAGCCATCAGCAGATGAGTAGATATAAAAAACTATGGTACACTTACACAATGGAATACTGCGCAGCAATAAAAAAGAAAGAACTCTTAACCATTTGCAACAGCATGAATGGAACTGGAGAGTATTATGCTGAGCGAAATAAGCTAGTCAGAGAAAGATAAGTATCACATGATCATATGTGTCATCTAATGAACCAAATAAACCGATGATCAAAAATAAACCCAGTCATAGAAGCATGAGCAGACTGTTAAACCTCAGAGGGAAAGCAGGAGAGGGTGGGTGGGAAGAGATCAACCAGTGAACTTGCATGCATATGCATAGCCTGTGGACACACACATTGGGGTAGAGAGGGCCTGGGTGTGGGGGGTATGGGGGAAAGAAGAGGACCAAGAGCAGGCTGGAAGAGGTTAATGGGGGTAAAAAGAACCCTATGTAATACTTTCAATAATAAAGACTTTTTTTTTTAATGGTTCTCTTTAAGCTAACTCCTTCCCATTTCCCCAAGGGGATACTTTTCTTCAACTCTTCCCTAACAAGGATTTGGGTGAAAATGTTTAAGGAGTCCTTCCCTGTTTCTGGTGCTTCCAACCACCCTCATCTGTGCACATCTTCCAGCCCCTTGCAGCCTAATGTACTGGGCCTTGAAATAGCATTCACAAAATTTTGGTGGGTGTTGGGGGTGTCCACAAAGATATCCCCAGCATCTGCAAGAAGCTATATTTAAGAAATGTCTCCTCGGAACTTGCTCTCACCCCATAATAAAGCTCAGATATTTTACACTTTATCTCTTACCATATAATTAAAGACTTTGTTCCAATTAAGGGGGTTTTGATTTCTCTAAGCAAGAGAGAGGACACTCAGCTTAATGTGAGCACCCTTCCCAAACAGCCTCTTTGCTGGCCCATCCCTCCCTCCATCCCTTTGAGCTCCAGAACATTTTTCTGTAGGAAAGCTTGCTGTCTGGCAGCAGGTTTAAATTTAGAATTCTGTACTGCTTTACCCAGATAAATCAAGCTACTTGACTATTAAACTCTTCTCTCTGCCCATCTCTCACTCCTTGGGCTGAAGTACTATCCTGAATAAATTTGACTAGCTCTAGTGGGTACCTCAGCACAACTCCTGTGGCATAGTAGCCATTAAATATTCATATTCTGCTCCTGGGGTGATCATTACTATTCCAGATCAGAACGGTTCTGACGCATTTAAACATCAATATTTCCCAGCTTAATTCATCATGCGTCCATTCAGGTAGGTGTTCACATAGCCAGCCTGTGTATGTGCCAAGGTCTCCTATCCCCCGCCAAGAAGGCTGCTTCCTTAGAAATGAGGAAACTGGGATACAGTCCTTTTTTTATTTTTAACTGTAAACATGAATTAGATGCTTGGCACACATTAATGGTTTTTAAGTCATGTCTTTGTAATGTAATCTGTCATAGTGTCTTCATCACCATGCCAACTGGAAGGACTTTATGTTCCCTCTGATAGGAAAGTTGAAAACAAGACTAAAAAGAAACCATATTTATTTACATCTTGTTTCCATAGCGGTGGGGAGCAGGAAATGCTCTGGGTATATTACCTCACAAGTTGTGAATGCAAAGATGTCAGACCTCGTTATGTATTTGTCTGCGCTGGGGGAAGAGTGATTACACAGAGTGCTGTCCCCTTGGCTGTCTCCACGCAAGCTCAGAAGCAGTGCCCCACACAGCCCTGCCCACGCCCAGCTTGGCCAGGAAATGCTGCTGGGCTTGGTTACAGGGCAACCCCTCTCTGGCAAATCTGCCCAGGCCAGGATTTAACCCTCTCCTCTCCCAGGGCTTTTGTCTTCTTGTTTATGCTGTTACCACTCTTGCTTTTCATTTTGATGATTTTTTTCTCTCATTCTCTCCTTCCTATGGGATGTCCATCATCAGGCTCTCTCAAGGTCAGGCTTGTTACATGGACCTGACACAGCGAACTTCACTCCTTTTTGTCACTGAGCCAGCTAGCTGATGGGATGGCCTGCTTCTGCATGCAGGTTTGAGAGCTGGGGCAGTGATTTTGAGCACAGTGACTGGGAATGCAGAAGGGCCTGCCCAGGGACTGCAGGGTCTTTTACCTTCTTGCCAAGCTTGCACCTTCCCTCCAGACCTCTCCCCTGTTCCCTGAAAGAGTACAGTGCTGTTCTGTTGGACTTCACACTGCCAGTGACTAAGACAGGCTCCAGAATTCAAGTGCATTCGCCACTGCCAGGGAAAGAACAGGACACAGAGAAGGATGAGTTCCCGTAACACAGTGGTTCTCAATCTTTCTAATGCCGCGACCCTTTAATACAGTTCCTCATGTTGTGGTGACCCCCAACCATAAAATTATTTTCGTTGCTACTTCATAACTGTAATTTTGCAACTATTAATGAATCATAATGTAAATATCTGTGTTTTCTGATGGTCTTAGGTGACCCTGCTAGCGGTTCTCAATCTGGGGTACCATCAGAAAACACAGATATTTACATTATGATTCATAACAGTAGAAACATTACAATTATAAAGCAGCAACGAAAATAATTTTATGGTTGGGGGTCACCACAAGAGGAACTGTATTAAAGGGTCATTGCATTAGAAAGGTTGAGAACCACTGCCATAATGCTTATGCATCACCTCTGGTCTCTCCAACTTTAAAAGGCACAGCATTGTCTAACAAAGATGATTCCCGGGTCCTGGGTGAGGATGGCTTTTTACATACCAATCACAGAGCACAACAGACAAAATATACATGGAACATTTGTGTCTCTAAGTCCTGAAAAACGGTAGAAATTAAGAAGCCCCCGCCCCTGTCATTTCTTTCAGAAAGCATGTGAAAGCATTCCTTGCCTATTAAATGGATTTAGTTTAACTGCCTAATTCATTATGCTAAAACCATGAAGCAATTTCCTGTTCAAAGCCCAGCTCACAGGCTCTCTGTTGTCGAGTATTTGAATTTCAGATTAGAAATGTGTTCATTTGGATAGCTTGAAAGGAGAGCTTTGTTGTCAGTGTGGCTTTATGTTCTGCCAGAAGCTAAATCCCTCCTCTTCAGCAGTCACCAGCAGCACACCAGACTGCAGCCCTGGACTCAGAGTCTTAAAACAAACACCAAAGCCTCTGTCCTCTGTGGTCAGAGCAATGGTTGGAGGTTTACTCTCTCTAATAACACAATTCTTTTAGCTGATCATTTCTGACAGATAGGAACAAATATTTAGGGTCTCCACCTTGCTTACCCCCTTTCATATCATCATCATACATTTTTTTAAAGGAGTATTTTTGGCAAAATATCTTCTGGAGTAGCTTAGCTCTCTAAGTAACTGAGCCATTTGTTACCCAGCCGTGAATTGAACTGGTGGCTGCATTTTTTGTCAACCTCTGATTTGTCACTGGCCATCATTTACAATGTGCCAAACTGTCCCATCCACTTGCTATTACTTGTGACGTTTTCCCATTATTGATCTTAGAAACATACACAGCTGCTCGGAAAGTCAGAGGACATTCTTTTGAGCTGAAGAACTGAAGTGTAGGCAAAACCCCTGATACACCTAGAAAGGAAAATCAAAACATGCGATTGGCTAGTAATCATAGAGGTCCTGATAATTGGTAGAAATTCAAGCCATCATTTGTTACACAAACTTTTGTGTTTCTGAAGCTGCAAGATTCTACAACGTTGTCACATTTTTGCATTGTGATTCTATTGTGACCATTTTTCTAGTTATTAATAAATAATTGAGGATTTTATCCCATTATTAATGCAGTCCTTATCACTGATATTACCATATAGTCTTTTTGTTTATTACTCATATTAATAACTAATACTTGTTGGGTGTTTTACAGTTTATACTGTTACCTCAGTGGATTCTGTCAGATTAACTGTATTATTGTTTTAAATTAAGATATGACATTATTTAAGTTCCAGGTGTACAACAATGATTCAATATTTATATATATTGTGAAATGATTACCACAATGTCTAGTTAACACCTAGAATCAGCCCTAGATACAATTTATTTTTTTTTTGTGAAGAGTACTTTAAAGATTTACTCTTTTAGCAACTTTCAAATATGTAATACAGTGTTATTAACTATAGATAACATACTGTACATTATGTCCCCTTAACTTCTTTATTAAGGGAACAAGGGTTCTTTTCTCTTTATATCCTCACCAATACTTTTTGTCTTTTTTATGTTCGCCATTTTAACAGATATTAAGCAATAGCTCATTGTAGTTTTAATTTGCATTTCCTGATAAGTGACATTAAGCATCTTTTCATGTATCTGTTGGTCATCCATATGTTTTCTTCAGAAAAATGCTTAATCGGGTACTCAACCCATTTTTTAAATCATTGTGGGGTTGAGGGGGGGAGGGAAAGTTGTTGATTTGTATGAGTTTTTAAATGTATTTTGGATAATAACCCCTTATAAGATATATAATTTGCAAATATTTTCTCCGATTCAGTAGGATTCTTTTCTATTTGTTGATTGTTAGCTTTACTGTGCAGAAGCTTTTTAGTTTGATGTGGTTACACTTGTTTTTGTGTGTCAAAGCCAAAAATCATCTCTAAAACAGATGTCACAGAGCTTTTACCCTATTTTCTTCTAGGAGTATTATGGTTTCACTTCAGACATTTTCGTCTTTAATGAAATTTCAAATTAATTTCTGTGAGTGGTATAAGATAGGAATCCAATTTTCCTGGCACTATTAATTGAAGAGACTATCTTCTCTCCATTAAGTATCTGAGCTCCTTTGTAAAATATTAGTTTTTACCATGTATTAGAGGGTTTATTTGGGGCACTCAATCATGTTCCATTGGTCTATGTGTCTGTTTTTGTGCCAATACCATACCATTTTGGTTAATATAGGTTTGTGATATAGTTTGAAATGAGAAGTATGGTGCCTCCAGATTTGTTGTTTCATTTCACAAGATAGCTTTGGCTATGTGGTATATTTATTGTGTCATACAAATTTTAGGATTGTTCTTTATCTAGTTCTGTAGAAAATGCAATGGAATTTTTCTAACAATTGTAGTGAATCTATAAATGGCTTTGGGTATTATTAACATATTAATAACATTACTCTTTACTGAATTTTTTTATTATTTCTAAGAGTGTTTTGGTGGAGTATTTAAGTTTTCTGTATATAAAATCATGCCATCTGGAGACAGAAGACCATTTTATTTCTTCCTGATTTAAATGACTTTGTTTTTTTTTATTCTGCCCCAACTGCTCTGGCTAGGACTTCTAGTTCTATTTGAGTAGAAGTAACAAGTGTGGGCATTCTTGCCTTACTCCTGATCTTTGAGGAAAAGCTTTCAACCTTTTACATTATTCTGATGTTAGCTGTGGGTTTGTCATATATGACCATTATTTTGTTAAGGTATATTCTTTTTATACCAAATTTGTTAAGAGTTTTTTTTTATCAGAAATGGCTGTTGAATTTGGTTAGATGCTTTTTTTCATCTCTTGAGATGATCATATGATTTTTAATCTTCATTTTGTTAATGTAATGTGCCCATATTTACTGATTTATTTTGAACCATCCCTGGAATAAATCGCACGCGATCATGGTGTATGATCCTTTTACTCTGTTGATGAATTTGGTTTACTGAGGTTTTCTTGAGAAGTTTTACATCCATATTTAATCAAGGATATTGGCTTATATTTTCTTTTCTTGTGGCATTCTGTGAAGTTTGAGTCAGGGTAATGCTAGCCTCATAAAATTAGTTTGAGAGTTGTTTCACTCCTTTCCTTTTTTTTTTTTTTTGAAGAGTTTGAGGATTGGTATTAATTCTCTGGATGTTTGGTAGAATATGAATGAGGCCATCTAGTCATGGACTTTTGTACATTGGGAGATTTTTATTACTGATTAATCTAGTTACTAGTATTGGTGTGTCCTGGTTTTCCGTTTCTTCATGATTCAGTCTTGATAGGGTGTATGTTTCTAGGAATTTATCCATTTTATCTAGGGTGTCACATTTATTGTCATCTAATTGCTCATAGTAGTCTCTTATGAATGTTTGTGTTTCTGTAGTATCAGTTGTAACATCTCCTATTTCATTTTTTATTAATTTGAGAGTTCTTCCTTATTTTCTCTTGGTGTGTCTAAAGGTTTTTCAATTTTATCTATTCAAAAACCAGTTCTAAGTTTGATTGATCTTTTGCATTGTCTTTTTAGTTTCAATTTCATTTATTTCCACTCTGATCTTTATTTCCTTTTTCCTACTATCTTTGCTTCATTTCTTTTTCTTTTTCTTTGAAGTATAAAGTTGGGTTGCTTATTTAAGATTTATCTTGTTTCTTGATGTAGGCTTTTAATACTGTAAACTTCTTTCATGGGTCTGCTTTTGCTGCATACCATAAGTTTTGGTATGTTTTATTTCTATTTGTGTCAGGATATTTTTCTTTTGAATTCTTCTTGACCCATTGGTTGTTCAGTTGCATGTTGTTTTTCTCCAAGTTCTTGTGAATTTTTAAGTTTTCTGCTTGTCATTGATTTCTAGTTCAATACTTTAGTGGTTGGAAAAGAAATTTGATAGGATTTAATTTTTATTATTCAGTCTATTAAGACTTATTTTGTGGCCTGTATATGATCCAGTCTAAAGAATGTGCCATGTGTTCTTGAAAAGAATGTGTATTATTGTTTTTGGATGGAATATTCTGTATGTGTCTGAGACTTTACTGTCTTCAGTGTCATTTAGGCCAATATTTCTTTATTGATTTTCTGTCTGGATGATCTATCCATTGGTGAATGTGGAGTATTAAAGCTCTCTACCATTATTGTATTGCTGTTTATATCCTCCTTTAGGTTTGTTAATATTTGCTTCATACATTTAGGTGCTCCTATGTTGAAGGCATAAATATTAACAGATGTCATATTTTCTTCTTTGATTAGTCCTATTATCATTATGTGATGTCGGTATTTGTCTCTAAGTCTGTTTTATCTGATAAAAGTATAGCTATTCCAGCTTTTATTTTTTGGTCTTTATTTACATAGAACATTTTTTTATTCTTTCACTTTCAATTTGTGTATGTCCTGTTCCATTCTGTTCACACAATCTTTCAAAACTGAAACAGGAAGAATCAGAAAATCTGAATACGCCAATAACAACTGATGAAATAGTAACAGTAATAAAAAAAAAAAAACTCCCAGCAAACAAAAGCCTTGGTCTGGACAGCTTCATGGGAGTTTTACCAAACATTTAAAGAAGAACTAACTCCTAAACTATTCCAAAAAATACTAGAGGAAGGAATACTTCCAACCTCTTTTTATGCGGCCAGCATGATCCTAATTCCAAAACCAGATAAAGACATTACAAAGAAAGACATTTACAGATATGTGCCAGTCCTTTTAAGAACCATTTCTCAGTTCACTGTGGCCTCCTTGGTCTCATCCAAGCAAGCCTCATTGGTTTTAAAAGCTAGGTGTTTTAGGGGCTCACCTCTCAGATGCAGGTCTTAAAAGTTAGTGGGGTGCAAACCCTGCACTTCATAAGGAGAAGCTTGGAATTGTGAGTTCCCTCTCGATTGTGGGTGGTGATGCTGTGGGTGGGGGTTATCATAAGATTGTGCCTCAGTCTCTCCCACCTGCTATGATAGGAGTTTTCTTGCTAGCTCATTGTGGAGGCGTCACTCAGCTAGTTGTTGGTGGCTGTTTCTTTGTGGTTTTTATTGTGTTTTTTTAAATTGTTTCATATATAATTATAGATTCCTGTGAGGATCTTCCTATCTCACCATCTTTAACAGAAACCTCATCAAATGATTATTCATATTTGACAAGATACTGGTCTTAATAGTTAAGTAGAATTAAGTTGCAAAGGGAGGAGTTACAAAGATAACTTTGGCTCTGAATTCCCTGAATGTTTCATTAAACCACCCTAAATCTAATTTTGATCTCAGCCCTAAAATGGGGATATCTTCTCTGTGGACTTCTTATTCTGAGGCCAAATATGATAGAACTTATAGCCTTGCATCCCTTTGGCTTACCTCAGGGAATAGAATGACAGTACTTGTAAGTAATTTTAGTATATCATTGCTTTAAGTTTGAAAATAGTAGTTGTATTAGTTTGCTAGGGCTGCTATAACAGACAGCTTAGAATACGGAAATTTATTTTCTCACATTCCTAAAGTCTAGAAGTCTAAGATCAAGGTGTCAGAAAGGTTTTTGTTTTTTTTTCCAGAGCTTTCTCTCCTTGACTTACAGATGGTTGTCATCTCCTTGTGTCTTCATATGGTTCTCCTGCTATGTGTGCAAATATTTTAGAGTGACACCAGTCATGTTGGATTAGAGCCACTGCTAAGAGCTCGTTTTTATTTGTTGCTTTAAAGACCCTATCCAGAGATTGTCAGTCATTTTCTGAGGTACTGGGGATTAGGTTGTGACATGCAAATTTGGGGGGAGGGAGAGGACATGATTCACCTCATAACAGTAGTCTCTTATGTAGATTTAAACTATAAACCAAATTGAATTATGTCAGAGAAAAGTAGAGTATTTATCATATCTACTTTGATAAAGAAATAATAGTAGTCAACATGTTGATATTGTGGAAATTATCCAGGCCTTATTACAAAGTAAGGAAAAGTAAAATTAGTAAAATTGGGAAGAAATTAAAGGCAACTTAAGAGTTATGGATGATTCTTATGGAAATGGTATTGAAGGAAAGTGACTGTTATTCTCAAAGGATGACCTACTTCATAGATTTTGACCTCATTATAAGCCTTGGCCTACTTCCCTCTGCTGGGTCATTTCTGGAGCTTATTTAATTTCCTAAAATGGCAATTAAACTACAAAATTTTTAATGTCAGTCCTATGCAAATTGTAATCTGAACCAAGCAATGGTATTGCTAACGCAATATCACAATTGTATTCTGAGAGCAAGCCTACAACTTAACACATTAATCACTTGAAGACAATAATCACTTGAAGACAAAAGTCTCAAACACTAGAAAAACTGTTTCTGACATAATACAAAGCTATTGTCAGGCATATATGTTATTTTAATTCAATTTTTAAATATATTGAAAACTGGTATATATTTTCCTCTCTCCATTTTTTTCTTCTATATCCTTTGTCCTATTTCTTTTCTCCCTGAATTATTCTGATCTTTTATCCTTGTAATGTAGAATAAATAATTGTACTAGTAACCTCTACCAATCCTAGGTTACATATGCTTTTCTGGTTCTCAAAATTGATTGACAACAATTGCAGATGCTGAGCTTAAGGTGTCCCTCCCAAGTCTCTCTGATTTTTCACCTCCTCCAAAAACCTTCCATCCACAGTGCTAACCCACAGTGATTTCCCCCTGTGAATGTGCCATTTGTGAACATCTAATTTTTATTTTCTATTACTATTAACTTTCCATGACTTTATGTCACGCTTCTCCCACTGGATTGCTGCTCCCTTACATGCCTTAAAAATGAGCAACTTACATCTATCTCTGTATTTCTTATGACTAGCACAGTGGAACCTGTAAGCGTAAGTTACTTTCAAGTGACCATAAGGAAGCCAACTGGTCACCCATCTGAAGGGAGCAGTGCTGTTGAGGGAAGAGAAGAAGCAGATAAGTGTGAGCTGAAGGACCCATGTTCAAAGCTGATCACCAACCAGTCATCTTATAGAATGACCAAAGCAGATATTATGAAGTTGTAGGTATACCCAATCCTTCCTGCTTTTTCTTCCTCTGATCTGAATGCAGGGGTAAGAAAGATGGATGTGACACAGAGTCCCTGTCCACGGGTAGCTCACTGACATCTACCAGAAAAATCTGCCATGGAGGGCATGATGAGAGCATTCCTCACAGTCACCTCTACATAAAGTCTATGGTGGATTAAACTGTGCTAACCCAGTTAATGGGGAAGATTGCCTGGAATCCTCTTCAATGTAGGATCCCTAAGAATTGGCATGAGTCTGGGGAGACAGAAGTAAAGCAGCAGCCATTATTTTCTAAATATGCAGAGCAACTCCAAGGCGTCAGTGGACACTGGCTTGTTCTTACTCTCCCCAGCTTCCAGCTTTGTGTTCACTCTCCCAGCAGCAGCCTCCGGCTCCTCCCTAACAGACATTTGGCTGAACACCTACACAAACAGTTGCCATCACAGCTAATAGCTTTCCATAGGCTCTCCCCTCGCTACCCTCACAGTCCTACCCTACTTCCCAGATTCCCCTGAAAGTTCTAACTTGGCTCACCTGCCCCAGTGCTTTAGGAATGCTAGCTCATGACTTTTCTCTGATCCTTCATTTCTCCCTTCTAGATATTTAATTCCCTAGCTTCTCTGACAATTGCATAGGTTCTCATTGCTGTAATGAATCTTTATTCCATTACATACTGCTTCAGTTTCCCCAACTAAATGCTGATGGGATTCAGTAACTCTCTTAATGAAGGTGCCCTTTCTTGATGAGCTGTGGCAGATAATATTGTGCTGTCTTAGCGAGTGACAGAGGTAGTGGAGATATATCATTTTTATTCAGCTCTGTTCCTTCTGATGATATGTACTGATTTGGGATAAAATGAACCAATAGAAATCATGGGTATTTTGGTGGCCATTGTAGGGGGGCGGGGAAGCAGCTCACCAGTCCTATGATTATAACACAAATCAAAGCAGTAACTAGTTTTCAACTACCTCAACCAACTAAAATAATGGCTCTATGGAAAATTAATGACCAAATGACCCCATTTGGAATGATAAAAGGAGATCCTTTACATCATTAACAATATAAGTTCTTAGCCTATGCATTGAAAACAATCTATTTTATTTTTACACCTTATCCATTTCTAGAATTTCTAGACACTCCACCATTCCTAAGGAGTTTTCTCATTAGTAAAATATGCCATCTTTTATCCAATTATCCCTCACAAATTTTCTGTATGACTGATTTAAATAGAAGGGAGCCCTGACCAGTGTGATTCACTTGGTTGGAGTGTTATCCTGTACACTAAAGGGTCACAGGTGTGATTCCTGTTCAGGACACATACCTGGGTTGTAGGTTCAGTCCTCAGTTGGGGCGCATGTGAGAGGCAGCTGATAGATGTTTCTCTCACATCACTGTTTCTCTCTCTCTCTCATCAGTAGACATATCCTTGGGTGAGGATAAAAAAAATAAATACAGGGGAGATCAATTAGGGCATTGAGGAAGTCAAAAAGCAGTATAGATTCAGAAAGTAAATCTGAGGCATGGAATGGAGATTTAGAGACTAGGGTAATGACTGAAGTTATAGCATACTCTGAGCATGGGTGGAGGGAAGCTTGGATTAGATCTATAAATAGTGGGCTAGGCATTGAGCATAATCCGCAGCTTACTTTGATCTATGCAAGTGTGTAAAAAGAATAATTGATATTGATGGGTGCGTGCCCTGAGTGTGACAGTGAGAATATTCCTTTCCAGGTGTACACTCTAATAGATGCCATCATGTCCACTCCAAATGGAAATAGCACAGGCTATGTCTTGCTCACAATTATACAATAGCCCTTATCTAGTATAGAACCTAACACATTAATAATAGTCAATAAAAGTTCTTTAAGTGTAGAGAAATGTCTTTGGAAGAGACAAAGGTAGGAAATGTGAGACACCAAGGTTATGCTCAGACTGATTTAAAAGAGATTAAAATACATTCAAGACCTATCTCCAACATTGTTACCACTTACTCCCTAGTCCTTATTTGTAGACATCCAACAATCTTACACACTTCCAACAGATCATCAAGTGAACAAATCTTTTTGCTTTTAAGTACTTTCTGAACTTAATATATTAAATCCCTATACACCTTGACAACAAGAGGGGATTTTCCAGATATAAGTCTAATATTTAGTTTCTTCAGGTAGAATTGCCAGGCAACCATCATATTACAACACACAGGACTGTCATTATGGATCAGTCGCCTTTTCCTGAAACTCCTTTACTGCCGAAATGAAAAGCAGTTCTGGCAGCAATGTCATTTGAAAGGATCCCTCCCTGCGGTACTCTTATTGGCTACAATCTTCTCTTATAGAAATTGTAGAATACTCTGGAGCTGGCAAAAATGATTCCGTTTTATTAGTATATTTTATTCCAGTATAGAAAAGACACATTAAGAAAAAATTGTGACTAAAAAGATAATGCAGATTAAACTTTGAAATTTAGCAATGCAAATTATTTATCATAAATTAATGTAAGACCCATGTATAGCAGAATAGGTGCTGCCTTGTTCATCCTCTGGCTACTGAATTTCCCTCCACGGTAATTTCATTCATACTACTCAAAAGATGACAATTTTATATTGTAAGAGGTCCCCTGGTAATGGATATTAATTCATAATAGAAGGGAACAGCAGAGAGAAAATTTTTTGTGTGCTCCTTGCCAGTAAAATACAAAAATGGCTCCCTCGAGGCACATCCAGTTATATATTAAAACATTAATGATGGCATTAGAGTTAATAAGAGATATAATATACAATACAACCATATATAGTATATATTAACAATCCACAAAAAGAACATTATATATCCTAAAGGAAATCTCCCAGGGTAAATTGTGTTCTACACTCTCTTGTGATTTAAAAACACAGTCTCTGAAAATACACAACACATCCTTAATGGAATTCCCAATTATCTGAGGTTAAATATCTGAATTTTTTCCCAATGAAGCATAAAACATAAAATTTCTTATTGTTGTCTCTAAACTATAATAGAACTGCCAGTAACCAAGGGATGAAATAAATGATTCCAAAGTAATAGAAAGCATTAAGCTACATTAGTGGTTTCCATCTCTCCTTAACTGATTCTTATTCCACATGAAAAATACATAAAACATCTACTTCAGACTATTAAGAAATGCTAATTTAGAATCTAGTTAATGTAAGGGACTTTGCATTTTGACTAAGATATAGCCATAATCCTGTATGGAACTAACATTTTAAAAATTATGCATTATATTTCAAGGACTTTGAAATACTTTATTAAAATAATTTTCAATATGAAAGTATCATTACTATGTAGGAACTCAAAAACCACTAATTGCCAGGTAGAAGTTAAATGGCATAGGAAATGTCACATGAGAAAATAGAGGTGGAGTCTGGAACAATCGAGGATACTTCAAGCAAGCTAAACCTTTGGTAATGAGATAGAGTTATTGTCATGTGCTAGAGAATATATCTTGTCACAGTGGTTATTTTCCTTTTTTTTTAAATTGAGGCATAACTGATATATATAATATGATATTAGTTTCAGGTATACATTATAATTATTCAGTATTTGTACATATTGAGAAATAATATCCACAATAAGTCTAGTTGACATCTGTTACTATATCTAATTCCAAAATTATTTTCTTGTGATGACAACTTTTGAGACCTAATCTGTTAACACCTTTCAAACATGTCATACAATATTATTAACTATAGTCACCATACTGAACATATTTCCATGACTTATTTTATAATGGGAAGTTTGAAACTTTTGACTCCTTCACCCATTTCGCACACTCTGTCTCTGACAACTACCCGTCTGTTCACTGTATCTACAAATTCAGTTTCTGTTGTTCTTGTTTAGATTCCAGATATGAGAGCATACAGTATTTTGTCTGACTTATTTCACTTAGTATAATGCCCTCAAGATTCACCCATGTTGTCATATATGACAAAATTTCCTTTTTTATGGCCAAATAACATTCCATTATGTGTGTGTGTGTGTGTGTGTGTGTGTGTGTGTGTGTGTGTGTATGCTTAAGCAACCATATAACCAGCCAGTAGCTATCACACACACTGACCACCAGGGGTGGCAGATGATCAGTGCAGGAATTGCCCCCTGGTGATCAGTGTGCTCCCCCAACCAACCTCGTGGTCCCTTCTCCTAGCTGGCCAGCTGGCTCCGATTGGCCTCAATCATCAGCTAGGCTGAGGGACCCCCACCCATGCACAAATTTGTGTACCAGGCCTCTAGTATATAATATATACATATACATACACATATATATCTCATATCTTTATCCATTCATTTGTCAGTGGACATTTAGGATATTTTTATATATTGGCTATTGTAAATGCTGCTAAGATACTTTTTGAATCATGGTGGAACCCGTGTACACTGTAAATGAGAATGTAAATCAGTGCAACCACTATGGCAAACAGCATACAGGCTCCCCCCAAAATTAAAACATGATCCAACAATTCCATTTCTGAGTACTTATCCAATGAAAACAGTGCAGGCCAGTGCTATAAGATAAGTAAGCCTCTTATACATAAATTGTGAGCAACTCTCCATAGTTTGCACTAGGCATTGGGACAGTGGAGTCTGTCCCAATGTGAACACTTTAAGAGCAGGTTCTCAGTTCGTTATAGCCTTATGTGTCTCCTGGAAGCCTACGCCATTGATTTTCAAAACTAGGTGTTTTGCGGGGGACTTGCCTGTCAGGTGCAGGTGCCTGATGTAGGGTTCAAACTCTTTGCTCATCTGGAAGAAGCTGCAGGTTTTGAGTTCCCTCCTGATTTTGAATCATATGACAAGATTGTGTATCAGCCTCTCCTACCTGCTTCAAAGTGTGTGTTTTGTTCCTCTTTCGCCCCCAATGTGTAGGACTTGCTCAGCTAGTTTTTATTATTGTTGTTCTTTTTTTAGGAAATTCGTCTATATGTGACTGTAGATTCGGTGTGTTCATAGGAAGGTAAGTTCAGGATCTATTTTGCTATGTTCAACCAGAACGTCTATTTTCAAAGTAGTAACTGTGTATCCTTAAGAAGTCCAGGCCCACTGGAATGGTAATGAGACCAAAATTAGATAGGCCAATTAGATCAACAGCAAAATTCACTACACGTTGTATTCTTTTTCCCCTCCAAACATCTGACATTTTTTAGCCTTATTTGCATACTCCTTATTGTATCATGGTCAGTTTCATCAACGTGAGGTCTCCCATTTCCCAGTCCATATTTGTCTTCATAGGTTCATATCTCATTTTCCAAAAACTTACTGGTTGAGACTCACTGTATGTCCCACTGGTAACTTTAAACATTCTACCTTGGTTCATAATATTATCACCCAATGAACATTCTTATTTCTTATATAGTCACTAGAGACCCAATGCATGAAATTCATGCAAGAGTAGGCCTTGCTTCCCTCTAGCCACTGGACGGCACCTGGGATGCAGGCTTCCGTCGGAGCTCTGGCCTTGTCCAGTCTAATTAGCATATT
Organism: Lasiurus cinereus; assembly: GCA_011751065.1. Lineage (NCBI taxonomy): Eukaryota > Metazoa > Chordata > Mammalia > Chiroptera > Vespertilionidae > Lasiurus > Lasiurus cinereus. Next base: position 4,394,116 of record JAAGEH010002531.1, read on the forward strand.
ACACTTCTATTATTATAGATGTGTAAATTAATGACAGGAATGTTCTGAGAAATGCTATGCCAGGTGAAGGTGATTTTGTCATTGTGTGAACATCAGAGAGAGCACATATACAAACCTAAGTAGCATAACCTACTAGATAAGTAGGCCACACGCCTATTATTGTACAAAGTACTGTAGGCAATTGTATCACCATGGTAAGTATTTGTAATATATAAATCTAGAAAAGGTATAGAAAAAGTAGAGTATATTTTTTTTAAATAGTACACCAGTATGAATGAAGCTTTCAGAATTGGAAGTTGCTGTGGGTGAGTTAATGAATGAATGGGAAGACCTAGGACACTATTCTAGACTTTATAAACACTATAGTCCTGCATTAGCACAAATGTGAGTAATGTATTGTACTACAACATAATTCTTACACAATAGTAATTTTTCAGCTTCATCGTCATCTTATGAGGCCACTGTCAATATACACTGAGTGGCCAGATTATTATTATTTCTGAACATATAGTAATCTGGCCATTCAGTGTATATCCTATATAATAAAAGGCTAATAGGCAAATTGGTCAAACTCCTGGTTGAAGGGACATCAGGCAGGCTGGCCAACTGCCCATGTCCCCTCCCTCTGGCCAGGCTGGCTGGACCCCATCCATATATGAATTCATGCACTGAGCCTCTCTCATACACTAGTGGCCAGATTATTATACATTCAGAGATCATAATAATCTGGCCACTTAGTGTATATAATCTGCATCTAATCATGAGAAAACACCAAATCAACACAAGTTGAAGGATAGTCTATAAAATAAATAGCCTGTTTTTAAAAATGTCAAGGTTTTTTACACGTCTGCCCCATAGAAAGTCTAAGGAACTATTCCAGAAGACCTCAGAAATAGGACAATTGAATGTGATACCTGATCTTTATTGAAACCTGAACTGAAAAGGGGGCAAAATTTTAAGTGTCAATTATAGAAGATAAATAAATTCCAACAAAAAAGGCAGCAGCCACGGAACTGGTGAGAGCAGGAGGCTTGTTTTGCCCCCGGCAATGGAGGAGGCCAAGCTTCTGCAGCCCTGGCCTGCATTGACCTCCACTTAAGGCTACAAAGTTTCAATTATAGAAGATAAATAAATCCCAGACACCAGACCTCCGCTTGGGTCAGCGGGGGGTGTGGCAGGCCTGCAAACTACCAAAGGACCTTCACCCAGGCCATCCCATGCCCCAAGGGGACCCCCACCCTGATCTGGGACATCCTTCAGGGAAAAACAGCTGGTCCCCACCCATGTACCAGGCCTCTAACCTATTTAATAAAATAATATCCAGATTGACTATCACTCCAACACACAAGATGGTTGCCCACATGTGGTCAAAGATTCTGCTCCCATCTGGACACAAGATGGCCAGCAGGGAAGGGGAGTTGGAAGGAACCAGGCATGAAAGGGAGGGCAGTTGGGGGCAATCAAGCCTGCAGGGGAGGGTAGTTAGGGATGACCAGGACAACAGAGGATTGAAGTTGGGGGTGACCAGGTCTGCAGGGGAGGGCAGTTAAGGGCAATCTGGAAGGCAAGCAGGCAAGCAGTTGGGAGACAACAGTCCTGGATTGTGAGATGGATGTCCTACTGCCTATTTAGACCTGATCCCACCTAAATGGGAAGTTGGACATCTCTCGAGGGGTCCCAGATTGTAGAGGTGCAGGCTGGGCTGAGGGACACCCCCATCCCTGTGCATGAATTTCATGCACCGGGTCTCTAGTCTATAATAATAGTGTAATATGTAAATCAACCAAATGGCAGAACAACTTTCTGTATGAAGCCGCGGCTGCAAAGACCTACCTTTGCACAAATTTTGTGAATTTGGTCTCTAGTTAATTTAATTTAGATGTAAATGACAAAAAATGACATATTTGTATAGAGCAGTGATTCTCAGCCTTTCTAATGCAGCAACCCTTTAATACAGTTCCTCATGTTGGGGTGAACCCCAACCACAAAATTATTTTCATTGCTACTTCATAACTAATTTTGCTACTGTTAATGAATCGTAATGTAAATATCTGTGTTTTCCGATGGTCTTGGGCTCTACAGCAGCAGTTCTCAACCTGTGGGTCACAACCCACAGGCTGAGAACTGCTAGCAGGGTTGCCAGTAGCAAAATTACAGTTATAAAGTAGCAATGAAAATAATTTTATAGTTGGGGTTCACCACAACATGAGAAACTGTATTAAAGGGTCACGGCATTATAGAAATGTTGAGAACCACTGATCTAGAGAGAAAGAAGGCAAATGTTCATAACTGGTGAACCTTGACTGATGCACCTATGAAACTCTACTCATCAATAAACACTCAGATTTACTATTACTTTCCTTTTAATAGCTAATAATCAAGATGGTTTAGATAGTTTATATACAATTATCATGTTGCCCTAATAACAACTCTCCTTTTGAGAGGCCAGAGTTGCTGAGGTGAGTCCTGGAGCATGTGTCACTGTGTCTCCAGCATGCAGGTTTTAAGTCCAGTGTTTCCTGCCCTGGGCAATGTTTGCTGCTCTCTTTACCATGTTTCCAAAGCATTTGCTGTACATGGATTTCTATATTGCATTTATATGCAACAATGTATTTTTAAAACTGTGTCTTTCTCACTTTTTCTTCTTTCCAACCTAGTATAAAGTCTGATATACAGTCAGCATCTAACAATAAGCAAAACAAGCAGGAAGTATATACATCGCTTCCTCAACCTGTCACCACCACAGGAAAGGCAATTCAAGGAACCCTGAAGTTGGCTGATAGAAACAACATCCACCAAAATTGCTCTCTTGGTTAAAGAGTCACCCATGTGGCTAGTCCAAACTTAGAAGTGCTGAAGTATAATATGCACACAAGAATTGATTATAAAATTTTATCATTAAAAAGTTGAATATGTCATATTATTACCCAGTTATGATATTTTGGATTATTGGTTTAAATAAAATGCATTAAAATTATTTCCCGTTTAATGTGGTAACTATAAATATAAAACTATACATGTAGCTCACATATTTCTTTACGTTAGTTCCAATCAATGCAAAAACTAATTAAGCTGCTTTGTTGATTCTGATCTTTCTATGACAAGAGCAGTGAATAGTTTTAAAGAGAAATGAAAAAGGCAAGAGTTAAGTGTAGGGTCCACTAGGGCAGTATTTTTGAACTTTCATGTACGGCCAGCAAGTATCTTGTTAAAATGGGAATTCAGATCAGTAGGTCTTGCATAGGCCTGTGACTCTGCATTTCAACCAATCATTCAGTGGTGCTGGCCACACTGCGAACAGAGAGGGACTAAGGCATGCCAGTTGTAATTTGATGCTGATGTTGGCATATAAATATTTCATTAGGAAATGAAAGGAAAGTCAGTATTTTAGGAAGTCTAATTACTGGTAACCACTTCTGAGTATATCAGATAGTCATAAGAATATGAGTTCCCCAAACCAATAATATGAGTTACCACACTATTAATATGAGTTACCAAACTATTAATAAACTGCTAACAAATATAAACAAACCTATTAAGATAATGGAAGAAACAGAATTATGCTGGTGCTTTTCTATAAACACAAACAGTATTTTAACAATCCCAGTTATGCCTCAGGGGATATTATAGGAAGTAAGCTGGACCTCAGAATTCTAGATGTACTTAAAAATTATAGCTGCATTGAAAAACAGTATGCTCCTTATGTGTAGAATTCCATCTCAATATTTCTGTATCTCAATATATTTTTTAATGAGAATCTCATTTAATACTGGATAACATAAGTTAATATGGGCCAGGGACTATATTGTAACACATGACAAGCATCAATCACAGCTGGAGCAGTCAAACACTGAGATCAGGTGTGGGGAGCTTTTGATACATGCTGAGTAACAAGGAATTGTTGCTAGTGTTGTGCGGGAATATTAGTATTACCATTTATCACACTGTGTGGTAAAGATAATTTTTCTCATTTTGTAGAAGAGGAAACATCAGGTTAGATGGGGTCCAGGACTTGAAAACTCTAAATCCCCTTTCATTTCCAACCACCACATGAATCTTTGGTAAGAAATAAAGCAAGTTGGAATGTGAGGCCACATTATGAAGGTGTAGTGCCAGCTACAGGTAGAAATCTCCTGGACACCCTCACTTGTTCTAGGATATACCCTAGGATAGTGGTCAGCAAACAGTGGCTCTCAAGCCACATGCGACTCTTTGGCCCTTGAGTGTGGCTCTTCCACAAAATACCATAGCCTAGGCAAGTCTGTTTTGAAGAAGTGGCATTAGAAGAAGTTTAATTTTAAAAAATTTGGCTCTCAAAAGAAATTTCAATCATTGTACTGTTGATATTTTGCTCTACTGACTAATAAGTTTGCCAACCGCTGCCTTAGTATATACCTTATAATTGCTAAATCTCAGGTAGCAGCTAACAGTATGGGGCAGGAAGCCTGACTATCACCCTGAAGTCATGTCTCCATAGACCAAGCATGTCAAACTCGTGGCCTGAGAGTTTGACATGCTTGCTGTAGACAATGTAATATAATTTATTCAGACACCCAAGAGATTCTACCATGATTTACCAACAGAAAGATGAATCATTTATTTATAGTAGTCATGAAAATAAACTCACACACAGATGATGGAGTTACCTCAAAAAAATTAAAAATAGAACTACTTGTTACCCAGAGATTCCACTTCTAGGACTTAATCTGAAGAATCCCACAACACTAATTCAGAATATATACACCCCTATGTTCATTGCAGCATTATTTATAATAGCCCATAGGTAAATGGGTAGATTTAAAAGAGTACAGTACATTTACCCAATGGGATTCTACTCAACCATAAAAAAGGAAGGAAATATTGCCTGTTTTGATAGAATAATACTCTCCAGGTCCATTCCTGCTAAGTGAAATAAGCCAGTCAGAGAAAGATAAGTATCACTTGATCTCACTTTATGTGGAATCTAACGAACAAAATAGAGACAGACACATAGATACAGAAAACAGACTGATTTCTGTCAGTGGAGAGGAGGTTGGGGGACTAGGTGAAGGGATTAAATAGAAAACAGAAAAACTCATAAACAAGAGTATGCTGATTACCATAGGGAAAGAAGGGTGGGGAGAGGGAAGAAGAGGGTAAAAGAGGGATAAGCGGTGATGGAGACATGACTTGGGGTGGCGAACACACAATACAATATACAGATAGTGTATTATAGAATTGTATCTCTGAAACCTATATAATGTTATTAACCAATGTCAATCCAATTTAAAAAAGAAAAAGGAAAATGAGGCCCAGAATGCTTAGGGAATTGTTTTCGGACACACAGCTGATCAATAGGCAGGTGGGATATGAACCCAGGCATACTGGCAGCATGGCCTGTCTACTGACTGTCCCCATCCCTCATACTCTCATTGCTGGAAATGCATGAATTATAAATCCCAACAGAGCTGGGTTTAAATCTGCCCACAACCTTAATCACAGAAATCTGTTATTCACAAAAAGAATTTGGCTTAATTAACAATAAAGCTGGACCACAGGCAGGTTCTTTGCCTTTAAAATAAAATGTTATGATCCTGTTGGGGGCAGGGCTTGCGGGGGAGGGCAAGGGGAAACATGAAAGTTACCAGCACAGTGCCCAGACATAGTAAGTGTTAATAAATGTTCATTTAAAATTAAATAAATCAATTTGAGATGAGCCTACACTGACTATCTTTTTTGCTTCTTTTGGCCATTTTGTTTGTTTTCTAAAAGTGTTTATTAGTGACCAGAGCTTTGAGAAAACAAGGACTTGCTGAAGCAACATTGGTGCCCATTTTCACTCAGCTCATGATAGGTGAAAAGACCAATTGAAGGTGAGGACAACTGAGAGGCATCAGTAACAAGTGGATGTTACTATAGAAAATTAGCAGGCCATGCTGATTTTCACTGAAATACTAAGTTCTTTATTATAAATATAGAAATATTTATTCAAATGATTTATCCCAAGACTATCAAACAATATGCTAAATCCAATGAGATGTCATCTGAAGCTAAGGCTCTCATCCATCTAAAAGAACTACTCTTCCATTTGTAGATTTTGTTGGCACTTTTGGGTTTCTCACACTGTGCAAAGGAAGAATCTGCTTCTCAGTGGAGCACTGTTTCTCAGTGGAGCACTATTATTGAGCAATAGGAAATTATCCCTTGCTTATCATAGGAGTCAGACTTACTCAGCACAGTCAGGGTTCCAAATCATGGTCCAGTTCATGAATCGCTTTTTTTTTTTTTACTTTTTTTTTTAATATATTTTATTGATTTTTTACAGAGAGGAAGGGAGAGAGATAGAAAGTCAGAAACATCGATGCGAGAGACTTCGATCAGCCGCCTCCTGCATGCCCCATTGTGGAGATGTGCCTACAAGCAAGGTACATGCCCCCGACCGGAATCGAACCTGGGACCTTTCAGTCCACAAGCCGACGCTCTATCCACTGAGCCAAACCTGTCTCGGCCATGATTCGCTTTAACCAGTGTCAATGCAGCTCTGTGGGGACCAGCATTCCATCTGTGTTGTAAAATGAAGCTCTACTCGCTGGAGCTCCTGGAATGCACAAGAGAGAGGCCACAAGTGAAATAGATGTTTTGCATCATTTGCAAGAAGATAAGAGTTTTAATTAGTAAGAAATGGAGACAATACTTCAAGTTAATCATCCTTGTTCTTAAAGTTGAGTAGCTCCATAAACACCCAGAAAAAACAAATTTTATTCCAGCAGTACAATTTCAAATTTTAAAAAATATTTCTCCACAAACTCATGATTATTCTCAGATGTGATCTAATATTGACGACTATTCATAGGTTTCAAATTATACCCACCCACAAACTGATAAATACTAGTACTTAGAATTTTGAAATCCCCTTTCTGTACCCACTCTCAGAACTCTTCCTGACTGTTAGGGGAAAATACAGCTTAAAAGTTATCTGGCTAAGCAGTAGTTTAAAAGGCACATAGCACAAAAGAGTCATACATATTTACTACCCAAATTAAAGACCTATAACATGGACATAAAAAAAGAAAAACCAGAGTTGACCATAAATGAACACAGATGTGCAATTTGACTGCATCATCAAGTTCTCTGACTCAACATCAAACCTCTTCCTGGGAACATGCTAGGGTGTTGTTATCTGAAGTGAGGTAGAGATGCTAAAGCAACCTTGAAGCTCCTGAGGAAGCTGTCACGCTGATCTTGCTTTTGTAGCAGAGAGATTACCACTCTATAAGTGACTAACCAGCTTGCAGATACATTTCTCCTACGAGGACCATACAAATATTTTCTCTTTAAAGAAAATTGTCCCAGGATTGTTTCACCATTAATTTTATATGCTTCCTTTCATTCAATATATCAACTTTCCCCCCTGCAGAATCTTCCACTGCAAAGCTCAAGGAATGCTTAAAAACTCATATTCGGAAAATTAACTAGGAGTAATTTATACACATATTAATATGTATTTTTAAAATAAAGATGGCTAAGTAAAACAAAAAGAATGGGAAGAAGGGTGAGGAAAAGGAGGAGAGAAGGTAAGAAAGAGAAGAGTAAAGGAATGAGTACAATAATAAACAATATTTGAAGGTCAGTACCCTTTTTGTAAATTAAACACACGCCACCACCACTAACACTTCCTATTTTATAAGATTGCCAAATTATTGTTTAATATATTTTTATTGATTTCAGAGGAAAGAGAAATAGAAACATCAATGATGAGAGAGAATCATTGATCAGCTGCCTCCTGCATGCCCCACACTGTAGATCAAGCCCACAACCTTGGCATGTGCCCTGACTAGGAATTGAACTGTGACCTCCTGGTTCATGGGTCAATGCTCAACCACTGAGTCACACTGGCTGGGAAAGTACTAAATAAACAAACATAGAAATACAATATCCCAGAATTTATGAAGTGCAGCAAAAACAGTTCTATGAGGGGAAATTCCTAGTAATAAATGCCTACAATAAGTAGCAAAAAAGATCCCAAATTAACAACCTAACTCTATGCCTTAAAAAAAAAAAAACTATGAAAAAGCAAGCTGAGCCCAAAGTTAGCAGAAGAAAGGGGAAAAAAATACAGATTAGAGCAGAAATAAATGAAATAGAGAACAGGAAAACAATAGAAAGTACTAACCAAACTAAGAATTCGTTCTTTGAAAATGTAAACAAAACTGACAAAACCTTAGCTAGATTAACCAAGGGAAAATGAAAGAGGGCCCAAATCAACAAAACTATAAATGAAAAACAAGATATTACAACTGATACCACAGAAATACAAAGGATTATAAGAGGCTACTATGAACATATAACCAGAAACATACAATGTGCCAAGAATGAATCAGGAAGAAATGGAAAATCTGAATAGACCACTTACTAGTAAGGAGATTGAATAGATAATCAAAAATCTCACAATGAGAAAAGTCATGGACCAGAATGCATCTGGTGAATTACCAAGCTCTTCCAAATAACTGAAGAGGAGGGAAGATTCCTAAACTCATTTTGCAAGGTCAACTTTATCCTGACATCAAACTCGGACAATACATTACAGGCCAATGTCCCTGAGGAATATAGACGCAAAAATTCTCAACAAAGCACTGAAAAAAAGAAAAAGCAGCTCATTAAAATGATCATTCACCATGATCAAGTGGGATTGATCCCTGGGATGCAAGGATGATTTCCATTTGCAAAACAATCAATGTAATACATCATATTAATAGGATAAAAGAATCATACGAGCCAAAACCGGTTTGGCTCAGTGGATAGAGCATCGGCCTGCGGACTGAAAGGTCCCAGGTTCGATTCTGGTCAAGGGCATGTACATTGGTTGCGGGCACATTCTCAGTAGGGGGCGTGCAGGAGGCGGCTGATCGATGTTTCTTTCTCATCGATGTTTCTGACTTTCCCTTTCCCTTCCTCTCTGTGAAAAATCAATAAAATATTTTTTAAAAAAAATCATATGACCATCTCAATAGAAGTAAAATAAAAATAAAACCACATCATTTCACAAAACTCAACATTTGTTCATGATAAAAACAAATTAGGCACAGAAGGAATAGATCCTATATAATAAAAGGGTAATATGCAAATTGACCCTAATGACAGAACAACCAGAACGACTGCTGGACCAGTCACTATGAGGGGCACTGACCACCTCTTGGTCCTTTTCCCTGGCCAGCAGGCTCTGATCACCTGATGGCAAATGGGAAACTGAGGGCGGGTGGCAGCGGGGGGTAGGGGGGGGAGGGTGAGGGGGGGAGGAACGGCTGCAGGCAGCCAGGAAAGATGGCCCTGATCAAAGGCCAGGCCTAGAAACTGTGCCCATGAACAAATTTCTTGTGCCAGGCCTCTAGTTTTAAAATAATAAAGATCCAGTCTCTGCCCTCATGGGGCTCTCAGACTAGTGGTAAAGTACATGAGTGAATGAGATGGGACTTCAGAGACTTTATATGCATTAACCATTTAATCTTGCAAATGATCAAGTGAAAAAATGTCTTCATGGCCTATTTTTCAGATGTCAAAACTGAGAATGAAAAAGGCAAATGTAACAGCTCATCTTCTTTGTTCCTACTCCTACCCCCTATTCCGGGCCCCCCAGTTCAAGGTGCAGTGATGTGCCTTCAGTCTTCCCCTTATCTCTCCAACTTCCACTTTGACCACAGGACAATGATTTCAGGGAACAATTCTCCTAAGAGACTCAGCACCTACCATGATTAAAGATGAAAAAAAAATCTGCCTTTTTCATGAGTACTTTTAATCTATAATATTTAATTTTTCATTGTACTATTAAAAAAACATTATATGGTCATCCTTTTTTATTTGTCTATGAATGCATTTTCTTCTTCTAAAGAATCCCCAGAATTTTAATAGTGAGCCTGTTCTATTCCTTGAGTGGGGGTGGGAAACTTACCTCACATCTCTAGAAACAGCATATTTCTCCCATGTACTCATTTAAACTCTATATGGGTCTTCCTGAAATTTTCAAGGACCTTTATCCCCATTTACCCTTGGTTAGATTTTTATATTTTGCTTCCTCATAAGCTCTTCATTTCCAACCCTATCGTCTTCCCTGCAGCCTGAGATTCTTTGTTCTGTGATGTACTTGTGACAACCAGGGATGCTTATAATTTCCTGGCTGGCAGCCATCAAATTTGCAACACTTTTTGGAAAAGGTTCTTGCAATTTGAACTCTTGTCATTTTCTTCATATCTGTGGCTGATTCGGAAATAACAAAGCTGAGGCAATTTGCTCCTGCTATCTGGTTTATGGCAATGCTGTCTAAATTTCCGCTTATCCTATCCACCTCCCAAAATGATGCTAAGTTGCTGGCGAACCTAGGCAGCACCACTGAACTAATTTGAGGGCTGATTTCCCATGCTGTCAGGGCTTTTTAACTCAACCGCTTTACCTTCATTTAGAACAGCTACTTGGAATATTTTCCAAGCAGTAAATCCCACACATTTTATAGTTTATTGGTTATGAACTAAGTGTTTGAAGTGAGAGAAACATTGAGTTGGAGTCCTCACTCTGCCACTTACTATGAGACTATGAACAAGATTTTATGTCTACAAGCTGTAATTTGCTGGGTTTTATTCCAACTGTACAAAAGGAAGAAGAATATTACTATCTCCTCATGTTATTGTGGAATTGAGATAGTACTTATGCCTGGTATCTAATAATTATTTCATGAATATTATCTAGTATTATATAGAGATACTGATTAATATACATGTCATTCAATAGATATGAACAAGACCCATGCTAGATATAATGTGAAAGAAAAAATCATATCTACTGAGTCCGTATTATAAGTATGCACTTTTATACACGCATTCTTATGTAATACGACTGAGTGACTATTTCCAGTCTTCACAAGCTTATAATGACATGCATACAGCTAATTACTCTGCAGAATGTGGGAAGTGCTGTAATTAAATGGAACTCCACTGAAGGGATGGAAAGGGTAGTGGATAAAAGTAAGCCTCAGGGATCCTGTCTTTCATGCCTCAATTCTAAATACAGAATTACATTTGCGATAGGCACTCAGCAATTGCCTTATTGGTTAGGAAGATGTAGTCCATACTATCCAGGGCTCTATAGTTACCAAGTGATGGAGATATAACTCAATCTGGCTTTCAGCCCAAAACGGAATTATTTGGCTCACAAAACTAAAAATTCATGGGTGGAGGGAGGATGGATCTTTAGGCCTGGCTAAATCCAGATGCTCCAATGATGCTTTGAGAAATCTGACACTTGGCTCTGGTTTCTTCTAGGTTGGCTTCATTCTTAGATATATTTTCATTCTTCGTTGGCAACTGTCAGTCCTTGGCTGACAGCCTCATGGTTCATCAGGCACTGTTGAAAGATTGTTATGGGGAAAGTCCAAGATTCATCTCATTGGACCAACTCAGGACATGTGCTCACTCTTGAGCTAATCACTCTGCTGAGAAAGATAAAATTTGTCAACTGGCTAAGTCTGCCCACCTTGTCCTCTTTAGATGGGAAACTAATATCAGTTTTATCATAGATGGAGAGTAGAGGAAACAAGGTAAGAAAACCATTTGAAGGGAAGAAATAGCTCTAAAAGTAAATCTGGAATCATACTCCAAAGAATACCCAATTTGTAAATGTGGGAGAGCAGCATTTGAGTCTTCTTCTCTCTATTCAATTTATAGCAACACTGAACTAATTACAGCTTCCACAGCCCAATTTCAATTAAGTAAGATTCTGAAGCACCAGAGATTAGGACTTCAACCTATACATTTTGGAGGACACAATTCACCCAATAGAAGAAACAAGGAACAGAAAACTCTCAGTGCTATTCAATTCATTCAATATAGATGGAAAAGTTAATACCTCCACTTTCACACATAACATTCCTGAAACCCCCTCCCCTCAGTTCTCTGGCCTAATTCCTACACTGTCTGCTCACCATACCACTTCCTACTCATCTCCCTATCTACCAGCCAACTGAAGTGGCCAGCAGAAAACATTTGGTATCACTTTAACGTTCTTCATGTGTCATTTCATGGAGTTTGTTTCTCCAAAAAAAAAGTCAGCTTTTTTACTGATTCTCTTCAAGAATAACATTGGGCAATTTGGGCTTATTTCCATTAAGTCCAGTTTGCTTTCAACTGACTATTTGACAAATGACCATTTTTTAATTGGCCTTTACAGTGTGATGGAAAGATGTTTCTCAGCCAGATCATGGTCCCCATGACCATTCACAGGCTCTCTCGAATGGCTTTCTAGTCTCAGCACGGTTACTCATTGCCCTTTCCTGTCATGGTCCTTTTGCTTTCTTATTCTCTCCATTGTTCTGATTCTAAGTTATTTGAGACATTATAAGCTGAAATCAGTCCAATCTCTATGGTTGACATGATTACATACCCCAAGAACTCAGTTTATTTCTTCCAAGGCTCCTGTAACAAACTAAGTCTAACAAATACAATGATTCACTTGATTCTCCCTGTCTTCAGTAGTATATTTAGGAAACTCTCCACTTTCATCTTCCTGTATTTTTGGATTCATGTGTGAAATCAAAGATCACAGATGGTATTCTTGATAATTTGTCCTTGGTAGGCTTCCTGTTATACCAAAATATTCCCCAAATGCACTTCACATGCATTTCTGTTTTTGTTTTGTTTTTTAAAGATGTTGTCTTGGCCTGGTACTGGTTTCATAAGCTTGTTTTTATAGTGAATGTTTCAGAACCTAAAATTCAGATTGCACTTTGAAACATGTGAAAAGGGGATTCACAGATGTCTTCATAACCTTTTTCTTTTCTTCCATAATGTTCAGGTTCAAATTTGGTCCTGTGTTGAAATTATTCTTCCAGATCCTTTTTGTATGCCTGTCACAACACAGTATATTAAAAATTCTTGTTTTTCACTATGTCCTGCCTTTATGCTCCAGACTTTGATTAAAGATAATCATTAGCATCATATTATTTATACAGTAGGGAAACAAAATTTTTCCTAAAAATATATTTTAGTGCTCAATTAACTTGCTAGGTGTCTTGGGGAAAATCAATGACTCAGAGGAAGATAACCAGATGGTAGTAAAAAAGAGCCATCCAACATATTTGTTCTGAGGTAAAATTATGGAATCTAAACTGATGATAGATATATATGCTATGCATCTACAAATACCTAAAAAAAACTTCATAAAATTGTATTACATTAGTGTCCAAATTAGCAACAAAGGAACATATATAGAAAGAACATGATATATACAGTACCAATGAAAGTTATAATGTGGCAATATTATAACATCCCAGAATGTTATAACATTCTGACATATTACATCCCAGAATTATAACTATTTGGGCTTGTCCCAGACAAGGTGGTTATTAGTGCTAATCTAATTAATAGTAAGTTTAGAATCGTCATGAACAAAATCCAGAGTTCTCTTGAACTAGGAGTGACTGGGAGCTATGTAAGACAGATTGCATAGACTAAGCTTTGGAGATGTGGGCTGAGTGGGAAAACAAGAGGCAGTAGAAACTAAAAAAAAGAAGAAAGTTAAGTAGGATTTGAGATGATCATGTTGATAAAGACAGTGACTTCAGCTTTCTACATGGTTACTCTTATTAGAAAGGCAAAATTTTTTTAAGAACCAGTGTTCAATATGTCTTCAAGATACGGAAGACCTAGTCCTTCTAGACAGTACTCAATCCTGGTTATACATTAGAACTGCTTTGCAAGTTTCTAAAAAAACACCAGTGTTCTTCCCACAACCAAGATTACAACTTAATTGAACTGGGTTGGAGCTCCAGTTGGTTTAAAAGCTCCCCAGGTAAATCCCTGTGAGAATCTTGTAGGGTAACATTTCCCAAATGAACTATGCACACTCCTGGTCCTATAAATCCTTTGAGAAGAAAAGTCCTATATCCAATACATTTAGGGAGTCCCTCATGATATATGTGCTCATGGTTTCTCGCCATACGTAGTAACATCACCTTGAAAAAAAATGCCCCGAGTCAAGGTTTTCCAACTATTATCTTTCACTTTCTACTTCCCCCTACCATCCACCTTCCCCAAAGGTCATCCTGAGCAAGTTTCAAGATATTGAACTTTCATATACCTGAGTGTATGGTCTATAACAATGGATATCTGGCATAAATGTGTTAGACATACTTAATCTCTGGAGGAGTCAGAAAGCACAGATTTTGCCAGATGAGCCTTTGTAGAGACATACTGGGTCCAGTATTGGGAATGAAGAGGACAAGAGTGAGCAGGCTCTCATGACCCCAACCATGCTGCTTTTGGGGTCATTTCCCTCAATCACCAAACACTTGGGAAGCAGGAGCAAAAAGTTCATAAGTAAAGAAATTGACATTGGACTCAAAAACCCTAAAGTCAATATCAGCTACTCTTACTAGTGAGCGACCTTTAGCAAATTATGAAACTTATTTTTATCTCAGTTTACTCTTTGATAAAATAGGAATAATAAAATATAGCTTCAAGGATTATTCTTATGATAAAATTACATACAGTACTACATTTACAAATCTTTATAAACCAGGTGTCTGTCAGGGAGATTAATTTATTATCCCCTTATATTTATCAAAATTTCATCTGAGAAATATGTTTTTTATGTTTGTAAAGGATATTCAGTCTGTTTTGTCTATCCATTCTGCTAAAAACTCTATAAAGTGTGCTCCTGCATTAAGCTAGATTATCAGAAATTTCTGTGCCTGCATTCATCATAGTGGCCTTGCCCAGGGATATTTGCTTCCTGGATTACATTTGGTACAATGGTATCAGCTCACATCAAGAACCACTCCGAGCTGAGACTGGTTTGGCTCAGTGGATAGAGCGTCGGCCTGCGGACTGAAAGGTCCCAGGTTCGATTTCCGTTGGGGGCATGTACCTTGCTTGCGGGCACAGCTCCAGTTGGGGGCGTGCAGAGGCGGCTGATCGATGTATCTCTCTCATCGATGTTTCTGACTTTCTATCCCTCTCCCTTCCTTTCTGTAAAAATCAATAAAAAAATATATTAAAAAAAAAAAAAAGAATCACTCCGAGAGAGGGTCTGACAAAGACCTCACAGCAACTTTACTCTCAGGATGCTTTTGAGAATTCTACTTGGTATTCTACTAGGTGTTCTCTGTAAGGGGGCCCAGAGGAGAAATCTCACTTATGGAAGGAAGAGCTCTGCTTTTGCTGAGCAATTGCTATTTTTAATGGTATGTTCATTCTAAGACGTGGAGCCAATCATGCTTGCCTTCAGTGATGGTTACTCGAGAGCTTAGATTTTCATGTGCTCCATTTCCAGTGAATACAGACATGAACTGTATCTCGCTAATATTCCTCACCCTGATGTTTTCATTGTCTCAGTTATTCTTTACTACCTAAAATGTATTGCATCGTGTATTTTTTAACTTCTTTAAAATAATTTCTGAAGTAAGCCAATGATATAAATATATTCATATACTTAAAGCATTGTTTGGTTTCCATTTGCTTCTATCACATACTACCCCATCACCTTCTGAGTTTGGAAGAATTGTATATGGCTTAATGGCAGGCAGAAATAACCAACAAAGTGCTCATTTTGACATCACCCCCTCTCCAGCACTGGAGACTTCTTAGATTACAAAATCTCAGAGAACCTTGATTACTCACAGGCTACTCCAAAGACACATATGATGGTGAAATCAAATACAAACATGAGAATTCCCATTGTCAATTCTCCAGGAACCTCTGGTAACAATCGTTTGTGTTTTAGTTACAATAGATTACTCCTTAGCAATCCTCTATCTATTAAATATTTTGGGTCCATAAGTAACCCAGCGACTTTCTTGCTTCTTCTTCCAAAATATGACTTCCACTTCATAAGCCTCTGCTCAGCTAGAGGCTGTCACACCCCAGGCTACATGCCTCCCATGGTGTCAATGCAGAGACACATATTGTTCAGCAGTGATTTCCCCTCTCATAAACAAAGGATGCTATTTTCTCTTTACATCAAATACCTGTGGGTTCTCACTATATGAAAATATTAGAGTTATCTTGGATCCTACAGACTTTCTCTAAAAAGGACAAACATTTTTTTTTTTGTCCATGTGAGTCTTTCATTTACAAGTAGCAATGATTTTTTTTTTCAATACTTGAATGACATTATGATAACATGCTTAATAGCTGTGTGCCGAGCCAGTACATATTTGGATTTGCCGTCCTGGCAAAATCTGATTAGTGTCACATTACATTTCATCAAACTCATACAAAATTTTTAGGGCTTTGAGTTTCTTTAAATACTGCTGAAATTCAGAAATAATCCCGAGAGACCAGTGCAAGGCTGACTAGCAGCCACAGACTTTCTCAACTTGCAGTAAAAATTCAGGAAGGGCAACACAATTGTTTTTCTACAACCTCCTCACCCTCAGATAAACAATCTGGCAGTTTAGAAGCAAGAAAATGTCCAGGGCCCTAAGTTCATGCCAGGGTTATTCTGGAATTGGATCATTTCCCCACGGCAGAAATGCCTGATTTTCAGACTCAATCAAATACTGGGGCCCTGGTACTCTAATGAGACAGACTCCTTCCGTCACTCTGAGTGAGGTCATGCCAGTCTTGCTGTCAGAAAACATGTTGACAGATGTGCAAGAGCTCAAAAGAAAACAAGATGCAGTTCAACATGTGAATTTCTGATTTCTATTACCAAAGAGTCCAGGAGCCAATGGCATGCTCACAGATACTTAAAACCCAGTTCTCTGGAAATATTTTTTAAAAAGCAGGCTCTGGTTTACATCATTTGCATATTTCTATGGTATAAACACTACATAATTCTACCATGATTCATCTCAGGCCACCTGTCTAACATCACAGAATGTGGAGTTGGGAAGAGAGGTACACATCAGCTCTCATCAGCCAGAGCCAGCTCATCACCACTGCTGGGATACCCCACTCTGCTGGCCGGGTTATTCATAGAACAGAAAACTTTTGCTCACCCATTCTACTTAGGAAAAAAAACCTTTTTTTGGCTTTCATCACATCCAAGATATGTGCTATCTCCACCTGCTTCTTCTTACCTCTGCTAATCAATCACATTCTTACCCTTTACCAAGGTACTTCTGCTGACCCCATGTAATTTTGAAATCATCTCTTGCATGGGGCGGCTCTCCCCTACCTTTGTGATACTTACACACTTCTTTATTCTGGACACATTTTCTGGATCCCATAGATAATAATTCTGAGGCCCCTTGAGAAAGGATTTTGGGGGAGGATGGTTCTTTTCACTCCGAGTGGTGGATCGAGGTACAAAATCCCATCAGAAGATGAAAAACTATTGAGTCCCATTCCCTAGGTTTTATAAACCACTATAATTCTATTTTTTTTACTTCAATCAATTCTAATATTTTGTTTTCCTAATAACCACTCATTGGTTAAGTGTTACATGTCTTCTATTAATATATGTAAAGATATTTTATAGGAAGTTTTATCAAACACATTTAAGAGGATAATATATCAATATACATATAATATAAATACATTTATAAGGATGTATATTGTATGTATACTGTATTTGTATTCTGTATTGTATTTATAGACATTATATATGCAAATTTTGTATTGTATATATTATTTGTATATGATATGCATATATATACATATATACATACATACATATATACACATACATATATATATATATATAGTGTGTGTGTGTGTGTATTATATACACTCCCCCCTATAACCACACCAGCACTAAAACCTCAAGTTTGAAAATGGGTTATAGATCCCACTCTCAGAATTTTTTGTGTGTATGAGGAAAAAAAATCTTTTACTTGATGGTTTGGTTGAATCAGGACCTGTCTCAGAATTTGACTTAACAAAGGCCACAGTATTCTTGCAAATTCCTGGAATTCTCATGCCTTTTAAACTGAATTTTGTACATGTGGTTTGAGGGGGCTTGCCAAAGGCCACAAAACCCAGTAGAAATGCATTGACTGGTTGATCCACCAACATCAACATTCTTGCTCATTGTCCTTCCCTTTCATTTCTCATTAAACAAATTCTTGGCCTGAAGATCAGATCCTCTTCTAGTGCCTAGGGTTCTCCATAATATGGTTGAATTTCACAAATTCAGAAATATTCCCATTAAGTACATGTCCCTAAGACTATAGCCCATTGTTTTCTTTCCCTGCCAGCATCTCTATACTCCCTAACATAATCTGGACTTTCAGTGCCTGGACGTTTACAATACAATCTGATCCCATTGATTTCTTGAAGCTACCAATCCAAGGATCTGATATAAGCAGAAAGATGGCTTAGATCCTCCCTACAAATCTTCCATATGGAGTTTCTATCTCTAGGAGCTATCCAACCTTCTATTGTCCCATAGGTTATAAATAAGTAACCAAATAATACATCACCAAATTGGAGCACTGTTAAAATAAGGCACTGAAAATAAATAACTAACCTACAACAGGTATAAACTGAAACTGTCTAAAAGACCATATATCCTTGCCATGGACTACCTTCAGTTGTGATCTCATGCAGAAAATACCTGTTGCAATTTGTTTAATGAATTCACATGGTAAAACAGAATTATCTGTTTAGAACGTCTATTTTTGAACTTTATGCTACTTCAGGGACTCTAATACCACTATCCTTCTGCCCCCACACAGTTTTTCTTTTATTGATTGTTCATGCAATGACAGAATAGGTTTGGAGTCCAGGCATGCCATCTGCCCCTATCTTTTCTATGCCTCTGTTCTCCCAATTCTATCCTGTAACTATGTTGGAAAGCACAGATATATTGGTAACTATAGTCCTGGGTGCCACTGTAGAAGAGCCAAGATCTATAGTTATTTCTACAGTAGAAGAGGCAATAGAAGAATAGGGTTATAATTATTGAGATGAGAAAGAGTACAGAAAAAATTTTTATTAACAAAGATCTAAAGTTAATTTAGGAAATGTTAGGAGATAAGTGACATAGAGGAAATAAGACTAGGCTAGAGATATTGGGAGTTACCAACACATAGAAGGCTTTTAAAAACATTGGACAATATACAAGGCTGGTTCAATATTCCAAAACTAATTAATGTAATTCATCATATCAATTAGCTAGTAAAGAAAATCACCTATAATAATAAACGCATAATATGCTAATTAGACAGCCGAACAGTGGAACAACCATCCAGATGACCATCTGGACAATCACCCGGGACCACACTATGATACCCACTGGCACCAGGTCATCCAAGGTGGGTGCAATGTGATTGGTTGGGGGCCTGACTATCACCCCATGACTGCCCCATAGAGGGAGGCCCAGGCCACCCACCTGCAGGCTGTGAAGGGTGGGCGGGGCCTTCCTCTCCAAGGAAAGCCCGTGTCCTGGGTGCTGGGGGAAGAAAGGCCTACTTTTGCATAAATTTTGTGCATCAGGCCTCTACTATAACTATAAAAACAGATACAGGAAAAGTATTTGACAAAATCCAACTCTCACAATAAAAACTCTCATGATAAAAATTCTCTATAAACTAGGAAGAGAGGGAACTTCATCAACTTGATAAAGAACATATATACACACACACCAAAACAGAAAACAAACATGTCTAATTAGCATCATATTTAATGGTGAGAAACTAGATGCATGTTCCCTAAGTTTGGGAACAAAGCAAGAATATCTCTTCTCACCACTTGTATTCATTGTACTAGAAATCAGAGTTAAAGACCAAAAAAAAAGGAAATGCAAGGCTTACAGATTAGGAAGGAAGAAATAAAACTGTCTTTGCTCAAAGATGACATAATTGTCTCTGTAGGAAATCCCAAAGAATCACCAATAACACAAAAACAAAATACCTCCTTAGAAACAATAAATGATTAGAGATGGTTCCCAATTTATGGTGGTTCAACATGATTTTTCAACTTTACGATGGTATGAAAGTAATAGATATTCACTAGAAACTGAATTTTTATCTTTTCCTAGGCCAGTGGTATGCAGTATGATGGTCTCCTGTGATACTGAGCAGCAGCAGCAATGAGCCACAGCTCTCAGCCATGTGATCCTGAGGGTAAACAACAAATACCCTACAGTGTACTTTGTTGTAAGTACTTTTTGGAAATTGTATTGTGTGGTTTTTCATCCCATCGTGTCTGCAAAATGCCTATTTATGTCTTCTGTTAGAGGTGAGAATAAGAGGAAGGAATTATTTAGAGATGTAACTCAAAATAATGGCTGAACTATAGGGTAATGTAAGTGTACCAAGCATGTTTAAGGTATGCTAGGCTAAGCTGTGATGTTCAATAGGTTAGGTGGATAAGTGAATTTTCAACTTAGGATATTTTTAATTATGATATATTTATTTTGATGTAGCCCCATTGTGAATCCAGAAGCATCTATGGAGCAGGGTTGCAGGATACAAGGCTAATATATCAGTGTACTAGTATGTATACACACAGAGAAAGAGAGAGAGAAAGAAAGAGAGAGAGAAAGAGAGAGAGAGAAATGCATATGGGGGCCCAGGGGGACTTCCTATATAGCACCAATTAACAATTGGAATTTGAAATAAAAACACAGTGCCATTTACAATAGTACCAAAAAAAAGAAATTTGTAAATCTAACAAAATATGTACAGGATATATAGGAAGAAAAGTATAACTCTGATGAAAGAAATAAAAAGGAACTAAATAAATGGAGAGATATTCCATGTTCATGTATAGAAAGGCTCAAAATTGTTAAGATGTCAATCTTCTCCAAATTAATCTATAGATTCAATGCAATCCTAATCAAAATCCCAGCAAGTTATTTTGTGGTATCAGCAAACTGATTGTAAAGTTTATGTGGAAAGAACAAAGGCCCGGTATAACCAGCACAATGTTGAAGAAAGTAAAAGTTAGAGGACTATCATTACCCAAAACTTCAATATTTACTTTAAAACTATAAATACAACATATTGGTGAAATAATAGATAATTTAATCAATAGAACAAAATAGAGAACCCATAAATAGACACATACAAGAATAGTTAAGTGATGTTTGACAAAGGAGCACATTCAATTCATTGGAAGAAGGAAAGTCTTTTTAACAAAGTTTCCTAGAACAATTAGACATCCATATGGGAAAAAAAGACTCAAGAAGCAGTCCTTACACCTTTCACAATATTTAACTCAAAATGGATCATAGACCTAAATGTGAAATGTAAGACCATGAAAGTTCTAGAGGAAAAGAAATAAGAAAATCTAACCTTGGGTTTCGGGATGAGTTGTTTTTTTTTTTTCCTTTTTTTTTTTTTTTTTGTATAAAAACAGATGCACTATTCACAAAGACAAAAATTAGTAAAACTTTAAAATTAAACATTTTTGCTCTACATAAGACATCTGTAAAGAGAATAAAAAAGCAAGACACAGACTAAGATAAAATACATGTAAACCACTAATCTGATAATGCAATGGTCTACAATATACAGAGCCCTTAAAACACATGGAAAGAAAACAAGCAACCCAATTATAAAATGGGTAACAGATCTAAACAGACACCTCACCAAAGAAGACATACAGATGGCAAGTAAGCATATGTAAAGATGCTCAATATCGTATAATTAAAAATTTAAACAGGAGAATATCATTACACACTTATTGGAATGGCTAAAATTCATAAAACTAATAGTACAAAATGCTGGCAATATTGAGAAGCAACAGAAAGTTACTTATTGCCAGTGGGAATGGAAAATGGTACACTGTGGAGAACTGTTTGTCAGTATGTTAGAGAGCTAAATATTGTTTTACAACATGATCCTGTAATCACACTCTTTGGCCTGAGTTGTAAACTAATATCAACACAAAAATGTGTATAGAAGCTTTACTCCTAATCACCAAAACCCAGAAGCAATATGATGTCTTTCAATAAGTAAATGGATAAATGAACTGTGATATATCTACACAAAGGAATTATTATTCAGTATTAAAAGGAAATGAACTATCAAACACTGAAAAAACCTGGCTTAAATGCATATTACTAAATGAAAAGAGCCAATCTGAAAAGACTTTGTGATCCAATTATATGGTATTCTGGAAAAGGCAAAACTATGGAAGCCATAAAAACATTAGCAGCAATTCAGAGGTTTGTGGGAAGACAGGGGTGAACAAGTGGAACACATGGGTTTTTTTTTAGAATAGTGAAACTGTTCTGTACAAAATTATAATGGTCATTATACACTCATCAAAACTTAGAACTACACAATGCAAAGAGCAAACCTTAATGTATTCTATGGACTATTGTTAATAACAATGTGCTGTTATTAATTGTAACAAATATACCACACTAATGTAATGGGAAAAACTGTGTGGAGGTGGGGATAAGAGAAGAGGGTTGGGTGTATGAAATTTTTTGTACTATTTATTCAATGACTTTGTAAATCTAGAACTTTACTGAAAAATGAAAATAGACTATTATAAAAAATAATAAGACAAAAGCGGGAAAAAGGTCAAATAATTTCCTAGAATACAACACTGACATTGAGAGAGAGGAGACAACAGGCCATGCCAGTGAATTAAGAAGGAATGGAAATATGGTGTCCTGGAAGCCAAGTAAAGACATGTTTCAGGGAGTGATCAGCCATGTCAGATCAGCCAAATATTGAGACTGCAACTTTCTAGTGCATTTAGCAGGAAGAGGTCATCAGTGCTTTTGAGATAAATGGGAGAAATGGGACTAAAGATAAGTACAGACAGTTTTACAGCAAATAGGAGCTTAATAGGCAAACCCTCAAGAGGATATAAAGTTGATTTTTTAAAATGGGAAAATATACAAAATAGTATGTGCTGATCTACTAGAAAGGGGAAATAATAGTAATAATGCAAGAGGAGAGTAGGAGAATCCTGAAATGATGAATGAATAAGAATGAGATCTAATCCACAAATGGAAGAACTAAGAGAGTATGAGTAATTAATCCATCCATAGTAACATCATGTAAGGAAGGGTATATAGACATAGATGCTGTTTGGTGGGATGATGTAGTAGTGGGGACTCAAGAGAAATTTTCTGCTCCTATTTCCTCAGTTAAATAGAAAACATAGGTGACAGCTGCAAGTGATAATGGGAAAAGGGTGTAGAATTTTGAGGGGAAAGAGAAGATATAAAACAGCTATCTAGGAAGTGGGAGAGTGAAATGTAATAGGATTGCCAAGTAGCACTGAGAGCCAACTTGGGTAGATGGCATGAATTTAAAAGTGGCAAGAGGAGACACAGTTATATACATTTTTCTAGCTGTTTTTAGCTGAACAGGTGCAGGCTTAGAT
Organism: Lasiurus cinereus; assembly: GCA_011751065.1. NCBI lineage: Eukaryota > Metazoa > Chordata > Mammalia > Chiroptera > Vespertilionidae > Lasiurus > Lasiurus cinereus. The sequence goes on from JAAGEH010002531.1 coordinate 4,417,374, forward strand.
TAGTCAGAATTGGATTTAACAGCACTGTGACTTTGTTAGGTGATTATGCAAAGTGTGAAGGGGAAGTTTTTTGGGTAAATATGCAAAAGAGTGATTATTATAAGGGTGGACCACAGAAACTAAGCTGAATAAAGATGCAAATTGGGACATAAAGCAGGAAGTGAGGGAGAATGAAAAGGTAGCAGGAACAGTGGGTAATAGATATGGGAATATTATTATTCAAGATTCTAGGAGTGAAGTTGAAAGACAGTAGGATCTACACTAATAAAAGAGAAACATGCAAATTGACCATCACTCTGCTACACCCACCAGCTAATCAGAGCAAGTATGCAAATTAACCCAACTAAGATGGCAGCTGCCACAGAGCTGAAGAGAGCAGGAGGCTTGGGTTGCCCCAGGCAATGGAGGAAGCCAAGCTTCCCACCTACCCTGGCCTGCCCTGGCCTCCGCTCAAGGCTACAAAGTTTCAATTATAGAAGATAAATAAATCCCAGATACCAGGACCTCTGGTTTTGGTTCACCAGGGGGCATGGCTGGCCTGCAAACCACCATAGGCTCCTTCCTTGCCCAGCCTGCCCCACACCCCAAGGGAACCCCCACCCTGATCTGGGATACCCTTCAGGGCAAATCAGCCAGCCCCCACCCACGCACCAGGCCTCTATCCTATTTAATAAAAGAGTAATATGCAAATTGACTGTCATTCCAACACACAAGATGGCTGCCCCCATGTGGATACAAGATGGCTGACACAAAATAGCCAGCAGGGAAGAACAGTTGGCAGAGACCAGACGTGCAAGGGAGGGCAGTTTGTGGGGACCCAGGCCAGCAGGGGAGGGCAGTTGGGGGAGGGACCAGGCCTGCAAAGGAGGGCAGTTGAGGGTGATCAACACTGCAGGGCAGGGAAGTTAGGGGTGACCAGGCTAGCAGAGAAGGGAAGTTGGGGCACCCAGGCTTGCAGGGAAGGGCAGTTGGGGGTTACCAGGCTGGCAGGGGTGGACAGTTAGGGGCAATCAGGCAGGCAGGGGAGCAGTTAGGCATCAATCAGGCTGGCAGGGGAGTGGCTAGGGGGTGATCAGGCTGGCAGGCAGAAGTGGTTAGTGGCAATTAGGAAGCCAGGCAGGCAAGCAATTGGGAACCAGCAGTCCTGATTTGTGAGAGGGATGTCTGACTGCCCATTTAGGCCAGATCCTACTGGGATCGGTTTTAAACAGGCAGTCGGACATCCCTTGAGAGGTCCCAGATTGGAGAGGGAGAAGGCTGGGCTGAGGGACACACACCCCCATGCACAAATTTTGTGCACCAGGCCGCTATATTAATATAGAAAAGTAGTAGATACTGGTAATGACAAGTTCTTAGGTATCCTTACTGGAGTGCATTAGGGTAGTGGTCAGGATAATTGGAATAAAGGAGGTTAAGGAACTGAGACACCAGGCTATTTGGAAAGGCCATCTGCAGGCGTGTGCACATAGAAATCTCCAAGCACTGCTGCTGCTCTAGTGGCTTAGGTTAGCCAGACTTGCCTGTGTGAAAGCTATTAGTGCAGATACATTCTGCTCCTTGAAAGATGCCATTTCAGTCCCACAGGTTTCAGACTTCCTGGAGCTTGACTGCTTCTGAGAAGCAGATATATTTTGCCTCATGTGCTGTGCATTTCAGGAGCAAACAAAAATGATGACACATTTCACAGGGGAACAGGACCAGGATCAAGGTTATGAATTCAACAAATATGAACTGTCAGATGCTAGAGGATTGGCTTAGTAGTAGAGACCTCAGGGTCAAAATACTCAAGTTTCCCTGCAACCAGAGATTCCAATCTCAAAAGCTTCAACTCAGTCCTTCACCCTTTGAAGGCAGATAAATTGGGTAGCACAAAATTGATTGGCTAGGGTCTTTTAGATGACATCTTAAGACCAAAAGCTCCATCTGCTTTCTTAGGACATCAGGTAATTCGAGGCTTTTTTAGGAACAAGAATTGACATTACAAAACATGGCCAAAGGAGTAGAGACATCGATTTTCTCCTGGAAAAGATTCATATATAAATTACTCTCCAAAGTAAACAGAGAGAGCAGCAATATGGTAAAACAGCAAACAAGTTCTGTATTATTGGTTAGCTCAAAAATTTCCTCACCAGTATAAATAACATGCATATATGTATATATTTCAACTGGGATGAAATGTCAACCCTGAACAAGTGAAATGTTTTTTTGTGTGTGTTTTCTTTAATGATTAAGGACAAACATATGACTTCAATAAACAGAATCAACAGAGACTTTCAGTTGTTATTGGTTGTCATTCTATTCCAAGAATTCATTGTCAGGCAAATGTCAAAGAGAACTGGTTTCCTAGTTATTTTTCAACATAGTCTCAAAGGAAAATGATCAAATATGGGAAATCTGTAATCTCTAATGAATGCAATTAAGAGATTCTGGAATTCAAACTGCTTGCATAGGCATCACATCTGAGTAAAATAAAATTGATCACATCCAACTAGTCATTGCTGCAAACTTTTCAAAGTGTTAAGCAAGTTCAGTACATAGAAAAGTAGAGAAATATATACAGGATTACTAAGCACATTTTGTACTTATAAAAAGTATACTAGTTATTAGGGAAGTTGTATGTAAAGGTGATTACTGTGTTTGAGCATTGGGAACATTATAGATTACAGCCAAGAAATTAATTTTGAATCTTTAGCATTCAAAAATGTCTTATCTTGTACATGTGTTTGTTCATGTTTTGAAATGCATTGCTGGACATGAACCAACATACTGCATGTGCAAACTCTTTCTTTTCATGAATTTCTTTCCTCAAAGTAGACCCAGGTTTCCAAAAGTAGGAAGTAGCTTCAGACCTACTGAATATATTTATTTAATCATGCAGATCTGTCTTCTTTCAGAATTTCTGTTCTAGAAAAGTTTGTAAAGTACTCATACCAATTCTTCAATGAGAATATTATTTCCCAGCATGAAGATTAAATGGTGGCCCTGGTTCAGTGCTACTGTCTAGTTAAAGATGCTCTGCCTGCCTTCAGTTTGCTGATATATTTGGCAATGATGACTGTGTTCGCAGCTATAGATTAAGTGACAGCCATTTAGGAAGTTTAGATTTTTCAAAAGTAGTAGCTATCACTATATCATGTACTTTTTATGAGACCAATAAATGCAGTTTCTATGAAAAAAAGCATTTGGAGATTATTAAAAATGAAAACATATAAACAGACCAAGAATAATGAAGGCATTTTCATCCTTACAGTCATATACAACTTTTCATTGTGACCATTACTCTTGTGCTCTCTCTTAGTCTCTCGAGTGAGCCCTAAATTAGTGCTAAGGGACCTTGGCAGGGACAAGAAGACCCTGGCCTTTAAGATAAAATAGTATTTGATTCTATTCAGTACTACTGCTGTGCTGCTTCAGAGTCAATTATTAAATTTAATTCTTTTTTCAAATGCCAACTCACTATTCCCATCAAGACACATAGAGCATTGAAAGGGCCCTTGAAGTGGTCCTACCCCATCTTATGAAGAAGGAGTCCTGAGCTCCCTAAGGAAAGATATGGGACTTAACCAAGATCTTTATTCACAATGACACTCATTAGAGTGTCCTCAGAAGCAACATTTCCAAGTAAACTAGAGAAGGAATTTCATGACCCCAGTTATAGTTTTAGAATCTAGAAAGAACTACTACTTCTGTCCTCTAGGGCACAGTGCTCCTTTTGGGGTAGAGACAGAGACCCAAGAATAAAACACTGTGCAGTCACTGATTATCTTTAGCTTGAAGTTAAAACTTTTGCTAAAGGCCAACTTATTTATTTTTTTAATATCCATGAAGTTGTAGGAAGGCGATATTGATCCAAACAATATAAATGGGAAACTGAAAATGACAGCATTGCTGGAATTAAGCTTAAGCTGAAAACACATCAGCAAACTCATTACCCATTCTTTCCACTGAACTTTCAAAATAACTTATTCTTTAGCTATAATTCAAGAAGCTTTTATATATTTTCTTAGAGAATGAAGATGAGTTATTTGAACAGGCTTTTTAAAAAAAAAATCATGGCTATAACACTCAGATTCTATTTCCTAGAATACTCACCCAACCCCAGGATAAGTTAGCAGCCTCCTTCAAGATTTATTGCTTCTGAGATGATGCTTGATCCATCTCATCCCAACTACTATTACTGAACTATCACTGCCATTGCCCATTATTATCTCTTTAGTTGCATAGTAGCCAAACTTTAGCATTCATAAAACCATTATCACAATGCAGTTATTTACCAAATTTAAATACATTGAGAAATGAGAAAGCTGTTTAAAAAAAAAAACACAAACCCATCAATTGCAGCTTTTTTAATTTTATCTATAAAAATTTTGTCTGATCAGGCTATTAGGGGTGTATTCTTTGATACCAGCCAATTCTCCAATTCTCTGACACCAACTGGGTACCCAATAATTCAATTCATTTCTGACACTACCTAGTAGTTAGGCAAACCCCCCAGTTTAAAAATTAACCCCTCCCCCCAAGTCTGCTCCCATTTCAGATGCTATCACAAGTCTCAGGCCACCTTTTGACTAGCCATAAATTGGGAGTTCCGAGCACTTTCTCCTCATGTTCAATAATTTACCCAAACAACTCTGAGACTTGAGGAAGACATTTTAGTGATATTTACTGGTTTACTATAAAGGATACACATGAACAGCCAGATGAAGAAGTGCATAGAGTAAGGCCTGGCAAGGGCCCAAGCACAACAGTTTCTGTCTCTGGGAAGTTGAGATGTACCACCCCTCAGCACTTGGAAATGTTTTCCACTTCAGAACCTCCTACAGCTTTATTGTTGAAGAATTTGTATAGACTTTAATCTCCAGGTGCCTCCTTTCCTTTCTAGGGGTGAGTGGATGGAGCAAAAAGTTCCAATCTTCCAGTCACTTGGACATTCTGGTAACCAGTCCAATCCTGAGACTATTTAGGGATGCTACCCTAAAGCATCTTATTAACATAAGCTTGGGTATTAAAAGAGGCTCCTTATAAATAACAAAAGAAACTTCCATAATTCAGAAGATTCTAAGTATTTAGGATTTCTATACCAGGAACCAGGGACAAAGACCAAATATATTTCTTATTATGCCATAGTTAATCACTTAATAATTTCATTTTCTATATCTCCTGAGCTTTTAAGTACCATTGTAGAGATACAGTGGTAGGGAAAAACATATACAATCACTGCCCTCAAAAAGCTTAATTCTAGTGGTACTAACCTTGGTCACAAAAGCACAGGAGGAGGAATGTAAAGCAATAAGTGGGATAAGAGCCTGACGGAAGTGATGGACCAGACAGTAGGTGGGTGAGTTCCTCCAAGGCTGTGGGCTTTAGGAAGTCTTCCTGAAAGACCGCTTTGAGCTGAGCTCATCAGACTGAGAGATTAAAGAAACAAATACAGTGTGACAGGGACAGAAGCCAGTTTGAAGGCACTGAAGACTGAATTTGAGCTAAGAACTAGGAAGACATGGTTTTCTGAAAATTAATCTAAGAATGTGTTTCTTTAAATACTATGTCTTATTTTATAATATAGATATTTTACTGATTACCGTATACTAATATTATTTACTATTATAGGTAATCACTAATTGCTTATAAGGACTCATTCAGATCACATAACTGATCTAAAATGGCATTTGAATTTGGATACAAGAGTATAAGGGACTGCCCTACACATTAATAGACTAGCATTTCTACCAACTGTGCCACGGTTTCCATCATAAAATGAAAGTGTGAATAAGTGTGTTATTCAGGACTCTTCTCGTTACAGGTCCTAGGAAATAGTCACAAAATGGATTAAGCAAGAAGGGAAAACATTGACTCACTCTTAATTCTGTGTCTTTTTGTTTTTTTCTCCACATTTGGATTTATTCTTAGACAAGCTCTTTCTACATGAGGTCAAGGATAGCCCAGGGCAGCTTAAAACTTTATAGCTAGCACTCTACAAAGAAATGGAGAGTATTTTCTAAAAGTCCAGCAAAAATCCCAAAAAAGGTTCTAATTGGCCTGTCGGTTCATATGGCCAGACCTGTGCCAATCACTGTGACCAGGAGATCGGAGTACCCTGGTGGCTGACCCAGGTAGCAGGCCCACTCCCGGGCCCTTGCTTTTTGGCCTCCCTGGACAAAGGAGGAACAATTCCTGAAAATAAAAGGTGCGACTGAACAGATAAAATACTTGAATATGAATAACCACTTTAGTGAATTTTTAAGCATTTTTTAAAATTAATGTTCTACTACCCTAAACTCTGGACAGAACAGAGGCAGTATGCAAATTCTGAGACTCTACGAGGAGACTTATGTTTTGATTTCCTCAGAAAGCTCTAGGGGCTCTTGCCAACACACTGAATGGCAGTTTGCTTTGCCTGCTGGTTCTGTCATAAACTAATGTGCTTCTCACTTCTCCCCAGTTTATGCATCTTCATTTGTAATTGGCCACTAATGTTTTCCAAATGTCTTCACCTTCTCTCACAGCACACCAGGAAGTCGTTTTCACCCACATACTCTCATGGAGAGATTTTTAAAACCCAGAATACTTCATTGGTTTTTACTACTAAAAGCCTTAGGTTGCCAACCTTTACAACCAAGATGAAGAGGGGAGAAATAAATATATTCACTGACTGCCCTCCCATTGTGATCACACATAAGCCAATAAGTACAACTTGCCTTTGGTGTTTGCCTGATTCTTGGTTTCTATCATTCGGATCCTGGGGGAGGCCTAGCTTTTCAAGATCACCCTTGCTTCCCAAAACACATTTTCTAGGCTGCTACTGAAACCAAAGTTTCTTGAGAAAGAAGAGAATAAGAACACAAAGTTAGCATTCTGTCATTTGTTTTACATTATAAAGGGACATCATAGCAATAACAATAAAGGCTAATTAGTTAAAATCTTGAAAAAGTGTTCAGGGGCCAGGCTAAGTAAGGAACAGAGTTTCTCCCTCCTGTGGTAATTCTGCTCTTCCTGACCTATTCCCATCCCCCAACAATCTCCCTACTCCCTGTCCTGAATGGGCATCTTAGTGCTAATCACCATGGTTTTTAGTATTTCTCTCAAAAAAAAAAAAAAAACTAAATCCTTCCCATGGTCTTTAAGTGACCATATGATTTTGTTTCTTAAAAAGGACACGTCTTGCCTAACCCAAATGGCTCAGTGGTTAAGCATTGATATGAACCAGGAGGTCAGGATTTGATCCCAGGTTGCAGGCTCTATCCCCAATAGGGGGCATGCAGGAGGCAGCCGATGATTCTCATCATTATTGTTTCTGTCTCTCTCCCTCTCCCTTCCTCTCTGAAATAAACCAAAAATATATATTAGAAAGAAAGAAAGAAAGAAAGAAAGAAAGAAAGAAAGAAAGAAAGAAAGAAAGAAAGAAAGAAAGAAAAAGAGAGAACAGGTCATCCCAACATGGCCACAGAGATCCACCCAGAAGCCCTTCCTTACCTATGGATGACATAGCCTCACTCTGGTGGGGCTGTTATTTTTGAACATTGAAGTTACAGGAGTTGCACACCCACCCCTTTTTAGGAGCAAGTTAATTTAGCAATCTTGGCGGCTGAGTCCCTATTTCACCCAACTCACCAGTTGCTTACAGACAAGTCTGGATGTTCACCCCCAGAACAGCCTCCCATGTGCAGCCTGTTAAAATGACACAATGCCAGTATTCTAAGAGAGACACTGCTTCAATGTTCGAAGCAAACAGCAAGGTTATTACCAACCAACTGCCCAACAGAGGCCACTTCTTTTTTAATCATGCAGTTTTCAGTTTTTACACACTGAGGAGGGCATTTTAATATAACCAGAGATGTGGAGGATTGGGGTGGGGGCACAACACATTATGCAAATGTAGTAACAAATGTAAAATGATAAATTAGCAAACAGCTATTTAATTATTACTGTGACTAATTCCTGTAGAAGGTGCCACAGCTAATGAACCTGAACTTGTCCTGGTTGACTGCAGTGTTCTGTGGAAACATTTCCATTTGGTTTGTTTGCTGCTCGTGCAGCTCTGTGAAGTAGATAGCATCTGTTTAATGAGCTCCCACTTCATTACGGTGCTGTACTACTTACTGAGTCATTCTCCTTAAGCATGCAGGCTGTGTACTCTGCCGTTGTTTTAAAGCAAATAGTAATTTATGATTACCTGTCACATTAGACCAATGGTCGGCAAACTCATTAGTTAACAGAGCCAAATATCAACAGTACAACGATTGAAATTTCTTTTGAGAGCCAAATTTTTTAAACGTAAACTTCTTCTAATGCCAGTTCTTCAAAATAGACTCGCCCAGGCCCTGGTATTTTGTGGAAGAGCCATACTCAAAGGGCTGCATGTGGCTCCGGAGCCACAGTTTGCCGACCACGACATTAGACCATTGAAAATTGTACTCGCACTGGCTCCCCTGAACAGAATGCTAATGAGCTGATTATGGACTATAGTGGCATCCCTTGCTTATAATCCGTGGACATAAATTCTGATCCCACTACAATGTGGGCTCTGGAACAATAGATACTATTTAGGAGAGGGGAGGGAACGAAGGAAAAGGGGTGGTGAAATCATCACATGTAAATTCACAGACTCCCTCAAAGGCTGACAAACTCAGCAATGGCCTAATTCAATGTGCACCAATCACCAGAAACACCCGTTACACTGTGTCATGTACGGAGGAAGATGAATGTCTCTCTGGCTATTCACTCCTTGCCATGGTCATTACCTAATTGAAGTCTGATGCTCAAGCAAGGCACATCCCGACACGGTGACTGCAAGCCTCTATTGTATGGAATAAATCCTATAGATGTGTCCTAAAATGGTGCTGGCAGAGAAAATTCCAATCAATAACACTTTCCCAAGATGCCACTTTTCATCCTCAAACCTTATATTTACCGGCAGGATTTAAGCACACTGTTCTTTTACTAGTTTCCCCTACCGTTTCTCTCCCCCATTACAAGCCTGCTATTTGCACTTTAAAACATAATGTTAAGCAAAGTGCCTTATTAAATCTGTTTTGGTGTTTTGATGTTTTTTGTGTGTTTTTTTAGTTTATCACTGTAATTTGCCCCTATAAATTCAAACTATGGGAAGGTGTGACTTCGTCTTTTTTTTGGCAGTCTGCTTCGTGTTTGGAGTCTTGACTTCATTCTGCCTGGGGACACTGTGGTTTGCTTCAATCTGCTGCCCTGACACAGGGAGAATTACCAAAATCACTTCCTCAGAAATGTGTGCACCAATCAATCGTACCTTTTGGTTACAAATACTGCCTGAGACATCAAACAGGAGGCTCACCACAATGACAGAAGTGGCCAAAAAGCATTCATAATTGCATTCACATGTCAGAAAGCTAGATATCATCGCCATGGGCAGAATCTATGTTAATTTCTGCAAAGAGGATTAGAAAACCTCACTAAGTTAGCCAAGTACCACAAACAAGAATCCAACATGATTACAAGATGATTGTTTTATACATCTGTTCCCCAGACTCACTTTCTTTTCGTCTTCTTCTTTTTTTTTTTTTTGAAGACCACCTATTTAGAAACTTCAGCTTTCCCCTCCTAAAAGAATTTTTCACATTTTTTCTTTTTCTTTTTCTGTGCTTAGCTACTGGGACTGACCATTGAATTTATGGAACAGAAGAATAGAGAGGATAAAGGAATAAATGCCCACCTGAGATATGGCTAAGAGAGAAAATGGTGAGAGTAAGGGTGAATCATAATCTATGTGTGCTCATTGTACATTTTAAACAAATACTTAACTACACATGATAAACCTGTAACACAGACTAATCTATGCCAGTTCGCATACCATTTCTCTGAATCGGTGGGGATGTTTATCATCTGTCTTCTTGCCGCAGGGAGTGGCCCTCAATGGAGAGGTAGCCACCTGCGTGTTCACTCTGAGCAGCCTGGTGTCACGCTGTACCTCCAGGCTCTGCCACATCACGTTTAGAATAAAAACAGGATAAAATGACTGTGAAGTTTCTTTTAGGTCTACTATGCTGTAATTCCAACTTCTTAGCAATGATTAAAAGAGCCCGAATCAGCATGGTGTCCACAACTATTAAACTGTTAATATGAATTTTGACTATATTCCCGGTTTATTGTAATAAGATGAAAACAGTTCTTAAAAATTAGCAATTTTCTTCAACATACAAATGAAGAGACATGACTTCTCATTTTGAATAGTGCCTAGTTTGCACCATGGCAACCTTGACCCACTGTTTCTTCAAAGAAACAGCTTTTGTTCATCTTTGTGATGCACCAGTCTGACTCTCACTCACCACAAATTATAAATTATTGGCCAAAAGTACAAGTTGGTTTTTTTTCTTTAATGGACCATGAAGAATCTAGGAACCCACCTCATTTTATTGTCCTGATACGCATACAACACAAGATTTGGGATTGTTTAAAATAATATATTTTCATGGTACCTATGTTCCAACAGCAGCAAAATGGAAGTAAATTGGTTAATTACAGTCTCCAGCCCTATGGGTGTTAACACATCCTTTCCTCACCTGTAATGAACTCCCAACGTCAGCCATGACGGGCGAGGTGTGAGCGGCGGTGCTGGGTTTTTTCTGCACAGGCAAATTGCTTTTTTTGATTTACATGGGGAAAAAGACTGAGTGCCTATTTGCACACTGGATAATCCAATTTGCTTATTTTGCAAAACAGTCTCTTTCCCCTTATTGGCAGCAGTAAGCATTGTGCGGATCTCCACTAGAGTGAAAAAGGAAACATGTTTGATACAAGGCTGCACAATGTGCTCAATTCAGTCAATAAAGCAGGGCTCACTTAAAAAGAAGGTGGGGAGGCAACAGCATTTGGTGGAACATTTGGTTTTATGATTATAAAACCTACATCCACTAGATGCCCACTATGAAGTCTAAAGGGGAGGAGGAATCTTAATGAAAGGTAAAAAAGAAAAAAAGAGAGGGTTTGGAATAAGGTTTCATTTTGGATCTCTTACGAGATTTGCCAAAATAGGCTCTTGTATGTTTGCCTAATTCTCAAAATCCCATTCTCTTGAGGCTAGAAGAGAGCTAACAACTGTTAAATATGCTTTCATGAGATGAGTCAGATACCATATAGATTTGTAGTTACAGTGGAAACTAGAAATAGATGTCTATAAATCAATAACCCACACTACTTCAAAATAGCTGAGCAATCCTTGTTGGAAAAAGGAGGGTGTGAAGGGGAGAAGGAGAAGGGCTTGGTCAGGGTTGAGGATAGGGGGGTGGTTTTTTAACTAGATTTTGTTTTCCATAGCTAATCAGAGAGGTCACATGCAAAATCCTTCTCTGAGCATTAAAAGAAGCCCTGGTTTCACGCTGCTGTGGCTGGGAAAAAGAATTGCACCTATTAAAATGTGTTTTTCACGAGAAAGGAGAATGTGAGATGGTGTAGTCGGGAACACAGAACACCCTACAGAGACAGTGACCCTGCTCTCAGGAAATCCTCTTCACACCAACCAAGCCAGCCACAAAGACAAAAAGGAAAGAAAAGAATGTGAAGAGACAAAAGTCCCCAGGCTCCCACAGGAACCCTCCCACTAGCACAGCAATGGCCGCACGAACCTTCCCGGCCATCACGGACTCCTGGGAATAAAGAAAGTGACAAGCAAAACGAATCTGAGGCAGCAACTGACAAACATTTGCTCCTGTAAAAGCCACCACCGAGTGTTTCCTTTCCCAAGGACCTTAGAAACAAGCTCGGGTCCCACACAGGCTCCCTGTTCCTTTGGGGGACTCTGGGCACTGAGTAGATGGCTCTGTGCTCCCTCACACACACACACAGGGTATGCACACCATTATAAATCTGAGGACTATCACGTCATATTCCTTCCGGATATAGGGCTGTGTGGTACACTCACACACAAGTTGAAATGCCAAGTCTGAGAGTCCACTCAATCTTGCTTCATAAGACCATACTTCCTGGGAACAAAGCTTTCCAAAGTGACGGTCACACGTGGTGAATAGAAATTCATACTCTAAAGCGGGGGTAGAAATATTGGGCCATGTGGAAGACAGGAGAGGTCACAGGTTCTGAAAACAGTCCCACTCTCTCGAAACCCTCTGCCCCACCCTCACTCTTTGCTCCCACAGGGACTCTCCTTGAACAGTTCTGGTCAGCAGCGTGTCAGTGGTTTTGCTGACCTCTGAGGCAAAAGCCAAACATCGCAGACATGGCCTTTTCCCCTGCCAGCCCGCAGCTCCAGCTTCACACCTGGGGACTGGCCTCCAGGGGCGGCCTGACAGTGACTTGCCTCCATGCCTGGGCCCACGCAGGCGCTTCTACCAAGAGGGTGACCGAAAGTCTGGCCCGCCTCCCTCTGTCTTGACTTTTCTCGGCCTATTATCTGGAGCAGTAGTGACACTGGCAGAGAAAAGAGAGTTGGGCTGAGAAAAGAAATAGCGGGAGTTGTCATGGAAAGAGAGTGAGTCAGAGGGGCGGGGGGTGGGGCGGGCGGGGAGCTGCTTTTCTTTGAAGTGCTCAGACATGCTGAAGTAATGATCCTGGCAACATGTTAGCAAAACATTAGAAACACTTTAGTAAGCAAATAATTTAATTACAGCCTTCTCCCAGGCCACTTCTATTGCTTGACCCCTGACCTTTCCGATTGCTGCACCCCCGCTCAGCCTGGGAGTCACGCTTCCTATTCTTGTCACAGAATCTCTCCATCTTGTACCATTTAATATAGTGTGCTCCAGGTGTTCTGTGGTGAATGAATAGTTATATTACTACCTGTCAGACACAATCACACTCTATTCATCATTCTCGGCTGGCTGCATGAAGCCCAGCTTCCAGCAGGCTCCCTCTCCATTTCCTTGTTCAAACGTCTGCGGTGCTTTTGGCCCATCTGTCAAGGCTGTCATTTAGAGGGAAAACAGTATCAGCGCTTTAAATATATGGAGTTCTCTATTGAAACAGTGCTGTGATTGAACTGTCAGCATTCTCCGTATCACAGACAGTAATTCATGGCTGGTCAGGGCTCCGTGGAGGTTGCTATTACCGCGGTGACCCTGCAGGGTCACACTGAGGGTTTTTGCTTTACAGTTTGGTCTATAAATAGTGCAATTAACCTTTCAAGAATTACAAAATGCTCTTGAATTCTCTTTACATTTGTTTCGTGTGTGCACGATTTAGAGCAACGGGGAGAAGGAAAAAGCCCTACACGCTTGCTAAAATGCGTGCCCAGTGAATAGAAATATATACACTGTTTTGAGAGCAAGCATTTCAAATGCATGCATATATTTGGAGCCACCATTTGCTGTTTTGAAGCCAGATAACATATGCTGAAATTTCTGCTAAAATTAAAAGGTTTCTGAGTCTAGAGGAAAACATGATGGATGGGAATGAAAGGACTTCTGTTCATCCTTATGGCAGGGAAGTGAAGTTCTCCGTCCTCCAAATGACTACCTTTCAAAAACAGTGCTGCTCCTTGTTTGCTGCCCCAGTGTCTCAAGCTAAACACCTACAACCCTCACTAAAACCCCTGAGAAGCCAAGTGCTGTCTCTAATCTCAGGACACAGTCCCCAAAGAAAGCATGTTTGGGATGCTGATCCGGATGTCAGCTGCTGACTCCCTTGCATCTGAAAGCTTCAAATCACTGACAGAGGTTTCTCTCCTTTCTTCTTCAGGAAATCAAGGCACTTTTCTAAAGGAAGCACAGAATTCACCGCAAAACCCAATATATAAACCCAAATGCCAAGTCTCAGCTTTCTGCAAATCCTAGTGCATCAGCCCCCACCCTCTCCCTCCCTGGAAACCATCATGGTAAGAGATAACACTCCAGTCTCTCTCTACAGACAGTGACAGTCTAAGTGATTCAGACTTGTCACTTGGACTTGTTCTGAATTACAGTGCTCGTTTCTGTTCCTTTGGATTTCTGTATCCCAGGGATGTCTCCCAACACATGAGCACAGGCTCCTGGCACTGCGCTGCCACGGCTCAGATGAATGTCTGATGTGTTTTCTCTTTGGGAGATCATTTAATGACTGCATGCATTATGCCAGCTATTCCCACAGCTCATACAGCACAGAGATTGTCTTTTAACCAAGTTGTTCAAGGGACAAAGCCAACAAGCATTTTTAATTTGTGATGCTAAGATTATGTGGCTAAAAATAAGCATGGATTTCTGTCACCAGATTTCCCTTGCTTCAAAGGTAATTTTACCCAGTTTCTTTCTTTAAGGGAAGGAGAGAGATGCTATTTCTGTGTGTGCAGGTCAGCAAAGGAAAGCCACAGACCTGGCAAATGGTCCTTTATGACACATACTTATGTTGACCTTCCTCTAAAAGCAAAATAACCCATCATTCTCTTAAACACCCTCATCGCCCAGGAAGCAGGGCTCAGGCAATATTGCAGCTAGTTTGAAGGCTTGCAGGAGGCGGAAAGAAGAGTAAAGAGGCACAAACCTCCCCATTAGAGCTATTTTTCTGGGAATGCTTCTCACCCCAGTCCACGGCTATGCAGAAGTAAAAGCCTTTGCTGATTACAGTCACTGAGCCAGGATAATTAAGAGGCAATCTCTTCCAGTTAGGGGGCACTTTCCTCTTTGGAGACAATCATAAAAGGTAGAGAAAGGTGTTGTCATTGTTGTTATCTTTTGTGACTGCTTCCTTCCCTTCCTGTCCTCAGTTAGAAAGCAAAAAGCCTTTGCTTATTATGGAGGCAGAATAAGTGCTAGTCTCATCCCATTAACTGTCACATTACCAGGCTCCGTGCCATCCCATTTGAGTCTCACTGAGCATTCAGGACTGCTTAATTATGTACAGTAAAGACAGTCTGCGGAGACTTCCCGCTTGATTAATATGGGAGGGGGAAGGGAGGTGAAGGGTCACCTCCGAGGCTCCCTTGTGCCTTGCACAGAGCTAACTCGGCATGACAAAGGCTTTTGTGAGTTAAAAAATAAATTAAAGTGCATTTGGAAAGAAAGATGCTGGCATCAAGGGATAAGGCTACTTTTGATTCTGTGGACTAACAACAGATTCCCCCCTTTGTGTTGGCGTTAAACTGTATAGTGCATTCCTTATAAATTATACCACCCCGTGTTAATTATAGTGTGCTGACAGTGCTTGTCATTACGAGGCCTGCTATGGGCTTTGTGTGCTCAGATTTTAATAGCTGTTTGTTCTGAGGAATGTGGCAGAGCGGCATAAGTGGCTGAGCCAGGTCACTGCTAACATCCCTTTCTTCAGTCACTCACATGGGTTCTATTTTTACAACCCTAATCCCTCCTCTCTGGCACCCTAGATGCCCCCCACCCCCCACCCTCTAAAAAAGCAGATGTATAGGTTACAGGGGAGAAATGCCAATGCATTCATTCAGGCACAATGAACTGAGGCTGCTATTGTGCTACACTCATTGTCAGCCTTTCAAAGCCTCTCGCTGAAATACCCTTTTCTCCCTTCTCCAACCTCTGTGTAAAACATGACTGCTCTCCTCTAATGGGATTTTTTGAGGTTTCCTCCCCAAATTCTAATTCGGCCTCCTCCTCTTAGGCAGGATGCTCTATTCATGATTTTATTCATGTTCATGGCAATAGCCTGTGATGGAAGACGTTACAAATGTAGAAACAAAGTCAAGTCCTGGGTTCTCCTCAGCCCTACTCAATAATTTTATAATTCAGGTAGTTATTTCTATCATCATCAGTGAACAAATGCAAGCACAAAATTACTCTTTCATCTTAAAAAGGCACAACATTTACTGAGCACCTACTATGTTCTAGGGGAAAGGCTGGATTCTGGAAACACAAAGATGAATAAAATATAGGCCCTGGCTTAAAGGGCCTTAGAGCCTATAGGGAAGCAGATGTGTAAATAAATAATTACCACTCATGTGATGTGTATTAACAGAGGTGAAAACAGAATTTCTCTTGGTCTCACCAGCCCATGGGTACAGATGTGGGTGCATTGAGAGTAATAATTCAAATTTCTCTGCTTTGGGCTCATGGATTTGTAGGTATTGCATGCCCATGAATAATTCCAACCCTGCTGGTACTTGAACTGTCATGTCAGGCATCATGGCACCAAATGGCCACAGTTATTGTCCAGTTCTGCCTTTGGATTGTCCGCTTTTGGAAGGTTATCAAGACAGTGCCATTTGGGCCATGGTCCCTCACAGAGTTCCTAGTAAACCAGTGCAGCCTGCTCTAGAAGAGTGAGCACAGCACCCATGCAGGACTGGGCTGGATGAGGAGGCAGACCTGGGAGAAGAATTCTGTCCTCTGAGCTGTCCACACTGCCATCACACAAAGCCTTCTTACTTCCAAGTTCCTTAGGCAGATTCCTCCTCTCTCAGGCTGAATGCTCACACATAGCTCTCTCTTCTCCCTATCACCAGCTTCCCCTGGGCCTGCTCCCACAGTGTGCAAGAAATTCCAGGCATATCTGAATCTCCCTCACACTCACGCTTTCAGAGAGGTTTGTACATGTTGTGACACACTCGGAAACCACATGAACACACGACACATTCATGCGTGCAAAATGAGGAGTAAGAAGGGAGACTGAAATGGCTATCATTATCTATAAAAACCTGTTTTATGGTAAATATGGTAAAACAACCAATTACAGTGGTACCTTGAGATACGAGTGCCCTAACATATGAGATTTTTGAGATACGAGCCATCGAGTGAGCAATTTTTGCTTTGAAATACGAGCAACATTTGAGATAGGAGTAATCGTGTGGATTGGCCGGCTGCACACAACCCACCAGTTTACCATGACTCAAGCGTCTCATAGTTTCCCACGCCTCAAGGTTATGGAACGAATTAAACTCGTATCTCGAAGTACCACTGTAATTGTCATTGACCTAAGGAGATGAAACTCATCTTCTTTCTGCTTACCAAAAGAAAGAAGAGTTTGTGCAGCTAGACACAATGTAAAGACAATGACTTCCGAAGTGAAACGACACAACTGGAATTTTCCATTCTCAAAATAAATGCATGATATATTCATTTATGTTTTACAGATTTTAGAGCCTAACCCCCATGAGTTGAGATACCATTATCTCTTTCAATCCCCTACATAAAGAAGGAAGGAGAGAAGGAAGGAAGGAAGGAAGGAAGGAAGGAAGGAAGGAAGGAAGGAAGGAAGGAAGGAAGGGAGGGAGGGAGGGAGGGAAGGGAGGGAGAGAGGGAGGGAGAGAGGGAGGGAGAGAGGGAGGGAGAGAGGGAGGAACGGAGACTAGGATTATAGAAGACTACCATTGAAACAAAATGAAGTAAACTGCCAGAAAGCATATGTCTCTTCAAATCATCCATCATCATCCCATTAGGGACTTGGAAGCTATTTCTATGCCTTTTGTCTCTGATAAGTGGAATGGTTTGAACACCCAAACATCAGCATGAAGATTTTATATTTCTCCTTTCTTCCTGCTAGCTCATTCTATGCACACTGAAACTTCTGCATGCACATGATACTATAAAAACAAAACTGTACATACTGCTTGTGTGAGTGACTTCAACATTCTCCAGGGATAAGTTTGTAATTCATGCTTCAACTTATTTACTTTAGAACTTGATTCCAACTTAAACCACCATTCTACTGTAAACAGTGCCACGTGTGTGTGTAATGTGTGTATATAATCGTCCATAGATTTTAGGACACAAATTTATGCTTGTACATTGTAAAACTTCACTGAAAGACAGAGATCACATAACACACGTTAAAAAATGCTGTACTAAACATAACTCACACAGCTTGACTTCTTCCCTGGCTTCTTGTGAGAAATCAAAATACTCAAGTCTCATTGAATCATTTTCTTACAAGACTTACTTTGCATCAGCAATACAGATTTCTTCTTTATCCCTTAGATTTTAATGTTGTTTTGATGAAGAATGGTAAATATATACATTTTTACCATTCAGATATAGATCCTATCTAATAAAAGAGTAACATGCAAATTAACCATCACTCTACTACATCCACAAGCCAAGCCCACCAGCCAGTCAGCAGCAAGTATGCAAATTAACCCAACCAAGATGATTGTGGCCACAGAGAGAGCAAGGAGACTTGGGTTTCCCTGGCAATGGAGGAAGCCAAGCTTTCTGCACACCCTGGCAGATCCAGGCCCCCACTCAAGGCTACAAAGTTTCATTATAGAAGACCAATAAATCCCAATAAAAGTGGCAGCAGCCACAGAGCTGGAGAGAGCAGGGGGCTTCTTTTGCCACCAGCGATGGAGGAAGCCAAACTTCTGTATGCCTGGCATGCCTTGGTCTCTGCTAAAGGCTACAATGTTTCAATTATAGAAGATAAATAAATCCCAACAAAAATGGCTGTGAGCAAGCAGGAGGCTTGGCTCCACTCAAGGCTATAAAGTTTTAATTATAGAAGAGAAATAAACCCCAGATACCAGGGCCTCTCCTTGGGTCGCCAGGGACATGGCCAGCCTGAAAACCAACACATGCCCCATTGCTCAGGCTGCTCCATACCCCCCAAAAAAACCCACCCTGATCTGGGATACCCTCAGGGCAAACCAGCTGGCCCCCACCCATGCACCAGGCCTCTATCCTATCTAATCCTATCTAATAAAAGAATAATATGCAAATTGACCATTACTCCAACACATAAGATAGCTACCCCCATGTGCTCAAAGATGGCTGCCCCCAGGTGGACACAAGATGGCCACCACAAGATGGCCAGCAGGGGAAGGCAGTTAGGAGGGACCAGGCCTGCAGGGGAGGACAGTTGGGAGGGACCAGTCCTGCAAGGCAGTGCAGTTCGGGGCAATCAAGCCTGCGGGGGAGAGCAGTTAAGGATGACCAGGCTGGCAGAGGAGGGAAGTTGGAGGTGACCAGGCCAGCAGGAAAGGGCAGTTGGGGGAGGAACCAGGCCTACAGGGGAGAGCAATTGGAGAGTGGGGGGGACCAGGCCTGCAGAGGAGGGCAGTTAGGAGCAAACAAGCTGGCAGAGGAGCAGTTAGGCTTCAAATCAAGTTGGCAAGGGAGTGGTTATGGCGGTGATCAGGCTGCCAGGCAAAAGTGGTTAGGGCAATCAGGAAGCCAGGAAAATGAGCAGTTGTGAGCCAGCAGTCCTGGATTTCGAGAAGAATGTCTGCCCATTAAATGGGACTTATATCTATGCATATAATCATAACCAATGAACATAGACACTGGTGGGTTGGGGTATGCCTGGGAGGGAGGGGGAACAATGGGGAGATATGTATAAAAAATTAATAAAAAAATAAAATAAAATAAAAAATAAAATAAAATAAATGGGCAGTCAGACATCCCTTGAGGGGTCCCAGATTGGAAAGGGTGCAAGCTGGGCTGAGGGACACATACACCCCAGTGCACAAATTTTGTGCACCAGGCCTCTAGTATAGATATAAATGACATACATACATGATAATTTTCCCAGCAAACAAAGAATTTTGTAGTCTCACTTTTTACTCGCCCCCTAAAAATCACTAGATTTGAGACTTTGGAGCCACTCCCTAGTTAAAAGGTATTGCAAATAAAACTTTGACTCTCTCTGAAATATTATTGCCATTGCCAACCTCAAACAACTAAAGCAAATTTGACTAAAATGTCTTCCCATATGAGACTTTTTTCAGAGATCAGTTTTCAAAGATCCATTCTTTGATCCGTTTTTTGAAACACACAAACACACTCAGGTATGCAGCTTTCTGGCTTAGCCCTTTTGGTCCCCAGGTGTCCCTCTGCCATCATTACCATCCCCAATACCAAGGACAGCTATTCCTTGGCCATTTAGAAAGTCTGGTTTGTATCCTGTTTGACACAAGGACCACCAAGCTAGAACAGCACTATCTCTCATTCCTACACACTTTGCAAAACTGCCCTGGGAATCATAGAGCCCATATTTCACATAACCTCTTTCATATCTCTTCAGCAAGCTCACAGCTCAACTTCAGTACAGAGTGAGAAGTGCCTGGAGGCCCCTCAGCCAGATCCACCTGCAAGGACTCATCCCTCAGTACTGATCTGCAGGGTCTGTCAGGGAGTCTGTAACACACCTGGAGGGGGATCTCTGACCTCCAGGTGTCAGCATTATTGACACATGGGTTGCTGCAAGCAGCTGCAGACAATCACCTGGGCATGTAAGGATGGTAGTCATGGCTCTGTAGGAAGGAGACCTGAAACAAGTGTTCCTCCTTAAAAAGACTCAGTGAGGGCTTTTGGCCCTCAATAAAAATTGGGGACTGGAATTAGGGGAATTGAGAGTGAGACACCAATCGCGCCACAGCAATTAGGTGTTTTGGTGTGGTGTCAACACCGTGAGACATAAGCCCACTTTTCAAAGAGAGAAGGTCTCACATGCTGGGGGTGCTTGCTGAACTTCTCTGTGACCCCTCAGGTTTCCAAGGAGCAGACTCTCCCAGTCCTTAGGCTGTGCTGCTCCACCCTGGGTCTTGGCCCAGAATCCGGGTAAGTTTATCTGCGTCCAAATGACCAACTCCATAATGGACAGATGACAGTGATTTCAATCATTCCCTGTCCTCCCAGGAGAAAACTGCACATTCAAACTAAGTGTTTTTACATAATCAACTAGCTTGTCTGACAAGCACAGCCAAATGTTATTTTTCTGAGCTTCAAACTGCTTTTAGCACAGTTAAAAATCAATGAGTTTCCACACGTCATGAAGACAGGAACAGTTACATACACTAAAATCAAGTAAATAAAACAAAGCAGCCAGTAAAATACATGGTTTCAAAGGTTTACTTGTGGTGGTTTTTTTTTTAAAGAATGTTTTACCTTTTCTATATATGCAAAAATATTTTACTGTTGAAAAAGTTAAAAAAAAAATTCTGACATTAAAAACAAGCATAAGCCAGTCAGAGAAGAAGTATCACATGATCTCACTCATTTATGGAATATAATGAATAACGTAAACTGATGAACAAAAATAGATCCAGAGACACAGAAACATTGAAGACCATCAAACCTCAGAGGAAAGGAAGGAGATAGGAGGGAGGTTAAGAGATCAACCAAAGGACTTGTATGTATGCCTATGAGCATAACCAACAGACACAGACAGTAGCAGGGTGAGGGCATGTGCTGAGGGGTGAGACCGGCTAAGGAGAGGAAAATGGGGGGTGGGGGAGAGGAATCATATGTAATACTTTAAACAATAAAGAATTTAAATTAAATTTAAAAAACAAGCAGCAATTTGCAATACATAATTTTTTATTGTAAATATGTACCCAAACTGAAACCCAGGATGATTTGGGTTTGTTCCAGAGTGGGGTTGTGATGTGGGACAGTCTTTAATTTTTATTTTGTGGCCATGATTCTGAACCTGTTAGATGGTACTTTAAACCTGTTTCATGTCACCGCTTGATCTGGGCACCCACCCACACAGACACTCAGCAGCCCACACTTACAGAGTGTGCTCAGCCAGCCAGAGAACACTGAAAACACAGCATGATTTGTGAGAAGGGCTCTGAATGCAGGCAAGTGAGGCCCCTGAGAATAGAAGGCAAAACTAGCTTCTCCCCCTTTTTTAGTTGAGATGTAGAACATACTTCCCGTTTAACAGAAGTAATACGAACTAAGGACGGACAAGCAAAGAACTACATACTTGCTGGTAGGACTGTTTGTGTCCTCTTTTTGGAAACAGCAACTTCTCAAAAAGTTATTGGGGATTTTTTCCCCTGTTAGACTTGAGAGAAACGGCCTGGCTTTCTCTCACCCACTGGCACCAGCGCAAGCTTTCTTGTCGGGAGGCAGGAAGACAGAGCAGGCATATCTAGTTAGAAAAAGTTCCCCAGGCCATTCTAGTTTCTTCTCTCTTTCAGGAGGGTCCATCAATAGATGGACTATAAGGATGAACAAGTTAAGACTATTAGTGAGAATGAGGTTAAAAGATGACTGATGGAGTCCAGGCTTCAAAAGAAAACTGAGAAAATAAAACCGTAAAGGGTTATAAACTCAGAGACTAGGGAAAGATCAAGCTTGGGGAGATCTTGAGAAATATGGAGAACAGATAATGGAAAATTAGGAAGATACTTTTACTTAGATAGGCTCAGTGGGTGGGTCGGGTGTATCTGTCTCTATATCCTATTTTTCTGACTTCACAACAGTAAAGTAGAGGCACATATTTTGCTATTATGAGAACTTACAAGGGGAAGAAGGGGTGAGTGAGGGTCAGATCTAATGTTTCTAAGATAGTAGTTTCAAGAGAATCCTGTCCTTGTTACTTAGTCCTGCCAAAAGAACGGAGTGAGATTGAAAACTTGCAAGATAAAATACAGACTGTCCAATTAAATGTGAATTTCAGTTTTTTTTTAAATGAATTGTTCACAATAAGTATACCCCATATAATATTGAAGATTTAATTGCTATTGTTTATGTGACCTTCATATTTAATTAGACATCCTGTACTAGTGTTTGCTAAATCAGGGGACCCAAGGAAAATAAATCTTGTATTTAGCAACTGGCATAAACCATTAATGGGTGAGATTTTTCTTATAATCCCTATGATTCTAAAAGAGAATCTGTTTCACTAAGTAATTTATAACCTCTGTTTGATCAGTCAAGTTTATGAGTGATTAATCAAACTCTTCTTTCTTACAGAAAACACAATGTCAAGAGTCATTTCCACTCTGATCTAGGTTGACTCCACCCTTCATCAAAACCCCCCTTACAGTTAATGAATAGGATGGGCTCCAACAAGGCATTCATGTGACTTGTGGCTCTTTGGCAGTGAACTTGCCGCCAGAAAATTTCTGAAAACTTCCATCATTTTTATCATGTGGCTGAAACATGCCCTGGCTGGTTTCTCCATTGCTATGACTTGTAATTTTTAAAATGACATCCTAATCTGCATATGTAATGAAACTCATTAGAAAGAAAAATAGGATTCCTGTGCCAGCTGGCAATACATGGAGCATAGCATTATTTCAAAGTGTGTTTACCAAAGTTGGGAAGTTGTGGTTCGTTAAGACATGTAAAACAAAAAGCCCTCATACAGATATTAATTGGTGGTAACTTCATAGGAAAACAATTAGTAAAATCTCAACTCATGAAATACAGGTTGCCTCTAGCTCCATCCATGAATGCACCAATGATTCTCAACCCTTAATACACATTAGAATTACCCAGGGAATTTTAAAAAGAATGCCAATGCCTGGACCACAGATTCATTAAATCCAAATTCCCTCAGGTGCTTCTAGTGTTCAGCCAGAGCTGAAAACCACAGCTCTTTATATTATGTAAATGCATAATTATTTAATATGCACTTGAATGAGGTTAGACATCCCAAAATGATTATAGCTACCAAATACATTATTAAATGTTGTTTGTAAATTTCTATTTATTAAGTACGTAGTGATCAGATGAGGAAAACTAAACTGGAAAATGTTAAATTTTAAAGTCTATTTGGTGTTTTTCTTCTTCATAAAGGAACCTATATTATCCTTCACTTTTATTTTAAGGTTTTTCATTTTAAAGATTATAAATTTTGAGGCATTTTATATTCCACCTATGAAGACTGCTCAAGGCTTACCATTCTCCAACACCTTATTTACCAAATTAAACCATAATGATATTATATAATATTAGGAATAGCAAGTCTTTTAATGTCAGCATGGAGGAAATATCAGGTTAATGTTGTTGTTCTTTTAATAAGGTCCCTTCTTTTTTCAGACAAGGAAACCTTACTTTCTCTAAGACAGTGGTTCTGAGTGTAGACCCTGGACCAGCAGTATCCCCATCACCTGGGAACACATTCTTGGCCTTGCTCCAGACCTAACTTATCAACCACTCTGAGGCCTAGAAATCCTTAGTAAACCCTTTTGGGTGATTTTAAGGGCGCTGAAGTTTGAGAATGTCTATCCTTGTGCTTGAACTACCACCTGCTTCTTTTATTTCTTTGGCGGTTTTTCCCTGTGTCTCCCTAACTACTAGGAATGCTCCATTCAGAACTGGTGGTCTTGAGGTTGGGGAGAAAGTGTCTGTCCCCCAGCTTCTTCAACTGTGAGTTGAATTTCATGAGGAAGCAGCCTCTGGTAATAAGGAGGTTTGTGCATGACTCTGTGGCTAGATGATAGAAGAAGGAGCTGGAGGACAGAGCACAGCTGGTCCATGGATGGGGCCTCAGCCTTGTTTCCATAAAATGAAGTGCAATCCAAGCTGAGGGGGGATATTCTCCTGAGGGACTCTGCGAGGCCCTTAAATTGTCATTTCCTAGAAGGCAAAGGTGATCTTGTCTAGCATTATTACAAAGACTAACACAAGCAAACAGCACCTCCATCGTTCTATTTTTGCAAATGCTCTCACCCCTCTTCTGCTTTGTGGTCTCCCGTTAACTCTGGACTCCTTCAACCCTCCATGGTTCAGACATGTCTAAAGACTCCTATTCCAAATCACAGTCAACCTCAGTAAGATGAGGCATTCCTACTCAAACTCACACTTAACCACCTTTGTTAATTAAAGGTGTTAATTTAAATTAAGACTATCTGCCTCTACCCTGAAATTTCAAATTTCTCAAAAGCAAGGACAGCACTATGTTGGCTGTCTCAGTAAATGTTGGCTGCATGAGTGAATTACAAATAAGTAGTCAAACATACTTTTCGGTGATGACTATAGATGTTAACAATATCAACAATCAGATACAACTGTTATCCTGCTATTTTATTTATTTATTTATTTATTAGTCTCTACACAGAAAAATGTATCAGACATCAGAAGGAAATTGGATATAGTTTTCAATACATTTAAAACTTATAAATCTTAGTTTTTTTCAAGTTCCCTAAATATGGTGCCTTGTCACCTTAGTAATGTTTGTATTCAAATTTAGGCATTAAAAAATAATAAAATGTATAATTGCACAAATGAAAAATGGTCCCTTCTTGAGAAGCAAAGACTTACAAGTATTAATATTCATCCCAAGAATATTAAAGATCATCCTTAAAGAAAATACCTCTCAACTATAGGTTCAATCATATCATGTGAAATTTTTAATTTTCTTCCACAACAGAATGAAGTTTCACAAGTCTAATATGCTTGAAACTGAATTTTCAATCTTGAAATATATTGAAGAATATTTAATTTTTTCTATAGAGAATAACAAAAATGACTACTTTAAAAAAAGAAAATATGTTAAAAGGAATCCACATTAAAGATAGGAGAGGATTGATTCAAACTCAAAGAGATTATTCTTTTCTTAGAGGCATTTTTAGTGTTAGAATTCCAATTTGACTCTTTTTAAAAATATATTTCTTTCTCTAGTGAAATTCTCCATCCTGTCATATGTATTTCTGAACATATTAATCACAGTTATGATACTTTCTTTCTTGATAATTCCAATATATGGCTCAGATGGTTTTGAAGTTGATTTCTGCCAATATCTTTTTTAAAAACTACTCATGTTATTTTAAATGTTTCAGAAAATAAATCAGCATAACATTGATATGAAAAGTTAGCAAACACAAATAAAACAAAGTAAACTTAGATATTATTAGCCAAAAATTTACTTAGGAATAAATACTTAGCATATAGAGGCAGCAATTTTTGTAAGTCAGCATAATCTAGTGAGGTTCATTAAAAATGCAAGGGAAATTAAATATCAGAAAGCCTAATTATATTAATTATCAAATTAATAATTAAATAAAAACTATAGGATAATATAGAGAGAGGCCAAAGAGGTATTAAAGATATTAGGTAATATTTGCCAAAAATTAATTTAAAATATTAGTAGAAAAAGTATATATAACTTTTTAATAATTTTAAAGCCATCATGATGCTTAATTTTATATCTGGTGATCATAAGAGTGCTTTTAGATAATATTCTGGATGTACTATTTGCTATAAGTAAGCAATATAAAAAAATAAGAAGTGTGTGTGTGTGTGTGTGTGTGTATTAGAGGCCCAGTGCATGAAATTTGTGCATGTTGGGGGAGGGGGGGTGCGGGGGGGGTGTCCCTCAGCCTAGCCTGCACTCTCTCCAATCTAGGGGTGTCCCTCAGTTTAGCCTGCACTCTCTCCAATCTGAGACCTACTGGGATCAGGCCTAAATGGGCAGTTGACATCTCTCTCACAATCCAGGTCTGCTGGCTCCCAACTGCTCGCCTGCCTGTCTTCCTGATTGCCCTTAACTACTTCTACCTGCCAGCCTAATTACCCCCTAACAACTCCCTGCCAACCTGATTGATGCCTAACTACTCCCTTGCCAGACTGATTGCCTCTAACTGCCCTTCCCTGAAGGCCTGGTCCCCCCCAATTGCCCTCCCCTGCAGGCCTGGTCACCCCTAACTGCCCTCCCCTATAGGCTTGATTACCCCCAACTGCCCTCCTATACAGGCCTGGTCCCTCCCAACTGCCCTCCCCTGCTGGCCATCTTGTGGTGGCCATCTTGTGTCCACATGGGGCAACCATCTTGTGTGTTGGAGTGATGGTCAATTTGCATATTACTCTTTTATTAGATAGGAGAGTTATAGTATTAAACAAAATAAAGTTGATCCACAGAGCAAGAAAAACAATTATAGAATTATAGCTTATAATAAATTTAGATGTTCAGACCTGCCCTGGCCAGTGTTGCTCAATTGGTTGGAGTGTCATCCTATGCACCAAAAGGTGAAGGGTTTGATTCCTGGTTAGGGCACACACCCAGGCTGTAGGTTTGATCCCCAGTCAGGGTGCATGTGGGAGGTAACCAATCAATGTTTTTCTCGCACATTGATGTTTATTTATTTCTCTCTCTCTCCCTTCCTCTCTCTAAAATCAATAAAAAATACTTTTAAAAAGTATTTTAAAAATACTTTAAAAGAACCTATGTTTGTACAATTATTAAAAGTGATTGACGTATATAGAAGGAAATTTGATTTAATGTAAATATATAAATTTTTAAATAAAAAGTATTTATATTGGGAAAAAAAGTAAATTTTTCCCAAATTTAATGCAATCTCAATAAACTCGCACTAGACTGTTTCCTTTCTTGGCAAACTAACCTAAAATAATACATATGAAATAATATGCACAACCAAAAAAAGCCATAATAATGTTTTGGGAAAAGGGAGTTATCTTCATAACAGATGTTAAAACATAGTAAAGCTAACATAAGTGAAATAAATTGTTGGACATCTGCTTCCTGACAAGGCAGAATATCAACTATATTCTCCCACGGTGAACAATTCTAAAACCAGACAAAATGCATGAGGACCCTGTTCTTAGGTATTCAGGTGGCACAAAACTCTGATCATTGACAAAAGAAAAATATGTGAGGAAGCCTTGTTACCTCATTTATGCCTTGGATCCTTTTCTGGATCATATGACAAGAAATGGAACCCAAGAAAAGTAGTCTGGGATTCAGCAATGCTAGAACATGTTCAAGTCGCGCCATGCCAGAATAGAAAGACATCCCTGGCCCCTTCAGACATTCACTTGAGACTGCAAAATGTCATGGATTAATAATAATGACCACATCCTACAGTAGGAGCCATTTAGGATTTAAGAGCAAAACCAAAACGGATCACACAAGCAAATCAAAAAACCAAACATGACAAGATCAAGCTTATCTGCTAGGAGTCTGATTGTCTGCATGAACAAAACTCAATATCAATGTATGATTATAATTTCCAGCACATGATAATAAAGTATTAGACCAGTGGTTGGCAAACTCATTAGTCAACAGAACGTCAAACCGCGGCTCTCGAGCCGCATGTGGCTCGCGAGCCATGGTTTGCGGACCACTGTATTAGACATAAAGAGAAAGGAAAGTATGATTAAAACTTATAATAAAATAGTCAATTCAGTTTCCAATATAGCATGTAAGGAACTTAAAAGTTTCTGTCTTAACAACCAGTAAAAAAATGAGCACACTAAAAAAATCAACAACTCTTCTTAGATCCATCCTTGAAGCCAAGTTACAGGGCAAACCCCTGTCCCAAACATTGGACAGCCAAACAGGTGGATGCAGAGAATCACAACTTGCCAAAGCAGAAACCACAAGCAGAAACCTCCATGAGAACCAGAACTGGGAAAGGAAAAACTGAACTGTAATCGATGAATTGCCAGAAACTCAGTACAGACCAGTCTGAGGGGAGTTCCCAGACTTTTGTGAGATTCTCTTCTGAAGCCCTACCAGGTTTTCACAGTAAATATTGAAGAAAAGTCCTTTTGGGCTTCTGACGGAAGAAGGGAGAAAGAAGCCATTTGTAAATATGCCAGAGCATTCTGAAATTCTTAACAACATCTGCCTTTAAGAGAAACCATTTACCAGAGCCTACCTGCTGGGGTTTTATCAGAGCCTAACTAGCATGGGGATAAGGAAATATGCAACTCCATCCATCTCTAGCCTTCTATGTTGGGGAAGGGAAACACCAACCTCCAGCACCCTCCAGTCACTTGGTCCCACTTAGGGCTGAGAGAAAACAGAGACATTTGTGAAGACCATTGTGCTCACTAAACACCTGAGACATAACCATAGAAATAGCTTGCTTTCCCTACCTCCAAACCTTACCTCCATGCTACTAAAATCTTATTTATAAGTGTTCCTTCATGGGACAATATCCATCATCACTTTAAACATTGATGGTATAAATACACCAATTAAAAGACAGAAATCATCAGAGTGGGTCAAAAAATAAACCCAACTACATTGGTCTACAAAAAGTCCACTTTAAATATATACAAAAACACATATAAGTAAAGGGTAGAAAACACATACTTAACATTGATCAAAAGAAAGCCACAAATAGCTATAGTAATTTTAGACAGAGCAGAATTTA
Source organism: Lasiurus cinereus (assembly GCA_011751065.1). Lineage (NCBI taxonomy): Eukaryota > Metazoa > Chordata > Mammalia > Chiroptera > Vespertilionidae > Lasiurus > Lasiurus cinereus. The sequence continues at coordinate 4,446,088 of JAAGEH010002531.1, forward strand.
GAGTAAGGAGACTTAGGGATAAAGAGGGCATTACATAAGGAGAAAGGGGTCAATTCTCCAAGAAGACATAATCTATAATGGGCATGTACTTAACAACAAAGTGTCAAAATATATCAGGCAAGCCCTGGCTAGTGTTGTCAGTGGTTAGAGCATCAGCTCTTACACTGAAGGATGTCAGGTTCTATTCCCAGCCAAGAGCACATATCTGGGTTATAGGTTTGATCAACACCACAGTCAGGATGTGGAAGGCAACCAATCGATGTGTTTCTCTCACATCGATGTTTTTCTGCATCTCTCCCCCTCCCTTCCACTCTCTCTGAAAAAAAAATGGGAAAAATATCCTCAGGGGAGGATGAACAACAACAAAAAATACATCAGGCAAAAACTGGTAGAACTGCAGGGAAAAATAAATGAGTCCACTATGATAGCTGGAATCTTCAATACCACTTGATCAGAAATAGACAGATACAGCAGGTAGAAAATCAATAAGGACATAGTTGAACTTAGCAGCACAATCATCACTGGATATAACTTAAATCTAGATGCCACTTCATCCAAAAATGAGAAGCATATGCCTTCCTCTCAAGTTCACATGGAACATTCACCAAGAATAGATCACATTCTGGATCATAAAACATACTTTAACAACTTTGAAAGAATAAAAACCATACTGTCTAAAGTATAATGAAATTAAACTAATAATCAGTTTAACAGGAAAAAAAACTGGTAAATTCCCCAAAAATAATTGGAGATTAAACAATACATCTCTAAATAACACTTGGTTCAAATAAAAAATCTTAAGAGAAATATTTAAGTATTAAATGTCACACCGACATTTGTGGGATTCAGTGAAAGTGGTATGTAGTGGGAAATTGATAGCAATGAGTATATTAGAAAGACCTGAAATCAATGACCTAAGCTTCCATTTAGGAAACTAGCAAAAGAAAAGTAAATTCAATCAAAAGTAGACAAGAAAACCAAAAAATAAAAATTACAGCAGAAATCTATGAAATTAAAATATAACAATAGGATAAATCAAAGAAACCAAAGGCTGGTTCTTTGAAAAGATAAGTTTGATAAGCCTCCAGCAAAGTTTATGAAAAAAGAAAGAGAGATGCACAAATTACTAATATCAGAAATGAAAAAGAGGATGTCAATATAGTTCTCCTTGGCATTAAAAAGATTATACCAAATATTATGAAGAATCTATGGCCACAAATTTGATAATCTAGATGAAATGACTTTATTCTTTGAAGATACAATCTGCCAAAACTGACACACACACAAATAGGGAATATGAATAGGTCTATATCTACTAAAGAAATTAAATAAATAATTAATAACCTTCCAAAAGAGAGAACACCCAGCTGGGTTTGCTGGTAAATTTTACCAAATATTTAAGGAAGAAATATCAATTCTTTACGATCTCTTTCAGAATATTGAAGCAGAGGGAATACTTCCGAATTCATTATAAAAGGCCAGCATTATTCTAATACCAAGCCAGACAAAAACATTTAAAAAAAAAAAAGACTATCTCTCATGAACACAGATGTAAAAATCCTCAACCAAAAATTAGCAAATCAAATCCCAAAATGCAGAAAAAGAATTATACACCACAACCAAGTGAGAATTGCCTCATATATGGAAGCCTGGTTAAAAATTCTAAAATCAATTAATATAACCCTTCATATAAGCAGACTAATTAAAGAAGAAAAATTATGAGATAATATCAACAAATGCAAAAAAAAGTATTTGTGACAAAATTCAACAAACATTATTATAAAAACTCCCAACAAACTAGTAACAGAAGGGAACTTCCTCAAGGGGATCAAGTTTATAAAATCAAAACCAAAACCAAAAAACTTACAGCTGATATCATACTTAATGGTAAAAAACTAGAAGTTTCCCCACTCATATCAGGACTGAGGCAAGGCTATATCTCTCATTATTCCATTTTAACACTACTGGAAAGCTAATGAAATAAGAAAAAAAGAAAAAAGAAAAGAAAAAGCATACAGATATGGAAGAATAATGACATAGTCTTTATTTATAGATGATCTTATATGTAGAAAATCCCAAAGAGTCAACAATAACAAAAAACCCTCTGGAAACTAATAAGAACTAGCAAGGTTTTAGGATAAAAGGTTAATATACAGAAATTATTCACTTTCCTTTCTACCAGCAATGAACAAGTAGAAATTAAAAACATAAGCTCCAGCTGGTTTGCTCAGTGGCTAGAGCATCAGCCTGCAGACTGAAGGGTCCTGGGTTTGATTCTGTCAAGGGCACATGCCCGAGTTGTGGGCTCAATCCCCAGTAAGGGGCATGCAGGAGGCAGCTGGTCAATGATTCTCTCTCATCACTGATGTTTCTATCTCTCTCTCCATCTCCCTTCCTCTCTGAAATCAATAAAACTATATTAAAAAACAGGAGAATCCAAGATGGCAGCATAGGTAAACACCTACACTGCTGCCTCAGACAACAATTTCAAAACTACAACTAAAAGACAGAACGGACATGATCCAGAACCACAGGAAAGCTGGCTGAGTGGAAGTTCTACAGCTAGAAGGAAAGAGAAGGGCTCACAGAAACCCAGAGGAGCTGCAAAAAGCTGAGGTACGGATACGCACGCTGAGAGAGCGGGTGCCAGAGTACCTGGCTGGCTTTCTCTGGCGGGAGGGAAACGGAGACTCCCAACGGCATTGAACCCCTTATCTTACAACACTAAACCCCAGATCCAGCCAAAACTCATACGGGGGGAGTTTGGACTGTGAAAAGGGAGAGGTGCACGGCAATTTAGGGGAGTCGCAAAAGATCAGAGGTCTGGTCATGCATGGCACTACTCAGAGGACAGACTGCTGATTGTGCCGCTGGCTTTCACGAGTGAGCAGGAGACAGACCCTCCCAACTGTGCCACTTCTGAGTCCACTAAGCCCCTGTTTCGGGCAAAACCCTGGAGACCTAGACTCGTGTGGTCCTGGTGCGCAGGGGAGCTGGAAAGGCAGCTGTCTAGAGGCACTGCGGGCACTCAGGCACAAGGACCGCTCCAGAGATTACCCAGTCACGTGAGACTCAGGGGCCGTGGAGGGCAGGGCCAACTGGAAGGCAAGGCGGTCCCTTAAGCCCTGAGACTCTACCCATCCCAAGCTCAACAGAGGCTTCTTCGGTTTTGCAAGTCTGGTATCATAAGGCTGAATTCAACACAGAAGTTTCCCCGACATAGTGAAAATGCCGAGACAAGGGAAGGGATCACAAACAAAAGAAATGTAAGAAAACAAACGACTGGATATAGAGTTCAAAACCACACTTATAAGGTTTTTCAAGAATATGCTAGAAAAGTTGGATAAACTTAGCGAGAGCCAAGAGGAGATGAAAAAGGACCAACTAGAGATGCAAAAGAGCCAACTAGAGATGGAAAAGGTCCAACTAAAGATGAAAAAGGACCAACTAGAAATTAAACATACACTGACTGAAATAAAAAAATATTATACAGAGTCCTAACAGCAGACAAGAGAAAAGCAAGAATCAAGTCAAAAATTTGAAATATAAAGAAGCAGAAAACACTCAACTGGAAAAGCAAGAAGAGAAAAGAATCCAAAAATGTGAAGATAATGTAAGGAGCCTCTGGGACAGCCTCAAGCGTACCAACATCAGAATTGTGGGGGTGCCAGAAGAAGAGAGAGAGCAAGATACTGAAAACCTATTTCAAGAAATAATGACTGAAAACTTCCCACATCTGGTAAAAGAAATAGACTTACAAGTCCAGGAAGCACACAGAACTCCATATAAAAGGAATCCAAAGAGGACCACACCAAGACACATCATAATTAAAATACCAAGAGCAAAAGACAAAGAGAGAATAATAAAAGCAGCAAGAGAAAAACAGTTCATTACCTACAAGGGAGCACCCATACGACTGTCAGCTGATCTCTCAACAGAAACGATGCAGGCCAGACGGGAGTGGCAAGCAATATTCAACGTGATGAATAGCAAGAACCTACAACCAAGAATAATCTATCCAGCAAAGCTAACATTCAGAATTGAAGGGCAGATAAAGACCTTCACAGAGAAGAAAAAGCTAAAGGAGTTCATCAACTCCAAACCAGTATTATATGAAATGCTGAAAGGTACTCTTTTAGAAGAGGAAGAAGAAAAAGGTAAAAGCCAAAAAATTATGAACAACAAATACATATCTATCAACAAGTGAATCTAAAAATTAAGTGAATTAAAAATTTGATCAACAGAATAAACTGGTGAATATACTAGAATCAGGAGCATTGAAAGGGAGTGGACTGATAATTCTCAGGGGTAAAGGGGTGAGGGGTATACAGGGAGAGACTGGACAAAAATCATACACCTTTGGATGAGATCAATGGGAGGGAGCTAAGGGTAGAGGAAAGGGTGGGAGTTGGGTGGAGGGGTGCTATGGAGGGGAAAAAGGAGAAACAAATGTAATAATATGAATAATAAAGATTTAATTAAAAAAACTATATTAAAAAAATAGCAAAACACCCACACAATACTAATAGTGTGGTGAAGGTATAAGAGTGGTGTGTTCAGGATGCAGGGGGTCAATGGAGGGGAGAGGGGGAATGGACATCTGTAATACTTTCAACAATAAAGATAAATTTTTAAAAACAATATTATTTACATTAGCACCCCCTGAAATGAGAACTTGTATATAAATCCAAATATGTACAAGATCTATATAAAGAAAACTACAAAATCCTTATGAGATAAATCAAGGAATTAAATAAATGGAGAGATATTTCATTTTATGAAAAATCATAGATTTCATGAATAGGAAAATCTAAAATTTTCAAGATGTCAAGTCTTCACAATTTTATCTATAGGTTCAATGAAATATAAATCAAAACTCTATCAAGTTAATTTGTGGCTATCAGCAAATTATTTCTGAAGTTTATGTGGAGAAATAGAAGATGCACAAAATCAAACATTTACTAAAAAGCTATAGTAATCAAAACAATGTGGTAAAAGAGTAAATAGATTATGGAACCCAACAGAGAACCCAGAAATAAAGTCACAATTGTTCTTTGACAAAGAAGCAAAGGCTGTATGATAGAGAAAATTTCAACAAGTGGATGCTGGGCCAACCTGACATCCACATACAAAAGACACTGGGCACTACATAAAGTTCTTTGCATCCATCATCTCATTTCATCCTCAAAGCAAAGTTAGAATATCAATTCTATTATCGTCCCTATTTTAAACTGACAAAACTGAGGTGAAGAACTAAGGAACTTTACTAAATCAATACAGATTAAGTTGAGGAACTGAAATTCAAACCCAGGCAGATTGATTCCATATACTAGTGCTTATGCCCTAATTCAACATTTAAATGCACCTAGTCTTTAACCCAGTAATAGCAATTCTAAGAGAACTCATGGACCACAATGTGGTGATTGAGGGGAGTAGAAAAGGGGTGGAAGTGGAGGACGGCATAGAGGGGATAAATGGTGATGGAAAAAGCAAAATGATATTTTTAAAAAAAAGAGTAAGAGATTAAAGCATAACTGAAAAGGGGAAGAGGTATGAACAAAGATATTGATTAAAGCATTATTTATATTAGTAAAACCTGAAAACAACTTACATGTCCATTAATATGGGATTGGTTACATAGATTTGGTTAATATATACATTGTAATATTGTACAGCTTTTTAAAATAATGGTATAGATATTTAATGAAAAATATATAAATAACATATCTTTATTTAAGTTACAAAGTTTACTATGATCTCATTTATATGAAATTTCAGACCTATATTATAGGTGTGTGAGATGTTAAAAAACATATTCATTAAAATTTTATTAGCATGAATACAGCTGATTAACTTTCTTTGAAATATTTGGATTTTTGAAAATTTTACAATATATCTTTATTAAAGCATTAACAGCATGAATTTTGGAGAAAGAGTTCAGTTCATATTACAGCTTGTGTTGGCAAGTTTTATAATCTCTCTAAATTCAGATTTATGTACTGTACTTATAAAATAGAGAATATAGGCACATCCCCAGTAGGGGGCGTGCAGGAGGCGGCTGATCGATGTCTCTCATCAATGTTTCTGACTTTCTATCCCTCTTCCTTCCTCTCTGTGAAAAATCACTAAAATATATTTAAAAATATATAAAATAGAGAATATAACACCAAACAGACCTGTTTTGAGGAATAAATCAGATAATATCCATTAAGTACTAATACAGTGTTCAATAAATGAGTTCAATAAATGGTAAATCAATTTCCTAGAATAGCTTTTCACACACTCCAGTCAAATTTCCAAATGAAACTTGAACAGCTAAGTCCATAAAAACTTCCAACATCCTGGAATCCTTCACACAAAGGTCAAATAAAGGTCACACTGGCCGGGCCATTTCTCACCCAGTAGGTTTAAAATCTCCACATGCAGATCAAAGTACACCAAAAGTACACATCACACCTGTCTGAAGGAGTCCCCTGGGCCACTGGCCCTGAGCAACACTCCAACAAGTAGGTATTTGGCTCACCTGTTTCTGTATATAGTCTACTCTAGCTGAGCAATCTGTGCTTCAGGCCACTATAAGTCAACTAAAACATCCACATGGCAAGTGTGCCAAATAATGAAGTTTCCTGCATGCAAATTTAGCAATTTTAACAAGCACCAGCAGATACTATTTCTTAGTAACTCGATGCAGTGTTAGAAGACAGCCGCGCCATAAAAGAGAGAACCTCAGACAGTGCCTAAATAGATTAGGAGCAGTAGTAGAGCTATGCTCCTCTCTCTCTCCTTAGTCAAAAATCCCCATTAAAATAAATGAGCCTGCTCATTTGAGAAGGAAGAAAAAAGGTTTGAGGCCTCGAGTTAGAAGAGCAGTTCAGTTCCAGCTCATCAAAAGGGGCAGAAATCCTTCGGCTGTAACACCCACAGCTGCAGATCAGATTCAACCCATCTCTCCTTATTCATGTTCTTAGTAAATGTATTCTGTCCATCTGTGTTCAAGCTCATCTTTTCCATTGGAAAACACAGTTTATCTTTTCATGTATGAAATAATTAAATTTGTTTATCTCTGGCGAAGGCCAAGCTGAGTTGAAAGCAGAGAATAAAGGTTTTAGTTGGTGTTTAGTGGCCAACTAGTAAATTTAAAATTTTCCTGGTCCCCTGAACATTCTAGCTGTCCTTGCTGTTCCTTTATTTCCAATTTTAAAGCTTCCAGTGCTGTTCTCATCACTTGGTGCACCACATAAGGTCTGCTTGCAGGGTAAGAACATGTGGAGAAATTATGTGTTTTTGTCACACCCTATTAAACGGTATTCAAAACACAATGCCCCAGAAACTAAATTGATTGTAGGTTTTATAACCCTTTTCAGGGTAATGGAAACAATTCGGGACCATGAAAGAAAGCATACCTCGCGCAGCTGTGGGGAATCTTAGACGGCTCGCCTCAGCAGTCCTGTCCTGGCTTTGGGAGTTCAGTTGTATTCCATAGATCTTTGACAGATCTTTTCAGATTAATGGCTACAAAGTGTTCCACATTTCTTGGAAAATCAGTGTTTCTTTTGACTGATGCTGAATTGTGTTTGAGGCTGGGAAATGTCAGCAGGTATGAAGACAGTTTCAAGCTGCTGTGATAGTAACACATATGTAATATGTCTATGCTCCTTTTATGTACTCAGCCCCAGCATATGGTCAAAACCCAAAACCAGAAAGCACGGAGTTAAGAGGAACACTACTTTTACATTCCCACTAAGTGTCCTATGGTTGTTGTGACTCTTCCCACAGGGATATAAGGAACTATTACAACTGCAAGCCTGTGTCTCCATTGCAATGAAATCACAGGGCTGTTTCAATATTCTTAAAAATAAAAAGAAACGTGTCCTCTCTCAGGTTGACCAGTAACCTTCAACTTCTGGGCTGCCTGATGTAGCAATGCCTTGATCCTGTCAGCTGTCATAAGTGATCATTCACTCAGTCATTACCTGCACTGCATGCTGCCCCATCAGAAAAACATCTGTGAACATTATTTGACAAATTGATCGCTAAATGAGCCATTAGCTGAAGGGGCTTTCGGATTGCCTCTAGGAAGCCAGGGTGGCTGCAGAAGAAAAATGCTTACAGATGCAAAGCAGCGGCTAGGAAGGGAGAAAGAACTCTTGTGTCAGTGCTCCTGGGAGGGGGAGGGGAAGGGAAGCAGGCGGAGAGGTGGCAATAAACCATGTTCTGCAAGAAAACCCACCTTCTCGAAAGGAAGCTGTTTATTAGAAGCAGTAGTAAAACTGCTTCATTCCCCCAGTGCCTCCAGGGAGAAATCTAAGCCTTTGTGAACTGAAGGAGAATGCAGCTAGTAGTGTGCCTGTCAAGAAGAGAAAGCTAGGAAAACAACCTTAGTCATTTTGCCATCCCAGCTTGCCAAGGGCTGACAGGTGTGCAGATTACTATTGTTCTGACAGGGCAGCCAGATTCCACAGTTTAGTCTTCTCTCCTCCAGTGTGTGGGAGAAAACAGCTGTCTCCCTGGCTCAGGGTATAAGGAGGGGGAGGAAGCAGAGAGAAAGAGAAAGAGAGAGAGACTGGGGGCAGGGTGGGGTAGGGAGACAGATCCTTCTGTCCTCAGTTGCAAAGATTTGATTAATTGACCACTGAAAACCCATGGTCTTCCCGAGAAGCGCATTATATCTGGGTAGTTTCCCCACGGTGGCTCAAAAAATAGTCCATAAACAATATATTGCAACTTAAAGGTAAGTAAATGCCGAGAGATGCCTAGGTTAAATCATGTGAGACCAATAAGAAGTTATCACATAGTCTGTAAGGAAATGCCTTTGCTAAATCCTGCCAGTTTCACATTTCTGACAGGTGTTTGTGATTAAAAAAAAAAAAGTAGGTTATTTTGATCCAAAACCGTGTTTCCCTGCCTTGCATGGAATGGAAACTGTGTCGGTGCCATATTCCCTTGGGAAGAGATGCAGCAGCCCACAGGGCTCAGAGTGCCGGAGGCAGTAGCTGGGAGGCTTTTAGAGGTAGGCCGAAGTTTCCTTGTGGGTGGAGGTATTCGTGGCCAATGGGACAGGATGATGCAGTTGATAAGAACCAGACATCTGTGCTGAGCCCAGGGTTCTCTGCATTGAAAATTTGGTGAGTACCAATAAAACCTATGCTGCTTATATTTACAAGGGAGAAAATGTGTCTATTACATACGTGAAACCTGAGACATGCTGGCTCTCTCCCAAAAGCCCAGATATTTTTCTAATAAAATAAGCAGTGAACTTCAAACAACTCTAAACTCATGACATAATGGTACAATCACATACATAACCCCTTAGGCTTACACTGCAACACACTAACCCAATTCTGTAATAATGACATAAGCCAGAGGGATTGAATTACCTACCAAAACAACCCATTTCAAGTTAAGAGCAGAGTGTCCTCCATCCGAGGGCCTGTGTTAGGGGCAACAAAGTTTAATCCACTAACTTCCTTTACTAAACCGAGACATTACAATTCACATGCTTGATAAATATATTTTTAAGCGTTCACATACTTTTTCTCAGGGTCCTGAAACAGGCTGACAATGCTCCTTCCTTCCACCGCTGTGCACACAGACAGGCCTCAACTGGCTCTTTATAGCCTTGCTTTTCAAGCCAATAAAGCACCAGGTGCAATGAGAGAAAAAAGGTGTGAGGGATGTGGGACAGCGATGAGCAAATCTTTTTTCTGTTGTAGAAATAACTTTTTAGGCGGAAGACGGAGCTGCCACGACAGCTAACCAAACTTTGCACTAGTCCCTGTACTTCTAAACCAGTAGTTCTCAACCTTTCTAATGCCTCAACCCTTTAATACAGTTCCTCATGTGTTTTCCAATGGTTGAGAACCACTAGCAGGGTCGCCTAAGATCATCAGAAAACAGATATTTGCATTATCATTCTTAATAGTAGCAAAATTACAGTTATGAAGTAGTAACAAAAATAATTTTATGGCTGGGGTCACCACAGCATGAGGAACTGTATTAAAGGCTCGAGGCATTAGAAAGGTTGAGAACCACTGCAAATGCTCTGCTTCATCAGAAACCCAGTGTATCCCCAAATGCCAGACCCACTCAGGCCTTCTTTCCCCAAACAAGGTGGGCTTCCTGGCCACAGCTAATCAGACAGATTTACTTGTCTCTTCTTTGTTCTTTATTCTTTACCCTCTAAAAGCATCCCACCTTCTGCCCCATCCTGCAGTTTCCTGAAAGACTGTCCACTTCATGAAGGATTAAAGTTTGTTCGCATGACCTAAACTGTCTTCCTTACTTTTTAACACTGTGAGACACTTACTTAATCTAGATCACCCTTTATTCCTAGGAGGATTGTTTTCCTGGTGAAAGAGAAGAGAAAATGTGTCCATATAATGTCTTCTCAATGGAACTATTAGATTAAATAAAAAAGAATGACTTGGGATAAATGCTAAATAAACTATTCAATGATATGCAATAAGCTTTCAAATGGAAGCATTTTACATGCTTTTAAACATAATGACCCTTCTGCTTTGGGCCAAGATGGAGTGACAGGTTTACCTTCTATTAAAATTTACACAAAATGGAGACTGGGCTTGAGAATTCCTGGGGCAGACAAAACCATTTAAGACATGGAAGCAAAACTGAACCTACCTTATTTCATGAACATCATGAAATTTAGGTTTTTTTTCCTAATAAATGTATTTAACCATCATAAAAGAAACTTAAATTGTCTTCCTAAAAGTGATATGAGATCCTCCCTTTCAACCCATCCCCTGCCATTTGGAAACCCCCATTTAACAGCTAGCCACACGGAAGGGTAAGCAACTTCATCTTCACCTTTAAGTCCTCCTGTAACGCCATGCCCCTGAGCTGCAATCCATTCTTCCCATTTGAAGGTTCCCAGTTTGCAAACGGTTCTTATATGCACACAAACTCTTACTAAAGACTATTGACTTGGTGGTTTTAGTTTAGCTATTTCTAAATTTTTGACAGTTTATATTATCAGAAGTGGGGTCAAAAGAAATTCCCCCCAAAGATTCTGTGAGCAACCAGATGCTGATGGTGCCAAGAGTCTGTTGGGCTCATATGTTCCCATCAACTCCAGAGTTTGAGCATCTCTCTTGGATCCCAGCTAACTTTATTGTGTACTAGAGGTGTACTGCATGCATTCGTGCATGGGTGGGGTCCAGCAGGCTCACCCTGATCAGGGCCAATCAGGCTGGCCAGGGGGAGTGACATAGGAAGTTGGCTGGCCCTGCCCCCAATCAAGAAGGGGGAGTCAAATGGGGGTAGGGCCAGCTGGGGGGAGGGGTCATGGGTGGTTGGCTGGCCTCGCCCTCTGGTTGAACCAGTTGAACTCCTAGTCCAGGGGGAAATTTGCATATTAGCCTTTTATTATATAGGATAGTTGTATTTTTTGTGACATTTCTTGTTAAGTGACCCTATTCTGTTCAAAATAAGAGAAAAACACAATTTCCCATGTTTTAGAATAGCTATTAAGATACCTGACTGATGTAGCTTTATGGTTGAGCATCAACTTATGAACCAGGAGGTTACAGTTTGATTCCCAGTAGGGGCACAGGCTTAATCCCCAGTGGGGTGGGGGTGGGGGGTGGTTCAGGAGGCAGCTGATCAATTATTCTCTTTCATCATTAATGTTTCTATCTCTCCCTCCTCCTTCCTCTCTGAAATCAATAAAAATATATATTTGAAAAAAAACAACAACAACAAAGCTACAGGGTCCCTATACATACATATTTATATATATGCTAGTGGCCCTGTGCATGAAATTCATGCACAGGGAGAAGAGGGGTGAAGCAGGGAGGAATGTCCTTCAGCCAAGCCTGCATCCTCTCCAATCTGGGACCCCTCTCACAAACCAAGACTGCTGGCTCCCAACTGCTCACCTGCCTGCCTTCCTGATTGGCCCTAAGCAATTCTGCCTGCCAGCCTGATCACCCTCTAACCACTCCCCTGCCAGTTTGATTAATGCCTAACTGGCTTCCCTTCCAACCTGTTTGCCCCTAACTGCTTTCCCCTGAGGGCCTGGTCACCCCTAACTGCCCTTCCCAGAAGTCCTGGTTCCCCCAACCCCCAACTGCTCTCTCCTGCAGGCTTGATCACCCCCAACTGCCCTCCCTTGCAGGCCTGGTCCCTCCCAACTGCCTTCCCTTGCTGGCCATCTTGTGGTGGCCATCTTATATCCACATGGGAACAGGATCTTTGACCGTATGGGGGCAGTTATCTTGTGTTTTGGAGTGATGGTCAATCTGCATAATACTCTTTTATTAAATAGGATAGAGGCCTGGTGCACAGGTGGGGGCCAGTTGATTTGCCCAGAAAAGTGTCCCAGATCAGGGTGGAGGTTCCCTTTGGGAAGAGGGTGGCCTGGGTGAGCGGCCTTTGGTGGTTTGCAGGCCAGCCACACACCCCGGCAACCCATGTGGAGGCCCTGGTATCTGGGATTTATTTATCTTCTACAATTGAAACTTTGTAGCCTGGAGTGGAGCCAAGCCTTCTGCTCACTCCATGGTGGCAGCCATTTCTGTTGGAATTTATTTATCTTCAATAATTGAAATTTTGTAGCCTTAAGCAGAGGCCTGGGTCAGCCAAGGTGTGAGGAAAGCTTGGCTTCCTCCATCACCGGGGCAACCCAACCCTCTCTCCTGCTCTCTCTGTGGCCATAGCCATCTTGGTTGGGTTAATTTGCATACTCTCTCCTGATTAGGTGGTGGGTGGGGCTGGTGGGTGGGGCTGATAGTGTAGCAGAGGTGTGGTCAATTTGCATATTATTCTTTTATTAGATAGGATAAATCCACTTTAAGGGGCACCCTTAAGGAGACAGGATATCAAACCTCTCAGAGACAATGGAACACATTCTTAGGTATGCAGAAGCTTCTAAAAGACAAAATGACTGCAAAAACAGTCATGCAGCTAACCGTCCACAGCATGCAGCTAACTGTCACTTAGTCTACCTCCCAGGAACATCATTTGGATCCAGCTATTCTTTTGAGTTTTGTATTATTTTATCTGATACATAGATAACATTTTTTAATGAAAACTATAACATCTCTGTTTGTGTCTATCTATATGCTTCTGTCTATGCTTGTATGTATATTATGTATATGTGATCTTTTTAGATAGCTGTTTAACTGGCTTAAGGAAAAATAAGCACTTATATAAATTAAGTATTCCTAAAACTTTTAGAAATATGGGAAGTAACCCAAATGTTTTTCAGGTTCACATATCTGAGATAAACTTGGATGAATAAAACTAGTTTGATGGTTCACTAAAAGCAGGCATGTCTTTGTCAACATTATATGTAATGCAAACACAATTTTTTTGTAGTTGGGTTTACTATTCAAATAAGCTCATGCTATCTCTGTATTACATAATTTGTCAATAAGAAAAATCATTTAAAATGACAGTCGTTTGATATGTAATCTGAGCATAGTTGTTAAAAACAAGTAATTTAAGTAGATATATATAAGTTGATACTGAGTTAAACTAAATAATGGATGTTGATATCCATATCATCCTATCTAATAAATAAAGACTATACTAATTGACTGCCCCACCCTCAAAATTGACAGTGCCCACAGCCACAATATGGTGGCGCCTAGTCCCGCTCTGTGCACCTGCCTCTGGAGTTCCTCAGTCCTGTCAGCTCCTCCAGCCATCCAGGCAAGCCTCAGATGGTGGCTGCCCAGCCAATGTCCAAGGTGCAGGCAAGCCTCGGATGGCAGCTGCCCAGCCACCAAGGGCTGCCCGAGGCATGGGTAACCAGGGCCAGCCAAGGCTTGTGCTGCCGGCAGTGGCAGTAACAGAGGTGTGATGAGGGTGTCACCTCCTGCCCCTGAGGGGTCCCAGACTGTGAGAGGGGGCAGGCCAGGCTGAGGGACCTCCCCTCCAGTGCATGAATTTTCATGCATCAGGCCTCTATTTTCTAAATAAGAAAATATACTCAGAAAATTGCTAAACACAAGTTTATTTACTTTTGGCTTTTTAACTTCTTCTTCATGCCTCTAAAACATATTTCTTTCCCCAGTTACAGATGGGCTAGCTCAGTCATTTTATACATAGTTCTTTTATGTGAAGTTCATTTGAAACTCAGATTTACATTGAAATGCATCTCAAGCTAAGCTGGATTTCAAAATACGTATATAGTACATGTCAATTCCCTCTGAGGGCTTTTCCAGTGATCATTTCATAACACTGAAGACTGTTGAAGATCATGCCCAACTTCAGAGGCATATAGGCTCTGGTAAATCTTTGAGATGCCAGCTTCTGGCTTCCCTTTTATCCTCCCCCAGTGTCATCACTAGGGACCCCCTAGGAGTTTATATCTAGTCAACTAAAAACATTTTTCACACCATCTTCCTGAGAAACATTCATACTCCCATTATGCTCTGACAGAACCAGAGACTGATGGATGTGAAAAATCCATGGAGGAAGGGACCTTAAGCCAATAAATAGAGGTGTTCCGGGAAGCTGGAAAAGGCAAGGAAACCTGTTCTCCCACAGAGCCACCAGAAGCAGCCAACACTGCTGCACCTCTGACAGCCCCGTGAGCTCAGACTTCTGACTTCCAGAACCCTAAGAGAATAGCTTCCCAGCGCTGTACACCATTGAGTGTGGTGGTTTGTTACAGCAACAATAGAAACCAAATATGCCATATTTATGGAACCAAAGCTGCTTCTCCATGGAGAGAAGCATGAAAATCTCCTAGGGAGGGTGTGTTCCTTCTCAAATACATAGATTAAGGTCATTCAAAAGCTATTTTACACAAGCCTTCCCTCCTGAGGACTTACCTTAAATGGGGGATAAAATATCATGGGAAGGAAAAAATAGCATTTGTAAATTTTTTAAATTATATCTTATCCTAAAGATATTTGTCATGGCTAGAGACAGTCTTTGCAGGGCAATTGGCCTTTAAATAGAGAAAATAATGATCCAAGTTTCAGGTTCCTGCATTAGAGTTTATTACATGCAATGTCTGGGTTATATTAAACTCCTGGAAATCAGGGTTTATAATGGAATGGCTGACAGACCCTTAACTTTAATAGCCTTTCCAAGTACTGCAATAGTGAGCATTACTTTTTAATGTCATAAAATGATGGTTAAAACACTACAGAATTTTCTCAAGACAGATAAGCAGGTGTTCAAGAGAGCAGAACTATTTAAACTCCATTGATTTATGGCCTATCTTATATTGAAGGCCAAAAGTTTTATTGAATTCTCACAGTAGACACTCTGAACTTAAATTTCCAAAATAGTAGGACTATTTCAGGGTTCTCCATATATATTAATTTCTTCATTTTAACACTGGTGCTCCTGTATTTTTAAAGTTACTAGCATGGTGAAATGGAAGCCATAGTCCAAACTGTAACTTATTCTATATTTTCTTTTTTTATTGGCTGACTTTTCAAAGTACATTTTGTGTGATAAAAACACAATAAATAGCTATTAAGTGATATTATCTGGGAAAACAAGCTCCTAACTAATCATGTAAGCTGCACAATATCTCTGTCAGTCTTTGGAACTGTGAGTACGACATAACTTTTTAGTGTGAAGAAATGTCAAAGCATTTATCATAACTCCTTCGCTCTCCAGTTGCTTTCAACCCACCCCTAACCCAGTTCCTCCAATCTTTGCACTGCCTGGCCAAAAGCTAAGTGGCCATCAGAAAAGCCCCAATAAGCTATCAAACAGTGTGTATGATTTCTTAGCATTTTCTGGTTTACATCAAAATCAATAATCTTATAACTGCAGGACCAAACCCTAATGATTTAGTGAAACTAATATTTAGTATGGAATAAAATAGAAATACCATTAGCTCTCAACATCAAATAACTGTAGAGAAAGCTAGAAGCAAAATCAATATTAGTGCTCAGACATGTGGATACCAAAGGTCCTGATATCCAAGTTATCTTTAGCACCGACTGTAACAGCAGTGAATTCTATTCATTGTGAAAGGCATGCTTGGAGGCCAGTGAGGCAGCACATGAATAGATGCCAGGCTTACAGTGCATTAACTTCTTTGCTTTTGTCTCTACATCCCTGGGCTCAGATAACAAGATGAGTCAAACCTATGTGTAAGAACCATATTGAGAATAATGTGACAACACATGCTCGAAAATGTAAAACTTACTCAGTAGCAGTTCAGGGAACTTTACACCACACTCCGTTAAATTAACATATCTAGCTAACTTTTCCCCAGGTGAAACAATTTTGTTACAATCCAAGAAAATTCCCAGAAACATGTCCCTTTAAACATAGATATCAATATAAAAGTTTTTAAATGATGGGTTTAATGCCACAGTGTACACTGATATGCTTTTGACAAATCATTGATATTGCTATGCTTCACTAAAATTTATCATGTTTCACTCAATGCCAAATACCAAGCAATCAGACTGAAAGGGAAGCCTCAAATTTTTAATAAGTAAGAGAAGCTGCACAAAACTGTATTAAGATTTTTCTTAGTCAGATCTATAAAACATAAATATTGTTAATTTATACAAAGTATTATTTTCATTGCTTATAAGATTGTGTTTCTGGTTTAAAAACATCCAAACAGGAGCATAATCAAAATGAACTTTTCTCCCATAAAAATAGCCAGTTATGGGATCAAATTCACCTCAGCTTATTTTTCCACCTGCTTTGTCAAGTAAAGGAATACTTACAGAGCAGGGAAGAGACTAAAGGTAAGAGCAGCTGAAACTGTGAGTGTCTTTTTTATTTTCACTTAAGTATACATAGTATACAATCTCATATTGGTCATATTAGTTTTAGGTGTACAATATAGTGAGTTGACCTTTTTATAACTTACAATTAGAGGCCCAGTGCATAGGTCTCAAGGCTTGGCTGGCAATCAGGGCCTAACTCTTGGGGAGATCAGAGCTCCCACTCACACCCAACTTGACCTGGCACCACCCACTCACTGGCCCTGCCCCCCCACCGCCACTGCCAGTCACTGTCTTTGGGGCGACCAGTGGGGTGATTGGGGTCCCTGCCTTGGCCTGGTGCTGCCTGCTCATCTGCTCCACCATCACACTGAGGTCCTGCTCTCATTGGGGCCCATCAGGCCTGTCAGCGCCTCCATTGCTGCCACTGCCAGTGTCACTTTGCCCACCACTTTCTACACCACCCCCTGGTGAGCAGCGCATATCTAACTATCAGTCAATTTGCATATTAGCCTTTATTATGTAGGACTAGTGGCCTGGTACATAAAATTTGTGCAAAAGGGGGCATTCCCTCAGCCTAGCTTGCACCCTCTCCAATCAGGGACCTCTTGGGGGATGTCCAACTGTTGGTTGAGGCCTAATCTGGAACTGCTGGCTCCTAATCACTCACCTGCCTGCCTGATCACCCTTAACCTATCTGCCTGCCTGCCTGATTGCCCCTAAATGCCCTCCCCTGCTGGCCTGATCTCACCCCCAACCTCTCTCCCCTGCCAGATTGATTGCCCCTGCCTTTGCCTGCCTGATCACCCCTATCTGCCCTCCCTTGCAGGCCTGATCTCACTCCCAACTGCCTTCCCCTGCCAGCCAATTTGGTTCTGATTAGTCAGTTTCTATGCCAGCAGCATCTCCAGGCCTATCTCCTGTCCTGATCAAAGAGGCAAGGCTGAACAGCAGCCCCTGTGGAGGCCTGGAGAGAAACAGACACAGCTGCTCGCAAAGCCCAGAGAGAAAGAGAGAGGCAACGGCTGATTAATAGCTGCCATAGAGGCTGCGGATCAGACCCTTCCTTTCTTTTCAGGCCTCTCTCCAGGCCTGATCCACAGCCCACTCGCCAGCAGTCAGTACTGGGTTGCTGTGCCACACCGGTGGCAGTCAATGCTGGATCACCATGGCAACCCACACTGACTGCAGGACTGACTTCCAGTGTTCAGTTGAGCCTTTGGTTGGTTGTTATGGACCCTGGGTTTTTATATATTAGAATGTGATCACCCAACTGACTCTAATAATTATGTCACCACACAAACTTATCACAAAAGTACTGACTATATTCCTCTTGCTCTTTTATATATAACCCCCACACCCTCCCTTCCGGTAACCATCTCTGTAGTCTCTATTCCTGTGGGACTATTTTTGTTTTATTTTGTTTTAGATTCTACATATAAGTGAAAGTATATGATATTTGTCTTTCTCTGCCTGACTTATTTCACTTAGCATAATACCCTCTAGACCAGTGGTTCTCAAGCTTTCTAATGCCGCGACCCTTTAATTCAGTTCCTCATGTTGTGGTGACCCCCAACCATAAAATTATTTTCACTGTTACGTCATAACTATAATTTTGCTATTGTTAATGAATCACAATGTAAATATCTGTGTTTTCCTGATGGTCTTAGGCGACCCAACTAGTTCTCAACCTGTTGTGACCCACAGGTTGAAAACTGCTGCAGTAGAGCCTAAGACCATCAGAAAACGCAAATATTTACGATTCATAACAGTAGCAAAATTACAATTATGAAGTAGCAACGACTTTAGCAAAAGACTATTTTAAGTAGGGACACTGGCAAAGTGAGCTGAGGCCCAAGCAAGAGCAGAAGTGATGGATCCAAGAGAGAGTAGAAAAGGTGATGGAATAAGTAATTGGAGAATAGATGGTAGATAATCCCCAGTTCCCACATGGACAACAGGAAGTTGATTCCTGCAAGGGTGCCAATAGGGGAGGCAGAGGGTGCCATCCAGAGCTAAGGTCTGTTTGGTCAGCAGACATGTGAGTTATATTGGAGAGAAGAGGGTCCTCACAAGAACCTAAGCTGAGAAATATCTGTGGGTGTTTGGAAAACTGGGAATGTAGGCATGAAAGAAATCAATCTTTTTGAGGAATTAGTGTGCTGTGGACTCGTCAGCATATGAACATGCTCACATCATTACAACCTCACACACACACACACATATACTAAACACTCCATCTGGACTTTAATCACCATACTGTTTTATTCTTTCTCACCAGAATCCTGTATTTTAGAAGAGTTGGCTACAAAAGCTATCTTTATTTCTTCACCTAACAATCAGCTTCCATTATCATTGCTTCCCCAAAATTGATTTTGGTAAGTTCACAAAATGACCACCTTTAAATTCTATCGTCAGTGAAAGCACTTACTCATTGTCTATTTTCACATAAAAATAGAGAGTCTAACAATTAATTTTGAAAATAAAAGAGTTACTGATCAGTGTTTTTAATTTAACAAGTAAAGATAATTTTTTAACTTACATAATGACTTTCTTCTTGTAAAAATTAACAGGCACTTTTTCATTCTTATCTTACTTGCCCTCTCTACAGCATTTGAAACTTATGATTCCTCTATCCTATTTTTAAACTCTCTTTAACTTTCTTGTATGACCTTGGCATCTTTTTAATTTCATAAGCCCCTTTTCCACTCTGCAACTCTTAGATAATGGTGCCCAGGTAAGAGAGAGCAAAACGCACTCTGAACTTCGTCTGAGTTCTTCAAGAAGCTCAGTGTAACTAGTTATAGAAGGTGTGGTGGGCATGGTGAACGATCAGCTAGATAGGTTACCAGCAGTGTTACAAACCAGAGTAAAATGCTCATATTTACCTTCAAATCAATGGGTAGTCAATGAAATGGGCAATGTTAAGTTTGGAATAATGTGAGATTTTTAATTTTAGAAAGGCACTCTGTAGAAAACACTATAGTAAAGTCTACAAGCAGGAAAACCAGGTAAAGAAATGTTGCAATAATTTAAATGTAATTATAATGATCAGGGTGTACTACATACATATCCTATGGGAAATGGAGACAAAAGAAATGGGCTGATTCAAGAGATATTCTAAAAGCTGAATTGACAGAACTAGATGAGTGGTTGAATGAAGATAAAAGATCTGAGAAGGATACCCAGGTTTCTGGCTGGAATGCCAAGTGGGTGGTCAGACCAGTCACTGAGATAACTATCTGGGAAGAGGGTGAAGAGCAGGAGACTGGGAGAAGTGGGCTAGTGATGGACTAAGTCTGGACATGTTGAGTTTACGGTCCCTCTACCCAAGTGTAAATGTCCAGCACACAGTTGGACATATGCATCAGAATCTCAGGAGAGAGATTTGGACTGAGATATAATTTGGAAATCATGAGAGTTTAGAAAACAGAGACATGAGTTTGATTATTGAGTCCCTCCTTTCCCATACCCTCCTTCACATCAAACTATAAGAACATAACCAAAGACTAAACAAACAGCTGGATAGAAGACTCTTTAATAATGATAAATGGTCAATGGGACCCAAGTGGGGCTTCAGAAGTTGAATCCAGGCTGAGTTGTTGTGTACACTGAAAGACAGGAGGGCTGGCACGAACAAACAGAACAAGGACCTCAGAAGAACTAAAGACAATTCACAGAACAAAGAAAGATTTATTTAAAAATTCTCATTGACAACATCAGGAATTTGAGAAAATATTATATCTATCACAATAAAAAATATTAGTATCAATTTTTTTAAGTCACTAGAAGTTCTGGAAGAAAAATTTGAGTAAATGTTCCAGAATGTAGAATAATAAGGCAAAAATGGGGTATGTAAGGAAAAGCAGTTAGAAGACATAGGATCAACTCAGGAGGTCCAACACCTAATTAATTTATTTAAACTGCATTCAGATGCTTAAAGCCATTTCTGTGTTTCTTTACAGATAATCTGATCCTGCTCATGCTTCCTCACCTGAACAGCTGTAGAAACCTCTATTTTAATCAAATCAGTAAATCCAATCCAAGACAATAATTTCAAAGTTCCTCTGGTGGATTTTCATCCTTTGACTTCCTGTTATTATTCAATTACATCCTGCCCATCTCTACATGTATACACATCATACATGCAATATACCTATGTCTCTCTCTCTCTCTGTTTCTCCCATTCCCTCCATATCTCTCTACCTAAGGTTTTTAAGTTCATAATTTGAAATTTGAAATGTCCTTGTGACCTTAAAAAAGAATTTTTGCATAGCCAATGAGAAGGGTGGTTTGGGGAGCTGAGATGATTCATCACTTTCATATAGACATGCTTTTAAAGCTTAATCAGACTCCAAAATTAGTCACCAGACTTGCTGGCAAATTATCTGATCACTAAGGTCGGTCCTGATTCCAGGACAGAAATATGACCTTACTCAATCATTATTCACAGAAAAAGGGTGCAGATGCTTTACACTGCACTGATGAAAAGTTTTTCCATAATTTATTTAGTCTCAAAACCGTGCTTGGCCAAGTGAGGTTTTTTTTAATCAGTTAGTATGGTATTTCTTATTTTTACAGGCCACTCTAATCATCTTTTTTGCCAGCTTGGGGATTAATGATTGTGTGTGATGTTTAATAACTATCCCAAACAATCAGGGTAGCTGGCAAAAACTTTAGAGTAATTTAGGTGCCTTGAAATCTCTGACACATAAAACCATCAGTTCATCCAACTCTGACATCATTAAATAAGACTATTCTTTTCATCAGTGAAATCACTTGGTTCCTTCCAACCTCTGCCCTCCAACATTCTGCATAAAGAAGTCTTTAAAATGTGTACATTATTACCAAGGGATATTATGAAAAAATAATCAGAAGAATAACAAACCGGCTTTTATGCTCTGCCATGCACAAGAACCTATCCATCATTGAATTAAATGTGGTGTCTTTTTCCTTCCTTGAACACTTACACATGAAACTGCCTCTTCTTCTGAGATGAAAATCCAATTCAGAACAATGACATTTGCTGATCAATATGAAAGAAGGGAGAGAGGGAGGGAGAGAGGGAGAGAGGGAGGGAGGGAGGGAGGGAGGAATAATTTGAGTCTTAAAATATAAGAACTAAATAACCTGAAGCCCAAAATAGAATCACCAAAAGTACAAATACTAATTCTCATTAAAAATCCACTACATTTAAAATTTGAGCTGAATCAGGTACATTGTTGTAATTTCCTGAGCATTTGTCTTGAAAACTAATTAGGAAATCTAGAGAAAGTACTTGGTATTCCTAACATGTGCCGAAGCCTTTGAGTTAGTTCTTTCCATTCCAGCCTCCCATTTGGAAGCAATCCCGAATCTAATAATCAAGACAGGCTTGACTCACCAAGATTCACTTTCTCAATGTATATTACTCAGTGAGAATGTGAGAATAACCTGGTATTCTGGGCAAGAGTCAAAAAAAAATTTAAAAAAGTAAAAAAGTCTGCTATTATAAATACTATAAAACAGCTCTCCATCAAGAGCCCATTCAGCTCTTTACAAAACAAATGTGTTGTTTCTTTGCTTTTGTACCCAGCTATGTCTTTAAACATGCAAGAGAAACTGGTTACACAGAGTGAGTAATGAGAAATCAATCATGTCAACATTATGCTCTGCTTACTTCTAAATCTTGGGCTGGAATTTGGCTAACCTAAACTTTACTGGATGTTAAATCAAAGCACTGGCAATATAAATGTTAAAAAAAAAAGAACTCCAAGAATAAGGAAAATGAAAATATAGCCCATGACATTGATCTAAGTTTTGACAGACGTTTTAGGTCAGCATAACATATGAGCTCAGGAATGAAGTTCCAGCCATGTACCTTTCAGAAAAGACTTCCTCTATAAATAAAGTTGTTATAGAAAATGACTAGCAGCATCATTCTCTAAGCATCTTGGGCAATAATAAATTGAACGTTAATGGAAACTGACTATTCCTTACATGTCCCCATGAGCTAATAGCCTAAACATCCAGGGCATCTGGAATTACTTGCTCTGTTAGGGACTGCCATACCATTTATCATCCCAGGCCCTATTTGACATGGCTGGTGCTCTTACTAGCAAAAGCCCCAGGACTGTAATTCTGCCGCTGAACTAAAATTCCATGTTGAGTCACAGTAGCATTTGTTGATCATCAGGACAGGTGGAAAGAGAAAGGGCTTGACGAGAAATACTTATCACGCTCCAATAATATGCACAGAAGAGAAGCGTGAGACAGCTGCATTATTTTTCAATCGTGTCTGGCCAGCATGTCAGTATTGATTGAAGAACCCAGCGGCAGAGGAAAGATACAAGTGTGCATGCAGAGATGAGGCGGCAGTTATCCACTCTACTGCTTGTCAACTGGCTACATCAGGCTCTCATTTTTAGGACAAATAATAATAAAAATCGTGAGCATCTTGTGGGACCTCTAAAGAAAATGTCACTTCCACTCCCCAACAAACTTAAAAGAAAAAGAAAAATCTAATAGCCTTTCTCCCCTTTGTGGAGAAAGGCAATCTGATGTGAAATGGTCTCTCCTCAGTGATGGAATGTGCAGTCATGCACCAGCAGTGGGTGCTGGCAGCAGCTCGCCTGCTTTGGAAGGAGCAGCTCTGAGCTCCACAGGGCACTCTTAGGAAGACAGGCACTTCAGCACATAAGGGGAGGCTGTGCAGAAGATGGAGGTTTATCTTCCAACGCCTGGCTTTGATGTTATTCATATGCTAACAATATCACCATTTCCTCACAGTACTCAATACATGGGGAATAAAAGACATCATTTGCTGACACGGGGCTCAAGGCTTTCTGTCCAGCATACTGATCAGCCATCTGCATTCAGCTCCCACAGCTAAGCCACCGCGTCACCTCTAAATTGTGCTTTTAACACTTTAGAATTCTGGTCAAAATAATTTACCATTTTATAGGGGGAAAATAATGATGAAACAAAGAACTCTAACTGCATTTTCCTTCTGCTCTGAAAATGTAGCTTCAGTGCCCCTAGGGCTCCTTTCATCTCGTCTGAGTGCTGGCATATGATGGGATTGTTAACATAGCTGGCCACCAGATGAAGTGAATTATCTAAACTGCCAGAGTTCCCACTTTCTTTCCAATTTAAACATCAATTTAACACAGAAACTGAAGGGTATTATGAAAGCTTTAATATGAACCATTTCAGACATGAGGGTGAAAAATACTGGAAGGTTTTTTTTTGTTGTTGTTGTTGTTGTGTTTTTTTTTTCAAACAGCCAAACAAATATGCAATTTTTGGAATCTAAAGATGAGTCAGGAGAATAAATGGGACAGCAGAGCACACACACGCTTTAACCAACAGCAATGGAAAAGGACCTCTTTGTCTTCAGTACACATGCTTTCAGAACAGGGGAGGACTTTACTAAAGAAAATAACCTGGATGAATCTGTTAGGTCAGTCAGTAATCAGCAAACTGGCTCGTGAGCCACATGCAGCTCTTTGACCCCTTGAGTGTGGCTCTTCCACAAAATACCATGGCCTGGGCAAGTCTATTTTGAAGAAGTGGCTTTAGAAGTTTAAAAAATTTGGCTCTCAAAAGAAATTTCAATTGTTGTACTGTTGATATTTGGCTCTGTTAACTAATGAGTTTGCCGACCACTGGGTTAGATCATGAGCTAAATACAGTCATCAGCAGCAAATGGAAGACTTCTGATTTAAATTTCCAAATGCACGTCACCAACATAGACAATCTAAAATGCTTTTAATAATCTCTAGATTATTAGGGTCCTTTCCATTATGCAACTTCTTTTCTCATGGAAATGTTCTTCTCCATTTGGATCACTAGCTGTGAACAGAATGTGCAAGCATATGTCCTGCATATCTCTTTGAAAATGAGACCACTTCATAGCTGATTCATAACAATAAAAATTGATGCTTTCTCACACAAAACAGAGCATGTCCTAGTGTCATCCACATAAATTAAAGCATATAGGTTTAAATCAAAAGGATATGACTTACCATATTACCAGTCTTCCATAGAATTACCATATTAACAATCTTTTACAATATAAATATAGGCCTTTGCAATATACATGGCACGAGTATGCAAAACATGTAAAGAAATGTATTCACAATTATAAAAACTTGCCCTTATCAAAATATGATATTTGAAAAGTAGGAATAACACTTGAAGAGCCCTGTTTAGCTAAAATTTAATAATATACACATTAAATACAAATAATTTCACTAGCCAAAAATATTCCTCAAAGTTAACAATATTATTACAACTTTTCCATTAAAAAATAATATTCCTTAAAGTCAGTTATTTAAATTAAAAAAATAAAGTAAGTTAGCCCTTTTACTATATAGAACTGCTGTAATCACCATTTCTATCTAAAAAGTCTAATTTGTAAAAGTGCAAGACTACAAAATATATGTGCAATAAATATACAAAACATAATTACACTCAATATGAAAGTAATAGGAATATTACCATATAAGGTTTGCATGGCTGTTCCCATATGGAATGCACAGAGAATATTATTGAAAAATTCAGAAGAGCCATATGCAATGCTCAATGGCACTTCCAAATATAAAACACAAATACAGTATGCAATACACTTGCAGCATGTTGCATACCAAATGATCAAGCAATTTACTAAAGATTAGCATTTAAGAAACAAATAACACTACAAATACCATATGCACCCGTTAATGATTTATTTTTTTACATTGGTGATATTCACCAGATGAGTTCATGTTATACACAAGTTATCAGAGAATTTTCTGGCCCAGCACTTTTTGTGCTAAATTAAAGATAAATTCTAGGACCATCTTGCCAAAAAGGAGATTTGAAAGCACCCAATCTTATTTTTAAATGGAAAAATGAAAGTCCCACCATGTTAAGTTGCTTGCCCAAGATTACAAAGTCTATTAATGGCAGAGCTCCCAGTGTCCCAGTTCTTATGCCAGGTCCCAAACAAAAGCCATCCTAATTAGCTCATGTTTACTCAAACCAAATATAGAC
The DNA here is from genome assembly GCA_011751065.1 of Lasiurus cinereus. Classification (NCBI taxonomy): domain Eukaryota; kingdom Metazoa; phylum Chordata; class Mammalia; order Chiroptera; family Vespertilionidae; genus Lasiurus; species Lasiurus cinereus. Next base: position 4,471,776 of record JAAGEH010002531.1, read on the forward strand.
ATTTAAACCTTTAGAGGCTTCTCCATCATCCAGCACATCTTCTGCAAAACACCCACCCTGTTCCTTCTGTGTGATTTCCCTGAGGATGTCTCACACTTCCCTTGGATTTGCTGGGCACAGAAGGAGGTGTGACTTCAATAGAAAAACAGATGTGGCTCCATGGAAGTCATAACAGAGCCTAAGAGTGTTTAATCCTGAAATGGGCTCAAAGAGAATGCCTCAAAAGGGGTGTTTTGTTCTTCCTCCAGAGCACTTTAAGAAACACACTCAACATGCGTGAAAGCATCCTCCCCTCCAACATCGGCCGTGACCAAGGCTAAGAGAAAAATTCCAGCAGCATGTGTGGCTCTCAACCGCACACTTTAACATGCTGCAACCTCCTACGCCTCCTCCCACTATATCCACATCCTCCCAGCAACACAGAGAACAGCCTCTCCTGCACCCTGCCCCCCTGTAAAAGTGTGAAATCAAATTACTCAGGTGACCTTCCAGACATAGAATCAGATATAAAATATCAACTTTAAGGAAATATGGCCAATCACTCAACATACACCTTTTTGTCCCAGTAGAACCCTGGGAACTTCCTAAAATGTCAAACATGCAGGCAGATTCTTTGTAAATTAAAATAGTGCAATAACTGTTTCCGCCTGAACATTATGTTTTTCACTTCAAGGCAAACAGAGCTCCAGCCTAGAACATTTCCTTAAAGCCAGGATTATAACAAGAATTCATTGTTTCCATCTGAATACACTGAAATTCTACCAGAAAGATTCCAGTTTGGATTTAGGGGAGAGAGGTGGTGGTGGGGAGCAGGGAGAGAGTTAATTTTTAAAATATTATCAAACAGACCATTTTTTATGTCAATCTCAGAAGTAATAGGTCTTCTGTGGATTGAAGGAAGTGGTGATCCCTTATAAGGCTTAAGATAACTTGTTATAAAGTTTTAAAATTATTCCCCAACCATTAAATTTAATATCCAGTATTGTTCATAAGGTTCTAAGCACTGTCATGAACCAGACATCCCCTGGATCAGTGAACCCCCATTTTTCCATCAATCCCATTATAGTGGAAATTATCCTGTGCTCTTTTAACTTACAATGAGAACTATTTTTAAATACAGGGTGGGGCAAAGTAGGTTTATAGTTGCTTGCATGGAAAATACTACAATAATTTATAAATAATGATACAAGAATAAACTTTTAGCACACTCACAACTATAAACCTACTTTTGCCCCACCCTGTAGATTAAATGGAGAACACAGAAATATTTTTATGAACCAAGCTATTTACTACCCATGTTATCTTTTATTGCCAATTTTCTTAAAAGAAAAATAGTAAACTTCGGGTTGTAGTAATTATATGACTAAAATATGTATCCTACCCTCCTTATTCACTAATACAATGAAATGGCACACAAAGCAAACTTAATATGACTGATCGCTAAGGAAACTAATCAGGTTACATAACAGTGGCTCTGCAAAGTTACTGCAGTCTATGCCCAGAGTTTTCACTGACCAATTAGAGAGCTATTATGTATCTATTTGACATTGTATATGCTCAGTCACACTCTGGATTCTTTAAAATCAAGACCACAGACAACAGTGAGATGAGAGGTCTGTATGAGCCACTGTGAATACAGCAAATCGTGACAGATGACATCAACCCTGATGGAGTTACTACCTGGATTCAGACACCGGGGGATGGGAAGGAATCGTGCCTTCATTAAAGTACAGTTTCTCGTGCCTTCACAGTGCATCTCCAGATTGGTTTTGAAATGCCTTCAGATTTATTATCCTGAGGATTTCCACAATGAAATATTGACCAATTATCATTGCCTTAGCATGGAAAACTGAGATTTAGAAAACTCCTTTGAAAAAAGATCCGAGGAGAGAGTTATTGTAGACTCTACAATGTAGAGGACCATAAATTCCCACCCCCATCATGTTTGTCATCTGTCTGTAGGGCAAAATAATTTGTTCTGAAGTTTTCATGATAATCAAATTTTTATTTCTATAGACTATCATGGGATAAAGAAAATTGTTTAAAGCTCACCTAATTTTTTGGTGAAAGAGAAAGATACCAGTTAACATAAGTGGTCTGTGTAAAGATGTCTAGTTCCTTGCTATCCTGTGTGTCTCTAGGGATCAGTACTGTGACCATCACCTGGGAACATGTTAGAAATTCAGAATCTCAGATGTCAGTGGACCTTTTAAAGCAGAGTCCATTTTAAAACAAGATCCTTGGGTAATTTATGCAGACATTTGAGAGGTAATAATATAGTTATGTTTATGGTGTCAAAACCAATGTATTACTTCTTTCCTATAGGCCATGGGAAAGGTCAATTTGCATTTGATATATATTGTGTAAACCTCAGGGCTACATAAGTTAAAAGTCAATGGATCTCCTTGACACCATTAGGGAAACTTGTTTTCTTAAATCTCCCAAACGTCCAATATTTTGGAACCAAAAAAAAGGCTGAGAGTCAATAGATCCAAACACTAGTCCTTCCTTGCTAGTATTTGCGTTTCCTTGGGTGAATCAGTACGTCTTTGAGTCCATTCTGTGCTCGACACTGTGCTGGTTCTCGAGATTCAACACTGGACAAAACAGATACCATGTCTTTACTTCAGTTTCTTCTGTATAAGTGACATAGCATTTTAGGACAAAATTAAAACAGACCTGTAAAATTTCATGGTACTTGTAAAGAACAGTAAGCAGTTTGTTCTGTTCAGTGCAGGGCATATGGAGGATAACGTGGAAAGATATTCTGGCATGAGAAGCATGCTTTGTTTAGAAGTTTGGTCTCAGGGAAAGAGGAGCCACGGCAAATGTTTGCAAATGAGAATCACATGAAAAGTGAAATTTCAAACTATTTTTCTGGCATGGATTGGAAAGATAGGTTAAAGAAAGAAGAGGCGGAACACAGTGTACTAAGCTAGGAAGGTACTGAAGTCATCCAATGAGGAGATGATTAGAACCTGAAGGGATAGAGTGGCATAGACAGAACTGGTAAGACTTCAAAACTAAGGGAAGTGTTAAGAAAGGGAGGAGGAGTGGTGAGTAACTTTGATGAGGGGAAGGAAAAGAGTTGTAACTCTGAATTTTCTAGTGGGGCAATTGAAGAAAATGATGAGACTCATTTAATTAAGAGAGAAAACAGGGTGGAGGAGAAGTGGGCTTTGGAGCAAGGAAAGGAAAGAGATAATGAATTGTATTTTGAGTAAGCTGGGTATGAGAGGCCCGAGGACATTTAAGTGGTGACACCCATAGACAGGAAGAAATGAGACCTGTCCCTCAAACAAGATGACAGATGAAGGGTAAATAGTATCAGAAGGGCTCCTAGTATCAGAATGGAATGTGCTGACAATCTGAAGGACATAGTTATAGAAGAAAGACTCCTGATGAAAGTGTGTGTGTACAGGCACTTCAGAAGGAACACGCATTTAGAAGTGCAGTTAGCGTGGGTTATTTTAACTCTAAGAGAAGTATGGACCTTTAAGATAAGGGAGACAGAGAAGACAAAATCAGAGGTATAGAGATAGTAGCAGCAAGTAACTACTCAACAAACTGCAAGAGAACAAAAATATGCTCCACAGATACTAAGAGGAATTTATAAGAAGAGGTTTTTTAATCTCTATAATTCTGTTTGATAATGACCTGAATTTTTGTAATTTCTAGATTTAAGGGATAATAATCACAACATGTCACCTCCACATGTGTGGGGGGGTCACAAGGTATTATATGTGTCCCTCTTTATAAATGATGAAACATGTTCAGCATGCACCAAACACCATTTCCCTACTAAGTACCCTGCCCATGCGCTCTCAAAATGTCAATGTACACCTGTCCCTATGAATATTAAACACACAGAGATACCACTGAGTATAAATCACTAAAAGAAAAATGGGACAGAGAACTACAAAGTGAGATAAGAATCTGGTCCAATCCATGGTCCAGAAATGGACATTGCCCACATTGTAGCTAAGACAGGAGAGTAGAATGTTAGAATCCTGCACCTGACTTAGAAATTCAAAGGTAAACCTAGTTTAATCTGTTCTTCCTAGCTATTCACTGCTTCCCTATTCACAATATTTTCTCTTTTTTTAATGTTTTCTATTGATTTTTAGAGAGAGGAAGGGAGAAGGATAGAAAGATAGAGACATCTAAGAGAGAAAAACATTGATTGGCTGCTTCTGCATGCCCCACACTAGGGACTGAGCCTACATCCTGAGCTCGTGCCCTGAAAAGGAGTTGAACTAGCAACCTCTTGGTTTACAGGTCAACGCTCAACCTCTGAGTGATACCAGCAGAGCCCTAGTCACAACCTTATGGAGAACAATTAAAAATATTACAGATCATTAGATATGATTAAGTATTAAATGCAAAATTTTATTTAAAATTAGCACTATAATCAGTAATGGAGAGTGTGTTTGCCTTTGTAAATTAAATACCAAATATGCTTGCCTCGGGTTGGAGCAGTTTCAGGCTTCCTGTTGCCCAGAATATAAGGTACTCTTCCCACTTCAAAGACCTGGTGGAAATAAATGGCTTAAGAGGACTTAGAGCAGTGGTTCTCAGCCTTCCTAAGTGGCGACCCTTTAATACAGTTCCTCATGTTGTGGTGACCCCCAACCATAAATTATTTTCATTGCTACTTCATAACTTTTGCTACTGTTATGAACTGTAATGTAAATATCTGTGTTTTCGGATGGTCGTAGGCGACCCTGCTAGTGGTTCTCAACCTGTGGGTCGCTGACTTAAAGGAATGTGGCACAGTTTTTTTTCTTGCTTACCAGCATCCAGAGCCTGCTGGGACTCCCAGGTAAAAAATTGATATTTTTCACCCATCACAAAATCCCATCACAAGCAATGAATGTATTTCTGTTTGCGTGATATAAAGAAAAAACAGTGTGCTGTGTGCTCTCTATTTCTCTCTACTTCTCTCTCTCTCTCTCTCTCTCTCTCTCTCTCTCTCTCTCACACACACACACACACACACACACACACACACACACACAGAAGAGGAATTGGGACCATGGGAAATTCTGAGAGTGCAATGTGAGCTGTAGTTAGCTGCATTTGCCTTTTATTCCTGACACGCAACAGCGACAATGAAGAGGAAGGAGCAGAGAAGAAACAGCAGGTTGAAAGGTGGCTATAGAGGGAAGCAACAGGGGCCAAAGGAAGAGGCATGCAGAAACACCAGCACTCTACATTCAAAATCAATTCAGAGGCAAGAGGTCATTATGGATTAGTGTGGAAGCAGAGAGGAGCTCAAACTCGGTTAGGTAAACACTGATTACAAGCGCCAAAGCCACAATGAAACTGGTGGAATTAATTCAATGGAGAGTATTTTGTAGTCTGGCATCAAGCTTTGCAGAGGCAGCAAAGGAGCCCTCCTGTCCTTCTGTCTTTGTCCTATAGCAAACCTTGAAGGCTGGTCTGGTTCCAACAGAGCTCGGGAGGAGGTTGGGGGCAAGAGTGCATGTTGGAGGAGGGAGCATGCAGTGCTGGATTTGCAGTCCCATCCAGTTCTTAACTGTGGGACTGTGGATCACTTAGCACTACTTCATCTTCCTCATTTGTACACTAGAGATAACTGATATGTCCATCACAAGTTCCTTTTTTATATGTTCATAAGATAATGTAAATAATATTTAACCCATCTGTGGCAGTAACATTTTAACTACTCAATAAACAATAGATATTATGTTATGGTCACTGAATCCATGGAAGTCACAATCAGAATAATAATAGCTTACATTTATGAGCTTTGTCCTGGGATAGGCAGAGTCCTTTATACTGACCAACTCACCTGATCATTTCAACAACCTTTTCACGGGTAAGACTCTGAGGCACAAACAGGTTAAGTCACAGTTTCACAACACTGAACCTCATACAGTTTATCTCCAGAGTCCATGCCCAATCTCTATGACTTTTGCATTTTACAGATGAGAAAACTAAGGCTTACACTGGTGATGTCATTTATCTTATATCACCCGGCCAGTCAGAACAATCCAACCAGTCTGGTGGCCTGTGTCAGTGGGAAACCTGCCCCAACCCCAGCAAATAAATTCAGTGACTGCCCCAGAGGTTGGCATGCTTGTCACATTTTATCCAGTCTCTTTCCTCTACAGACAAAGCAATGAATCATGTTATTTATTTATATGAGATTCATAGTGGGAAAGGCATCTTTATAACGAAACCCAATAAATTTGCAACTGATGGCATTTGTTTCTATGATGAATGTTAAAGAATAAGAAGTGAGGAAAAGAACAGACTTGGATTAAGTAATCACTATGCTTGGCACTCCATGCACTATAAAAACTGATCCAGACAGATATGGGATAGTTTCTGTGCCAGAAGCTCTAATAAGAATTAGTAAGAATACAATTCTTATTTAAGAGGCCATAAATAAAACAAAAACAATTGTGTTGTTTAATAACATTTAATTGGCTGGGGAGAGCTAAGATGAACATTTATCCTGAAGTAGAAATCTAGTTATAACAGCCTCTGGAATTCACTCAAATCTGTTGGTTTTCATTGATTTGGTAGGAGATGAAACACAAGCTCCTTTGATACATGAGCAAGGTTGTCACCCTGAGAATGCTGCCTCATGCTATAGGAACCCTACCTCAAGCTGACACTCCTCACCCAGGAGGTTTTCTACTTTAGCAGGAGAATTTGCCTCATGTCACAATGTAGGCAAAAGACAAAAAAAAGGAAACAGCTCTAAGAGCTGTTTGTCCTAAAACTACCATTGAACAAAAAAATACCAAGTAAAGGGTTGTTCTCTCCTTTAAGACTCTTCTTCCCCCTCCCTCAGTATAAATTGGGGCCTCGTTAATAGCAACATTGGGGAGGAGAAAATGGCGGCGGAGTAGACGGACGCGTCTGGAGCTTTGTCGCTGGGCAGAGGGAGAGAGAGCGGCTGAGAGTCGCATTGGGAGTGTTTGTTGGCAAGCTAGGAGTCAGCTGTCCTCCAGGGGAAGGCATAGAACTGCTGGAAGGGGCTCTCCCGGCCAGGCAGCCCCACTGCCACGGGGTCTTTGTCCGCCAGAGCCACCAGCGCGAACGTGGAGCCCGAGCCATCTTGCAGTGGGAGGTGGATGTCTGCGGTGCTCTGAAGCCTTCGGCTGGGCATCCATCGAGCAGCCAGGAACCCGGGGACCCAGAACTCCGCTCTCCAATCGGCGCAGACATGCGGCGGAATCAGAGATCCACAGAGCACGGAAAGGTCAGATTGCGCCTGACTTAAGGGGGAGGTGGATGCCTGCCAAGGTCTGAAAGCTGCGGCTGACGGAGGCACCCACAGAGCAGCCAGGACCCAGAGCGCGGCTTCCCAGGCGGCACAGACGTGCAGGCGGAGGATTCAGAGATCCACATGGCGCGGGCGGAAGGGTCAGATTTCGCCTGGGCCGGGGTGAGGTCTCCTAAACCCACAGGGCAGAGACGCGCACTGTGGGAGCCGGGCTGTGGGAAAGCTGCCTCTGGAGAGGTCCGAGGAGGTGGTCAGGGCGTGATCCCTGAGTGTGAAGGCAAACCCTCTGAGCTGTTGACAGAGGAGAGCTCCAGAAAACGACTTTTTTTTTTTCTTTTTCTCTGGGGCAGAGGGACAACCTGGGAGTTATTGCAGTGTCCAGGCTGCAAACCCCCCACAAATTGGTTTTGGGAACCACAGAGCAGCAGGATCTGAGCACAGCCTAGAGAGGTCCTGTGCTTTGTCTCAGAGATCAATTCCGAAACACTGCCACCCAATGGATGACACACAAATTGACTCTCGCATAACCACAAGAGAATAAAGAGATTAAAACACCAAGAGGGGAACACAGGGAACTGCAATACCTCCCCTACTGGGAAACAGGAGTGCCAAGCAGAATAATAGTGGAAGTGAAGGACCATTCTATTTTTCTTCTTTTTTTTTTCCTTTTTTCTTAATTTTTAATTCTTTATCTTTCATTTTCACATATTTTAATTAAAAGAATATTTTTTTTCTTTCGGCCTCAATTGATTTTACCTTTATAATTACTACATTTTTGTTTTAAACTAGTATTATTAATTACTACTAGTACTTTACCGTTTTGGGGGAAAAAAAGTGTCATTTTGTTTTCTCTTTATTTTATTTCGGGATTGGAGTTCTACATTCTATTTTCGTCTTCCCTTTAGCATAATTTTACTCCAACTCAACTCCACCTTTATGCCAACACTTTCCTCCTAACTTTCCCCATTTTGCTGTCTTGTTTCTCTTTCCCTTTTCCAACTTTAGATTCTCCCTATTTTTCTCTTTACCTGGTTAAAATTTCACCCCATTTATATATCTAATTTCAAATCCCCTACTACAAGTCCACACAAACCTCTCCCCTCTTGTCTTCACTAGCCAAAAAGTTGTTTTTTCTCTATGTCCTTTTGTTGCTATTTGCCTGAAAAGTGATTATATCGATTTTTTGAAATTTTTTTTGAGAGATTGTTTTAGTTTATTCTACTTGTTTTATTTTGCTTTTTGCTTGCTTTGTTTTCTACCTCTCTTTTCCCTCATCTCCCTCGATACCAGTTGCTATTTGCAATTTGCATCAATCTCTAGGTACTGGTTGCTGGCCTTTATTGGGATTAGTGACTGTTCTATTGAACTTGTCTCCTGACATCTATATTTTGTTCCTCTTTTCTCTCTTGTACACTTTCTTTTCTCTCTGACTTTTTTCTCTTCCTCTTTCCTTCTCCTTTTTCTCCTTTTTATTTTCTTATTTTATTTTATTGTTCATTTATTTATCTTTTTTTTTTCTCACTCTCCCAATTTGATTTTGGCACTTCTTTCTTTTCTTCCTCATTTTCCTCTTCTTCTTTCTCTATTTACCCCTAATTTGTCCTTCATTGGTGGTCATCTTATTTGTGATTATTAACATCTTGAATACATTTCTACTCAGTGCCTTGTGTGCTGTACCTGGTCGTGTTGTAGTTTGTGCCTTTCAATCAACGTAGGAGAGAGTACTACATAACCAGACACCCAGAGAAGAAAGACCATGGGCAGAAAAAGAAACAGCCCACAAAAGACAGAAAGGCAGGTTTCACCAGAAAAGGAAGTAAACGAAATAGAACCACAAATAAGCCTACCAGAGAAAGAGTTCAGAGAAATTATCATAATGTGGTTGAAAATAATGGAAGACAAATTTGACAATATGAGTAAGAGCCAAGAGGTAATGAATAAGAACCTAGAGGAGGTGAAGAAGCATGAAGAAGAAATGCAGAAGAAACTAGAGGAGGTGCAGAATAAACAAGAAGAAATGCAGAAGAAACTAGAGGAGGTGCAGAATAAACAAGAAGAAATGAAAAATGACATCACTGCTATAAAGAACTCAATAGAAAGCATCAAAAGTAGACTAGAAGAAGCAGAGGACTGCATCAGTGAGCTAGAAGACACGGTAGGAAAAAATACCCAAGTACAGCAGCTTCTAGAAAAATAAGTTAAAAAGCAAGAGGAGAGTCTAAGGGAACTTTGGGATAACATGAAACAAAATAACATCCGCATAATTGGGGTTCCAGAAAGAGTGGAAACTGAACAAGGATTAGAGAACGTGTTTGAAGAAATAATGACAGAAAATTTCCCCAATATAGAAAAGAAAAAACCCACACAAATCCAAGAAGCTCACAGAGTCCCAAGCAAAATGAACCCCAACAAACCGACACCAAGGCACATTATAATTACATTGGCAAACACCGACGACAAAGTAAGAATCTTAAAAGCAGCCAGAGAGAAACAGAAAGTTACCTACAAAGGAACCCCCATAAGACTAGCTACTGACTTCTCAACAGAAACTCGTCAGGCCAAAAGAGAATGGAATGAAATATACAAAGTCATGCAAAGGAAGGGTCTGAATCCAAGAATACTGTACCCTGCAAGACTCTCAATCAAAATTGAAGGTGAAATCAAAAGCTTCACAGACAAAAAAGGACTAAGGGAATATATTACCACCAAACCAGCAATGCAAGAAATGTTAAAAGGTCTGTTGTAATAAAAAGAAAGAGGAAGCGAAGAAGGAACTCGGGGGTAAGGACTAAAAATGTCAACAGATAAGTACTTATCAATAATAACTTTAAATGTAAACGGATTAAATGCTCCAATCAAAAGACATAGGGTAACCGATTGGATAAGAAAACATGATCCATATATCTGCTGTCTGCAAGAAACCCACCTTAGGAAAAGAGACGCACACAGATTGAGGGTGAAGGGATGGAACATGGTACTTCAGGCAATGGAAATGAAAAAAAAGCTGGGGTTGCAATACTTATATCTGACAAATTAGATCTCAAAGTGAAGGACATAACAAGAGATAAAGAAGGCCACTTCATAATACTAAAGGGAACAATCCAACAAGAAGAAATAACTCTGCTAAACATATATGCACCCAATATAGGAGCACCTAAATACATAAAAAAAACTCTTGGAGGATATTAAGGGAGAGATTGACAGCAATACAATCATAGTAGGAGACTTTAATACCCCACTGTCACCACTGGACAAATCCTCTAAACAAAAAATCAGCAAAGAAACATCAATCCTAAATGACTCACTAGACCAGATGGAATTAATTGACATCTTCAGAACATTTCACCCCAAAGCCACAGAATATACATTCTTCTCCAGTGCACATGGGTCATTTTCAAAGATAAATCATATGTTGGGTCATAAGAAAAGTCTCTTCAAATTCAAGAAGATAGAAATCATATCAAGCATTTTCTCAGACCACAGTGGCATAAAACTGGAAATCAACTATAATAACAACAATAGAAAGAAATCAAACACATGGAGACTAAACAGCATGCTTTTAAACAACGACTGGGTAACCAGAGAGATCAAGGAAGAAATAAAAAACATCATGGCAACAAATGACAATGACAACACAACAATACAAAATTTATGGGACACAGTGAAAGCAGTCTTGAGAGGGAAGTTCATAGCCCTACAAGCCTACTGCAAAACACAGGAAATAATGGTAATAAATCACCTAAACCTACAACTCAAAGAGCTAGAACGTGAGCAACAAGAAAAGCCCAGTGTACTCAGAAGGAAGGAAATAGTGAAGATCAGAGCGGAGATAAACAACTTGGAGACCAAAGAAACAATACAAAAGATCAACAAAACAAAGAGCTGGTTCTTTGAAAGGATAAACAAGATTGATGGACCCCTAGCCAGGCTCACCAAGAAGCAAAGAGAGAAGACCCAAATAAACAAAATCAGAAATGAAAGAGGAGAAATAACAACAGACCCTGTGGAAATACAAAGGATTGTTAAAAAATACTATGAATAACTCTATTCCAACAAATTGGACAACCTGCAAGAAATGGACATTTTCCTAGAAAAATATAACCTCCCAAAACTCAATGAGGAGGAAGCCAAACATCTCAATAGTCCAATAACTATGGAAGAAATTGAAGCAGTAATCAAAAAGCTTCCAGCAAATAAAAGCCCGGGTCCAGATGGCTACACAGGAGAGTTTTACCAAACATTCAAGGAAGAATTAAAACCTATCCTCCTCAGACTATTCAAAAACATTCAAGAAGAAGGAACACTTCCAAACACCTTCTATGAAGCCAGCATCACCCTAATACCAAAACCAGATAAAGACAACACAATGAAAGAGAATTATAGGCCAATATCTCTCATGAACATAGATGCCAAAATCCTCAACAAAATTCTAGCAAACCGGATCCAGCAGTACATCAGAAAGATCATACACCATGACCAAGCAGGATTCATCCCAGGAATGCAGGGATGGTTCAATATCCGCAAATCAATAAATGTGATACATCACATAAACAAATTGAGAGATAAAAATCACGTAGTCATATCAATTGATGCAGAAAAAGCATTTGACAAAATCCAACATCCTTTCTTGATAAAAACTCTCAGCAAAGTGGGAATAGAAGGATCATACCTCAACATCATAAAAGCCATATATGATAAACCCACAGCTAACATCATACTCAATGGGCAAAAACTAAAACCATTTCCCCTAAGAACAGGAACAAGACAGGGATGCCCACTCTCACCTCTCCTGTTCGACATAGTACTGGAAGTATTAGCCATTGCAATTAGACAAGAAGAAGAAATAAAAGGCATCCAAATTGGAAAAGAAGAAGTAAAGCTGTCCTTATTTGCAGATGACATGATATTGTACATAAAAAACCCAAAGGATTCCATTCCAAAACTAATTGACTTAATTAATGAATTCGGCAATGTAGCAGGATACAAATTAATGCTAAGAAGTCTGTGGCATTTCTATACACTAACAGTGAAATTATAGAAAGAGAAACTAAAAAAGCAATCCCATTTACCATCGCACCAAAAAAATAAAGATACCTAGGAATAAACCTAACTAAAGAGGTAAAAGACCTTTATGCAGAAAACTACAGGACACTGAAAGAAAAAAGAGATAGAGGAAGATGTTAACAGATGGAAGAGCATACCATGCTCATGGATTGGGAGAATCAACATCATTAAAATGTCCATACTACCCAAAGCAATCTACAGATTCAACGCACTACCCATTAAAATACCAACGACATATTTCACAGACCTAGAAAGAATTCTTCATAGATTCATCTGGAACAAAAAAAGACCACGGATAGCTACAGCAATTCTGAGAAAAAAGAATAAAGTAGGTGGGATCTCAATACCAGACTTCAAGCTATACTACAAAGCAACTATTCTCAAAACAGCCTGGTACTGGCACAAGAACAGACATATAGATCAATGGAATAGAATAGAGAACCCAGATATCCACCCAAACCACTATGCTCAATTAATATTTCACAAAGGAGGCATGAACATTCAATGGAGCCAAGATAGCCTCTTCAATAAATGGTGTTGGGAAAATTGGACAGATACATGCAAAAAATTGAAACTGGACCACCAACTTACACCAAATACAAAAATAAACTCAAAATGGATACAGGACTTAAACATTAGAAGGGAAACCATAAAAATACTAGAGGAATCCACAGGCAGCACAATCTCAGATATATGCCGAAAGAACTTCTTCACTGATACTGCTCCAAAGGCAATGGAAGCTAAAGAAAAAATAAACAAATGGGACTACATCAAAATAAAAAGCTTTTGCACAGCAAAAGAAACCATCAACAAAACAACAAGAAAGATCAATGCATGGGAGAACATAATTGCAAATGCTATCACTGATAAAGGTTTAATCTCCAAAATCTACAACCAACTTATACAATTTAATAAAAGGAAGATGAAGGATCCAATAAAAAAAATGGGCAACGGACCTAAATAGAACCTTTTCAAAAGACGACAGAAGGAAAGCCAAGAGACACATGAAAACATGTTCAAAGTCATTAATCATCCGAGAGATGCAAATCAAAACGACAATGCGATACCATCTTACACCTGTCAGAATGGCAATCATCAACAAATCAAACGACGTGTTGGCAAGGATGCGGAGAAAAAGGAACCCTTGTGCACTGTTGGTGGTAATGCAGACTGGTGCAGCCACTGTGGAGAACAGTATGGAGTTTCCTCAAAAAACTAAAAATGGATCTCCCATTTGACCCTGTAATCCCACTCTTAGGAATTTATCCTAAGAAATTACAAACACCAATCAGAAAGGATTTATGCACCCCTATGTTCATAGCAGCACAATTTACAATAGCCACAATTTGGAAACAGCCTAGGTGCCCGTCAGCAGATGAGTGGATCAGAAAACTGTGGTACATCTACACAATGGAATTCTATGCTGCCATTAAAAAGAAGGAATTCTTACCATTTGCAGCAACCTGGTTGGAACTGGAGAGCCTTATGCTTAGCGAAATAAGCCAGTCAATGAAGGAGAAGCATCACATGATCGCACTCATTGGGGGATAATAAAGAACATTATAAACTGATGAACAAAAGGATAGATACAGAGACAGTAAAGCTTCAAACAGACTGTGAAATTACAGCAGGAAGATTAAAGTTAGGTGAGGTAGATAAGAGATCAATCAAAGGACTTGTATCTATGCATATAATCATAACCAATGAACATAGACACTGGGGGGTTGGGGTATGCCTGGGAGGGAGGGGGGGCAATGGGGAGATATGTATAAAAAATTAATAAAAAAATAGCAACATTGAACTCTCTATGGTGAAACAAAAGAATCGTCAAGGCAGGGCACCTACATCCAACTCTAGAACCTCAAGTGATACTTCCTCAAATAAAGACTCCATTCTGTCAAAACATATCTAGTATGACGTCTTCAGACTCAATGACCCAATCATACCATCCATCCAAGTGATACAACTGTGCACCCTCTTTCCAGATGCTGCCCTGTGTTGTCTTGTCCATTCACCTCAAGTGGTCACTTTCCTTCCACTGAACCATTCACTAAAGTTTCTAGATTCTAGCTTATGGGTAACAGCAGGGATGTGTTTGAAGCAAGGTTATAGGAATATGATTCACCCATGCCCTAGGTCTCCACCAATACAGATGTAACCAGCAGGGGCCCTGGCAAGGAAGCCCTGCTGGGGTTAGAACAGGACCACTTAATGAGACTCTGCCTCCTGCACTCCTGCACCCTGTGTCTCCCACCAAGACTATTTGTAATGTTTCTGAGTGCTGACTCTGCTGAAGCTGAAGACCTCAGCGGGACAAGTGTTATGGAGAGTGATTGATTGAAATTCAGAGCACTTTGCAGAATGATTTGTTTGACATTCCCAGTAGGAAACTCTTGTTTGTTGAACTTATTATTCATTCATGTATTCATGAAAAAAATACAATAAATGCATAATCTCTGCATAGTGCCTCAATGATCACATTGAAATGAACCTGGAGCTTTGCAGTGCTAAGCAAGGTCTTTAGTTTGCTACAGAACAGTTTTACATTGCAATATCATTAACTGTGTCTAGAGTTTACATTATGCTTATAAATCAGCAAGGGAAATTTAACCTGCATTGTAATTTAAGGTTATACAGAGAATCAGGCATTAAAAATGCATATGCATACTAATAACTCCTTGTGTGACTTTTTTTTTCCTTGTGCTGAGTGGCTTAACAATTACCATATTGAGATGTAACTGAGTCTGTTCAGTTAGTGTTTGTGTTTTGACTTTTTGACAACTAGAATATAAGCCAAGGGAAATGCAGAAATTATTTCCAACATCCACGAGTAACTTGGGGAAATAGCTTTTGAATAAGCTATTAAAGTTGGGGAAAACATGCTCCATTATTTGGAAAACAACTGCTATTAAATGCTGTGTTTTAAAACAGCAGCTATTAACAGGGCCTAAAACAGTAAGGTCAGTGTTATAATGGCTCCTTTTTGAACTGATCCTTAGTATTTACATTTACAGCTGCAACTAGAAGAGCAAGTGCAGGGAATACATGAAAAGACCACCATAGCATGGTAACCTCCTTTCAACAGTGAGTATTCCTGTTGATCTGAAAGAGATAACAAAGGAATTCAAAACTATATCATCTATTCTCTTGCCCGTGAGTTTTCTCCCATAATGACCTCAAATTCCCCTTGTAAAGTTTCTGTAATCTCCCAGCATATTCTTTAAAAACATGTAACTTATCTGCCCTAACTGGTCGGGCTCAGTGAATAGAGCGTCTGCCTGCAGACTGATTCGATTCCTGTCAAGGTCATGGTTGCGGGCACATCCCCAGTAGGGCATATGCAGGAGGTAGCTGATTGATGTTTCTCTCTCATCGATGTTTCTAACTCTCTACCTTCTCCCTTCCTCTCTGTAAAAATCAATAAAATACATTTTTTAATTAAATAAATAAATAAAACATGTACTTATTTGACCTTTCTCCTCCTCATATGTTTAAGAATCACCTACCTGTAAGCATCAGAACTTACTCTAATTTGAGGATTAAAAGAGTCAAGAAAAGTATTGCCCCAAAATGCTTTCTAAAGCCCAGGGTAGCCAGGCCCCTGAGGTGATTGGTGATCCTAATCATGGTCTACTATGTCATTCATGTCTCTACAATATTTGCAGCACTTCCACACTTAAAAACCATTGACTGCACATCCTGACCATATTCTAGCTAGCCTCTCACACCCTCCACTAAGCATCTCTAACCAATTTTTTGGTCAATTTTAATTATATCACTTTTCAGTTCTCAAAATCTTACCACTGTACTGTGTGCTTCGTTTTAAAACGTCTCTTTCCCCACCACCAAATCCACCATATATACAGAGTCAGTTTTAGCAATGAGGAAGGTCAAACATAGAGATGTAGGGAAAACTTTCTAAATAACAAGGGAATTATAGGTATAAACACATAGGAATATATTAAAAAACAAAGATAAAATTAAAAAATTGGCAAAATAAAAAAATAAAAAGAGTGAAAAACCTAAATATATCAGTAATAATGAAAAATATTTAAAAAGCAGTACAAATATCAAGCTTCCCTGTAACCTCCTATAAAAATTAACTGATATAGATATTTTCATGAGAAAATTAAGAGACAATATTTAATTTTTTTAATGTATTTTATTGATTTTTACACAGAGGAAGAGAGATAGTTAGAAACACTGACAAGAGAGAAACATCGATCAGCTGTCTCCTGCACACCCGGTACTGCAGATGTGCCCATAACCAAGGTATATGCCCCTGACCGAGATTGAATCTGGGACCCTTTAGTCGGCAGGCCAATGCTCCATCCACTGAGCCAAACTGGTTAGGGCTTTAATTTTGTTTTTGAAACTACTCCAGAACACATGAAAAATTTTCAAATGTCTTAAGTGAATTTATAAATTGATAGAAGTAATATTAAAGTTGAAGAAAATATGACTAAAAATATGATAAACCTTTTGGGACAAGTACAAAAATCCTAATTAAAATATAAGTGAAATTATCCACAACCATATTAATTAACATATAATTAAGATTTCAAATATCAATATAATTATTGGCAATGAAATTCAGTATATTAACAGAAAGAAAAACGAGGGAGATAACTTCCACTTCTGCAGTGAATGAATATCTGGTACCAGACCTGCTCACCCATCATAAGTAGATAGAAAACTGAACAAATTACAATGAGCAACTGTTTCTAAAAATTAATAAGAAGAAACCAAGATGACATACTGCTAAATAACGCTGGGTCAAAGAAAAAAATTACAAAGGAAAATAGAAAAGTATCTTCAACTGAATGAAAATGAAAACAAAATGTATCAAAATTTGTATGGCTCAGCTAAAGTAGTGCATAAGAAGTAATGTATAGACATAAATGCCTTTATTAGAAGGAAGGAAGTAATTTAATTTCCTAAAGCAACTTAAGTTCCTACTTTAAAAAACTTTTTAAAAAGAATAAGTCAAACACAGAAGGAGAAAGGAACTTTCAAAAAGAAAAAAAAAAAATCAATGAATTCAAAAAAAAAGAATAATTAACAAAACCGAATGTAAGGTAAGTATAGATTTTGCTTTTGTTTAAAATGTTCATATTTTGTTTATCATGGATTTTTTTTCAAATTTCTAAAATATTGTGTTAAAATATTATTTATCTTGATTATGGAACTTTTTGGTGTCACCTTACATTTTGTGCCTACGTAGAGCCTCACTCACCTATTCCTGGTTACAATTCTGGATGGAACCATCTGGTTTTGTAATTGTTTGCTTTTTTTATGTTTAGTTATTCTTGCCACAAGTAATGTAATATCTGACACACAGCAATCACTTAGTAAGTACAAAGTGAATAAATGAATAAATTAACTGCAGGGATTTTCATTGCAATATTGTTTGTGATAGAAAAATGTAAAGTCAATAAATGAAAGTTTAAATTATGATACATCCATGCTATATAAAATTTACAAAAGAATAAGACATACATACATGTCCTAACATGAGAAGGTATCATACATGTTGCAAATTAAAAAGCAATTTGCAAAATAATGTAAATAGTGTAACATCATAGATAGACAATAGATGGATGATAGATAGATTATACAGTAAACATTAACAGAAGTTATCTTTAAGAATGTGAGTGGAATTGTGAGTTGGAACATAGATGTGAAGGGAAATGTATATCTAGTGCTTAACCTACTTCTGAATTATTTGAACTCTCAAAGAGCTCACAGTCATATATTAGTATTAAAAGATATATTTTAATTGGGAAAAATTATTATTTTTTAATTTAATAAATCTTTATTGTTCAGATTATTACAACTGGTCTTTTTTTCCACATAGCTCCCCTCCACCAGGCTCCCAAAATGCCTCTGCCTTTATCCCCCTCCACTGTCCTTGTCCATAAGTGTACAATTTTCATCCAGTTTCTCCTTGTACCCCCATCACCCTTTTCCCTCTGAGAAGTGTCAGTCCACTCCCTTTCTAAGCACCTAATTCTATTATATTCACCAGTTTATTCTGTTCATCAGATTTTCAATTCACTTGATTTTTAGATTCACTTGTTGATAGATATGTATTTGCTGTTCATAATTTTTATCTTTACCCTTTTCTTCTTCCTCTTCTTAAAGAGTGCCTTTCACCATTTCATGTAATACTGGTTTGATGTTAATGAGCTCCTTTAATTTTTTCTTATCTGTAAAGCTTTTTATCTGACCTTTAATTCTGAATGATAGCTTTGCTGGGTAGAGCACTCTTGATTGTAGGTTTTTGCTATTCATCAGTTTGAATATTTCTTGCCACTCCCGTCTGGCCTGCATAGTTTCTGCTGAGAAATCAGCTGACAATCCTATGGCTGCTCCCTTGTAGGTAATTAACTGTTTTTCTCTTACTGCTTTTAATATTCTCTCTTTGTCTTTTGCTCTTGGCATTTTAATTATGATGTGTCTTGGTGTGGTCCTCTTTGGATTCTTTTTGAGGGTTCTATGCACTTCCTGGACTTGTAAGTCTATTTCTTTCACCAGGTAAGGGAAGTTTTCTGTCATTTCTTCAAATAGGTTTTCAACATCTTGCTCTCTCTCTCTTCTTCTGGTACCCCCATAATTCTGATGTTGGTAAGCTTGAAATTGTCCCAGAGGCTCCTTATATTACCTTCACATTTTTGAATTCTTTTTTCTTCTTGCTTTTCCAGTTGAGTGTTTTCTGCTTCTTTGTATTTCAAATCTTTGACTTGATTCTTGCGATCCTCTAGGCTGCTATTAGGTCTCTGTATAATATTTTTTATTTCAGTCAGAGTATGTTTAATTTTTAATTGGTTCTTTTTCATCTCCTCTTGGGTCTCATTAAATTTATCCATCTTTTCTAGGAAATTCTTGAAAAACCTTATAACCGTGGTTTTGAACTCTATATCCAGTCCTTTGTTTTCCTTCATTTCTTTTGTTTGTGATCTGTTCCTTTATCTCCGCATTTTCACTGCTTCCCTGAGTTGGTAGAATATCTTTGTGTGCTAGGTGTCCTATATGGCCCAGTAGCTCTGCCTCCCCAGTTACCTGAGATGGACTCCCTTGGTGTACCCCTCTGTGGACTGTGTGCATAGTCTTGTTGTAGTTAAGTCTTTTCTTAATAAATCTTTTTATTCAGTTTATTACAGATGTTCTTCTCTCCCCCGCCAATAGCTCCCCTCCACCTGATTCCCCATCCCCCATGCTCTTACCCGCCCCCCCACCACTGTCCTCATCCATAGATGTAAGATGTTTGTCCAATCTCTTCCGGCACTGCTCACATTCCCTTCCCCCCAAGAATTGTCAGTCCATTCCCTTTCTATGCCCCTGATTCTATTATATTCACCAGTTTATTCTGTTCATCAGATTTTTTATTCACTTGATTTTTAAATTCACTTGTTGATAGGTAAGTATTTGTTATCACTTTGTTGTTGACAATCTTTATCTTTACCTCTTTCTTCTTCTTCCTCTTCTTAAAGAATACCTTTCAGCATTTCATATAAACCTGGTTTAGTGGTGATGAATGCCTTTAGCTTTTTCTTGTCTGTGAAGCTCTTTATCTGACCTTCAGTTCTGAATGATAGCTTTGCTGAGTAGAGCACTCTTGGTTGTAGGTTTTTGCTATTCATCACTTTGAATATTTCCTGCCACTCCCTTCTGGCCTGCATAGTTTCTGTTGAGAAATCAGCTAACAATTGTATGTGTACTCCCTTATAGTTAAATAACTGTTTTTCTCTTGCTGCTTTCAAGATTCTCTCTTTGTCTTTAGCCCTTGGCATTTTAATTATGATGTGTGTTGATGTGGTCCTCTTTGGATTCCTTTTTGGGGGTGGTCCTCTGCATTTTCTGGACTTGTAAGTCCATTTCTTTCACCAGGTGGGAGAAGTTTTCTGTCATTATTTCTTCAAATAGGTTTTCAGTATCTTTCTCTGTCTTTTCTTCTGGCACCCCCATAATTCTGATGTTGGTATGCTTGAAGTTGTCCCAGAGGCTCCTTACACTATCTTTACATTTTTAGACTCTTTTTTCTTTTTGTTTTTCTGGTTGGATGTTTTTTGCTTCCTTGTATTTCAAACTTTGGTTTGATTCTTGGGGGTCCATTAGTCTGCTGTTGGATTTTTGTATATTATTCTTTATTTTAGACAGTGTATGCTTAATTTCTGACTGGTCCTTTTCCATTTTTTTAGCATTCTCATTAAGATCCTTGAAGGTCTCGCTAAGTTTCTCAGAGGTCTCACTAAGTTTCTTGGCAGTTTGTACAAGCTTCTTGAGTAACATAAATGTGGTTTTGAACTCAATGTCCAGTTATTTGCTTTCCTCCATTTCTTTTATTCGTGATGTGTTTCTTTGTCTCTGCATTTTGGCTGCTTCCTGGTGTTGATGGAGTAGCTTTGTGTGCTACTTGTCCTTTATGGCCCAGTAGCTACACCTCCCCAATCACCTGAGGTGGACACTCTTGGTGCACCCCTTTGTGGGCTAGATACACAATCTTGTTGTAGTTAAGCCTTGATTGCTATTGGTACACTGGGAGGAACTGACTTCCAGGCTAATGAATGTGAGAATTAGCTATGTTTATAATGGAATAACTGCTGTGCTGGAGACACCCTTATGGGGCAGGACTTTCTTCAGTGGGGCTTTGGTGCTCACTGAGTCTGCCTTTTGAGTGTGTCACTTATGGATGTGAGGAGTTGAAATCTGGTGTCGTCTCACACTGACCTCTAGGTACATTAATTCTTGGATCTCCAAAGAAGTGCAAGTCAGCTACTGTCTGAGGCCACCCAACAGGAGCTACAGGGAGATCTTCAGACTTCTCCTCTTTGCTTAGAGTTTGGAAGTTTTGGAGTTGTCTGACCCAGTTGCAATGTGTTAGGTTAAGCTGGTAGAGGACAGGCCATTCATATGCAAAAGCCGCTGTGCACAGCTTGGAGGGTTTGTAAATTGGGCAGGACAGGGCCTGGGGGAATCACTAGGTTAGGGCATGGAAAACAGCGCTGGCTGCCTGTCAGCCTTCTCTCCGTTTCCACGTTTTTGTGTTCTGTTCTGTGTCCTGCGTCCTGTGCCCCAGTGCAGTAAACAATGATTCCTGTGCACACCTCTGAGAAAGCCACCCTCTCCTTCTGACCCTGTGGCCGACAGTCCAGTTTCTCCCTATATGAGTCTGGGTCCCCAGAATCTCTCCAGAAACTGGAGTTCAGAGCAGTTGGGAACTTGTAACTCCCTCCCAAATGAAAAAAAAAAAAAAAACAGCTCACACCAGCCCGATTTGCGCGCACCTCCGTACCTCTGCCTTTCTGAGCCTCTGCACATCCTATCAGGTCTCAATGCACTTTTTTCTTTCCTTCTAGTTTCAGAACTTCCACTCCGACAGCATTCCCATGGTTCTGGGGGATAGTCGTTTTGTCTTTTGTAGTTTTGGTGTGGTTGTGAGCGGCAGCACTTACAGGTGTATACCTTACACTGCCATCTTGGTCTCTTTTTTGTAGTTAAGTCTTGATTGTTGTTGGTATCACTGGGAGGAATTGACCTCCAAGTCAATTGGTTGTGAGGATCAGCTGTGTCTATGCCAGGAGAACTTCTGTGCTGGAGTGAGCCTTATGATACAAGACTTGCAAAATTGCAAAAGCCTCTATATTCAGTTTGGATAGGGTGTAGTCTCAGGGCTGAGAAGACAGCCTTGGTTTCCCATCAGCCCAGCCCTACGCAGCCCCTGGGTCTCAGTATCACTCAGTAATTGCTGCAGCCCTCTCTGTGCACACTTGCGCTCACACACCTCCAGACCTCTTCCTTTCATGGATCCTGAGTTTCCATGTACTCTAGGGACCCATATGAGTCTGGTCCCCAGGGTCTCGCCTGAAACTGGGGTTCAGTGCAGTCAGAACTGGAGTTCAGCGCAGTCAGGAGATTCTGTCTTCCTTCCACTAGAGAAAACCAGCGGCACAATCAGCAATCAGTCCTCTCTGTGTGCACTGGTGCATGCTCTTCCAGATCTCTGCCTTTCACAACTCCCCTCAGTTTCTGTGAACTCCTCCCTTGTTCCGACACTCCAGACTCCCCCAGTATGAGTCTCACCCAGAATGGGGGTTCAGTGCAGTCAGAACTGGTGTTCGGTGCAATCAGGAGTTTCCGTCTCCCTCCTAGTAGAGGAAGCCAGGCAGGCACTCCACCGCCCATCCTCTCCGTGTGTGTCTCCATACTTCAGCTTTTTGCAGCTCCTCTGAGTCTCCATGAGGCCCTCTCTTTCTTTCTAGTTGTAGAATTTGCACTCAGCCAGCTTTCCTGTGGTTCTGGATGATGTCCGTTTTGTCTCTTAGCTGTAGTTTTTAAATTGTTGTGTGAGGCAGGTGTTCACCTATGTTGCCATCTTGGTTTTCCTCTTCTTCTTCCTCTTTTTAAAGAATACCTGTCAGCATTTCATATAATTCTGGTTTGGTGGTGATGAACTCCTTTAGCTTTTTCTTGTCTGTGAAGCTCTTTATCTGACCTTCAATTCTGAATGATAGCTTTGCCAAGTAGAGCACTCTTGGTTGTAGGTTTTTGCTATTAATGACTTTGAATATTTCTTGCTACTCTCTTCTGGCCTGCATAGTTTCTGTTGAGAAATCAGCTGACAATTGTATGGGTGCTCCCTTGTAGGTAACTAACTGTTTTTCTCTTGTTGCTTTTAATATTCTCTCTTTGTCTTTTGCCCTTGGCATTTTAATTATGATGTGTCTTGATGTGGTCCTCTTTGGATTCCTTTTTTTGGGGGGTTCTCTGCACTTCCTGGACTTGTAAGTCCATTCCTTTCACCAGGTGAGGGAAGTTTTCTGTCATTATTTCTTCAAATAGGTTTCCAGTATCTTGCTCTCTCTCTCTTCTTCTGGCACCCTCATAATTCTGATGTTGGTACATTTGAAGTTGTTCTAGAGCCTCCTTACGCTATCTTCACATTTTTGGATTCTTTTTTCTTTTTGTTTTTCCAGTTGAATTTTTTTTTGCTTCTTTCTATTTCAAATCTTTGACTTGATTTTTGAGATCCTCTAGTCTGCTGTTAGGTCTCTGTAAAATATTTTTTATTTTAGTCAATGTATGCTTAATTTCTAGTGGGTCCTTTTTCATATTTTTGAGGGTCTCACTAAAT
This sequence comes from Lasiurus cinereus, assembly GCA_011751065.1. Lineage (NCBI taxonomy): Eukaryota > Metazoa > Chordata > Mammalia > Chiroptera > Vespertilionidae > Lasiurus > Lasiurus cinereus. The sequence continues at coordinate 4,495,235 of JAAGEH010002531.1, forward strand.
TTATCAGCCTTTCTTGAACTTGAGTTGTTTGCTTTCCTCCATTTCTTTCATTTGTGATCTGCTTCTTCATCTCCACATTTTGGCTGCTTCCCTGAGTTGATAGAATAGCTTTGTGTGCTAGGTGTCCTATATGGCCCAGTGGCTCAACCTCCCCACTTACCTAAAGTGGACACTCTTGTTGCACCTCTTTATAGGCTGTGGGCACAGTCTTGTTGTAGTTAAGCCTTGATTGTTGTTAGTATCACTGAGAGGAATTGACCTCCAGGCCAACTGGATGTGAGGATTATTTGTGTCTTCACTGGGAGAACTTCTGTGCTGGAGACACTCTTATGAGACAAGATTTGCAAAAGCCTCTGTGCTCAGCTTGGATGGGGTGAAGTCTTAGGGCAGAGCAGATAGTATTGGTTTCCTGTCAGCCCTGCCCTAATAAGCCCCTGTGTCTCAGTGTCCCAAGGTAATCACTGCAAGCACCTCTGAGAGAAAGCCACCCTCGAGTTCTGCCTGCTGCCAGACAGTCCAGTTTCTCCCCAAATGAGTCTGGGTTCCCAGAAACTCACCCGGAACTGGAGTTCCATGCAGTTGGGACTTTTTGTCTTCTTCCCACTGGAGAAAGCCAGCCACATACTCAGTTGCCCGCCCTCTCCATGTGCACCTCAGTACCTCTGCCTTCTGCAGTTCCTCTGAGTCTCAGTGTGCTTTTCTCCTTCCCAACAGTTCAGATTTCACCCCCTATGAGTCTCATTCCCTAGAGTCTCACCCAGAATTGGAGTTCAGTGCAGTCAGGAGCTTTCGTCTCCCTCCCAATTGAGAAAACCAGCCACGCACTCAGTTGCTAGTCCTCTCCGTGCACGCGTCTCAGTACCTCCATCTCCTGCAGCTCCTCTGAGTCTCAGTGTGCTTTTCTCTTTCCTTCTAGTTGTAGAATTCCCACACAGCCAGCCTTCCGGTGGTTCTGGATGATGTCCATTTTGTCTTTTAGTTGTAGTTTCGAAATTGTTGTGTGAGGTAGCAGTTTAGGTATTTACCTATGCCACATCTTGGTTTCTCCTCTAAATATATTTTTAAAATAAGCATTTAAAAGGGTTTACCACCTCCTGGAAGACTTTATTCATTGAATACTGCTAAATGCCATTTTACTGTGAACGTCCTCAGCATAACCTCCACTTGTCTGCATGATGCATTGTAAGGTGCAAGTATCCACATCTACATACACTATGTCTTATCCACCAGATTGAAAATACCTTTTGAAGCTGACACTTTTACTTCTTATGTCTTTCCATTAGACAACTCAATATTATTCTATCTAGAGTTGTATCTACTATCTTACAAATGTGTGGCCATGTGGTTCTCACTCACCGTATTTATATATGGCATTCAAATCTATTACTATAGGATTTCTCTTTATATACATGCAAGAGATCACCATGAGTACTTAGCTGAATCAGTTATAAAACAATTATGAGTTACACTTAAAGATTTGGCATGGTGTTATCTTGCCATAGAAGTTCCTAAGCACCAAATGACTTACCCTAAAACTAATACAAAATTATAGGATAACAATTTAGTGTCAAGCTTGAAGAGAAATGAATATAACACAACATTCAAATATGTTGTCTAACAATCTCTATCATCTGTACAATTTTCCAAAATGTATTAAAATTAAGGAGACAAAAGTAACCAATGACAAGATGTTAATGAGGTGTCTTGTACAAAGGTTTTATCTTTCTTTTTCTAATTCTTGTCTCTGGAGATGGTTCCACATGTTCCTAGGGATCCTAGGATCCCCAGAGCAAGTAGATGAGTTGATGCAAATGAGCATGTCTGTGAAGCTTTGGAGAAGAACTGAAGTTACCAAATTACTTTCTAAAACCCAAGTCCTTGAAGGCTTACCATTTGTCTTTGAAAACTTTCTGCAGCTTCTACATATATTGGATTATACCACAACATATTTCTTCAAAGTTGACTTATGTTTGTGCGAGTCTGCAGTGACATGTTTTTGCACATCCTGAAGTGAATAGAGTGGGTCCTGACATGCATTTACATCTCTGCATGCAAAGAGATGCAATATAAGTCAGTCTTACTATGATATTACCTGCTGACACTGCACTGAATTCAGAGATCAATTGCATTAAAATTTTTACTGTTCTCATGCTTGCATTGAGATTTACAGTCCAAATTTCCTATCTACAGATTGCAAAACTACTTAAATTCTAAAATTTAGATTAGAGGATGGAGAGGGAGAAGAATATATTTAGAAAAAGTAAGGGACTTTAAAAATCTGTCATCTGAAAGTTTAAAAAAATGTAAAGCTCTCTTTAACTTACAGCTAAAACTAATCATCTTTATTTAATACTCCTATTAAAAATGAATGTGCCCTGGCCAGTGTGACTCACTTAGTTGGAATGTCACCCTGTACACTAAGAGGTGGCAAGTTTTATTCCTGGTCAGGGCACATATCTAGGTTTTGCGTTCAATCCAGGTTGGGACATGTGTAGAAGGCACCGATTGATGTTTCTCTCTCATGTCAATCTCTTTCTCTCTCCCATCCTCTCTCTAAAATCAATAAAGCTCTTTTAAAAATTGAATGTGATATAACTATGAGCATGTTAAGATTAACAGATACCTTGGAGACAAAAAAAAAAGTAGTCACGATTTTCTGGTTTACATTCATATAAAGATGCTTTAATTTATTTTTAAATTTATTTTAAAAAATAAAAATATTACTTGGAACTTACCATTTATTTCTTAATTATCTATTTATCACTTACTATTTCTCAAACAACCAACATTTCTTTGTGTATTTTACATTTGTTTTCCTGTAGGCCATTGACAGTGCAGATGATAAGTCAACACACTTAGAAAAGCATAAAGTAAACTGATAGCATCCAACACACTATTTAATGGCCAAGTCCCAAATCTACTTGTGACCCCTTACACCCATTGTCAGCTCAGAAAATACTGATTCACTTTAATGAGATTCAGTGCATAACCAGACCAAAAAGGCAGAACAGTAGTGTCAAAAATAAGTGCCAGATTAATTAACAAATCAGAGAAACCCATACTTACCGAATACAAAGGCTGAAAGGCCATGTTTTGGATGAAGTCTGTTTTGTAGGAGAATGTTGACAATACTTAATCAAGGCTAGGGTCCTACGTTTAAGACAAAGTGTTGTTTCAAGTATATTTTTCCACAAATAACAATTGAGATTTTGAAGCTCTCCCCTCACTGGAAAGATAATAGATTTAATATATAGATCCCTGAATAATATAGCCCAAAAAACATCTCTAAAAACTTCTTCCTTTCTCCTTCCCTATAGTAACATCTACCAAATCACCAGAAATGAATTCTAAATGAAAGATAAAATGTATCTTGGACAGTTGCTCTCTTTTTCCACCAAGAAAATTCATTCTGGAAGCATGATACAACAAAGAATGAGTAAGGGCGTTGGCATCAGAAAAACATGGCTTTTTGCTTTTCATTTTCTTACCTTGTTGAGCCTTTGTTTCCTCATCTGAGAAATGGCGATAATACCTTGCTTATGCTATTTGACAACCATATGAGATATCTACATGGTGAATCACAGAGCACATTGACACTACACATAACGTTGGCCAGGAAGACTCCTTCTTCCTATTGTTCCCCTTTTGTATGATTGTGTCTATCCACACATGGCACCAGGGTGTCTGCCATGCTTGGAAAATTTCACAAGTACTCAGCAGCATCTCAGATTAATGAATTTATGAACTCTGATGCTGAATTACCAAAGAGATGAACAAAATCACTTCCACAGTTGAGGGCTCCACTCTTTGAGACCAAATGAATATTTTTCTATTCTAACAAGCGGGTACATTGTTAAGGAATGTTGAAAGAAAAAATTGCTATACAACAAGCATGATTTTCATCAAGCAAGCTAAGCTGCTATGATGTTTTACTTTATGGTTTATGCAGAAATATACATGTCAGTGAATTTGTGCTAGGGTCCTTAATGTTCTGTTTTAGAGATTTTTTTTTCAAGTGTTTCTTCCTTACAAAGCTTGCTGGTTAGAAGAAAATATCAAAATTACAGTTAAGGTATTGAAACTCTCCATATACTGGGAAGATAATAAACGTATAAATAATATAACCCAGAAAACATTTCTGTAATGTTTTCCTCTTCCTGTTCCCAATGAACCAACAGCTTACTTCCCTGAGGCATTTGAAAGAGTGACCAGAGTATTAAAAATAAAAGTGTAGCAAGGTAAGCAAAAAACAGACAACTGATTCCTCCAGAAAAATAAAAAGTTTTGTTCAGCACTTACCAAAACAGGTAGCCCAATGCATGCACACAAGCAAACTTTTACAGAGTTCTTGGCTTTATAAATACTAAACGAAAGGGGAGAAAACACATATTTACCACTCACACTCCATCATTAAAAGCAGTTTAGCACAGGAAAGATGTCACTGCCAAAACAGTAATAAGACCTTTTCAGGTCTGACACCCAAAGTCTAGCTGACACAGGGGGCCACAGAACACCACTTACAATGACGTGCTCGCTGCCTAGGTAAGAGCATGGATGGTGGTACCTGACCAAGTGTGATAGTGGTATAATGGTCTGCTCTGAAGGCTGCTTTATTTGGCAATTATTGGGAATAGGTCTCTATACTAGCTACATAATTTCTCACAGGGATGCTACATCATCTGAGAGCTTCAGGTTCTATTAGCCTGGAAAATGTAATCTACAACGAGGGAGGAAGTGTGCAATAGCATGACCAGGAAGTCTCTACAAGGCGAAAATGCCTGCAGTAAAGAATGGCATGCTGATTTAAGTGCTGCTGTCAACATTTGCTCCCTGCAGGCCCCAAGGACCAATACACTCTTGTAGGGAAGCAAATTTGGGTCTTATAGATAGACAAAGCTCCTAGAACTGATTATTCAGTCACATCCCCAGGAACTCTCAACACATTTCATATTTTTCAATTTGAAAGAATGGTACTACTTTATCTAGAAATCTCCTTTCTCCCAGAAATATAATCCATCAACAAAAATATCACATCAGCGAAAAAAAAGGGGGGAAGGGGATTAAGTGTCTCCTATTTCCTTTTTAGTCTCCTATATACAATGATGGATATCTAATATACTACTGCCGTTAAAAAAGAAAAATTATTAGGCAGTGGAACTATTCTTGCCCATTGCAGTGAATGACTCAGTAAAATGTTGTTGAATCAGGATCTCAAACTTCACCAGTTCTGATAACCAACTTCACAAAAGAGTTTATCACTCAACAGTTTGTATTTAGAAAACTGATCTCAGACAAATGTACTCAGAGAGACAGATATACACAAATTCTTGTTGTTTGAGTAGGTTTTAGCTTTAGAGACAAGTTCTAAAGTGTTGCTAAATTTTCACCATGTCATTTGATATTATTACTTGGAACATAACATACTTGTTTTGATGACACCCTTAGTGAATGACTTAGACCAAGTTAGAGCTAGAAGGAGCTTTAAGTGAATTGTCACTCTGTGGAAACTGCAATATACTGGTATACCTACACTCCAATTTCTATAAACATTCAAAATTTTGAAGTAGATATAAAATAAACAAAAATGAAAGAATACATATACAAAAAAGAAAAATTACACATACAAATTGAAGTAAAAGGAAGTTAACAAATCATAGAATGCAAGTCTGAGTCACCAGAAAGTTGGCTTAGCCCAGCGGGAGGATTCAGTAGACTGAGGCAAGTTTCTACCTCACTTCACCTCACCTTCTCGGTGAGCTTTAAGCTCCAGACATTGCCTGAGGTCCACAGTACAGGTGCACAACACCAACTCCTTACTCTCAGAGACCTCTCAGTTTACTAGCCAAGAGAAAAGAAAACATAAACCTTTACAAAATCCATAGTAGGGAAACTAAAAGAAGAGCACCTGAGTAGTTAGGGCTGGGGAGAGGTGTGACCCAGACTCTTCCTCCAGAGAACATTGGAAGTGTATGAAGATTTAAACAAGTCTCAAGCACACAGGAACTCAACTTCTCATGCCATGCAATAAGTGACATTCCAGAACACTGATAAGGGGATCAGACAATGTCATTTGCTGCCAAAGATATGTAAATTGCTCACTGTTGACTTAAAACTTGTGAACACCGTAATGCTGTAGTATAATCAGATTACCTGGGAGCAGAACAATCCATTCCACACTTTTCTTTTTCACTAGTGCCACCTCAAACAGAGTCCACCATCAGGCATGGTCACAGCACACTGAGGTGCCTCCTTTAAAAAAATAGATAGATAGATAGATAGATAGATAGATAGATAGATAGATAGATAGATATAGATAGATATTTTATATATATTCATTTCAGAGAGGAAGGGAATGAGAGAGAGATAGAAACATTAATGTTGAGAGAGAATCATTGATCAACTGTCTCCTGCATGCCCCCTACCCAGGCATATGCCCTGACCGGGAGTCAAACTGTGACCTCCTGGTTCATAGGTTCAGGCTCAATCACTGAGCCACACCAGCTGGGCAAGGTTGCCTCCTTTTAAGCTACAACATACATACATGAATGGATGTACACTGATATGTACCCAGAGGAATAAGAGGGATTCCTTGGGCCAATCCAAAGTGCCATTTCTCTTCTATAAATACTGTAGCAATTTATAGAAGAGAAAATGTGGGAATGCAATAAGCTTATGAAAAGGCATTCAGCCCCTAAAATGACAAGAAAATTAAACCAGCACTTAGATACAATCTTACATCAGTTAAATTGGTAAACATCTTAAATCAGACCATACCAGTGTTGACCAAGATGTGGAGCAACTGGACTTCGTATTCACTCTTGAGAAGAGAGGAGATTGGTACAAATATAGTATAACATACTGTGGTAAAATCTAGGAAGCTTAGCTTGTATGCGTGCACAAGGAAAACACTGTGTGCAAGAGCAAACGTTCAGAAACAAATTAAATGCCCCACTAAAGGAAAATAGATAGAGTGTGTCATGTTGAACAACAGCAAAGTACAGCTGTTAAAATGAATAAACTGGGGCCACATATAATATAAAGTCTTCAGAAACATAATGTTGAAAGAAAAAAAATAAGTTGCAGGAAGGACACACAGTATAATAATGTCCTATTGTTTAAAATCCACAAAAATATGATAAATGTTCATGGAGGCTTAGATTTGTATAAAATGTATCTCTAAAAACCAATAGCATGAAAGACATTAAATTAATGATGGTGATTATTTATGGAATGGGAGCAAAAGAATAGAGTTAGGAAGCAGTACCCTGCAGTATAATGTTGGGTTTGTTTGTTTTAAGTATCTCCAGTGAAGATGGCAAAAATCTCCAAATTTAATAAATATGATTGGTAGCTATGTAGATGGTCACAATGTTAGCCTCTATACTTATCTACAAATGTGAGATGTTTTATAATAACATAGTTGATTATTAAATAAGAGAAAAACAAAATAAAATAAAAGTTGTTCCTTTGCACTATGGGTTATGCTTACTGGTATATGTTCTTTAATAAAAGTTAATCCCTTCACCTTCCTTTATCCAGTCCCTCCCACTACCACCCCTCTGACAGCTGTCAGTCTGTTCCATGTATCTATGCCTCTGCTTCTATTTTGTTCCACATAATAGTGAGATCATATATCTGTCTTTCTCTGACTGGTTTATTTTGCTTAGCTTAATACTCTCCGGGTCAGGCAATTTTTGGGGAGCTGTCCCCATATGTCTACATCACTTATATTTCTAGTACTTAGAAAAAGCCTTCTTTTTCCTCCAAAACCCTTGTTTTATACCGATGGATATCTGGGAGTTCATCCTTTTTTTTTTTCTGCAAATTCTGTATATTTTTAAATGTTCGTAATAGGCCCATCTGATAAATATATATGTTAGTCCTGGAGGAAATGCTTTGAAATTTTTACTTATGCGACACAGGGCAGCTCCCTGGCAAAGAGCAGGGAAATGGCTGGAAGACATCTCCTAGAAGTACAGAGCAATCACAATACTAATCCACACACATGGAATTCTCAATGGCAATTTCTTTTTGAACTTGACAAAATTAATACTAAAGTTCTCTGGAAGAATGAACAAACAAGTTAAGAATTAAGGACAAATACGAGTACTAGAAAAAACTTATTCAGCTCCATATAAAAACACAATAGAAGGATAAATGAGATTGTATTTACTCTGACTAAAATGTAATAGACTCCATTTCTGGAATTATATATATGATTTATTTTTTAAAACTTCCTGTAAATACTGGATTAAATGTAAGTAACATCTGCTGAAAAGCAAGGTTGAAACGTGAAAATAGTCGGGAAGTCTCCAGAGGCCCAAACCCAGATCTCAACTAAGAGCAACTTGTAGACTGCTCCCTGTCTGGAAACATTCTCAGTGACACACTGAGAAATAATGTCTTCCCAGCTCTCTGAACATACCTTAGCCCAGGCAAGTTGACACATATAAGTGACAATCACAACCCCCTCCAGTGCATAAAACTTGTGTATGAGTAGGGTCTCTAGGCCTTGCCAGTGATCAGGGCCGATCGGGGTCTTCTGGCTACCAAATGGGGCCTCCCTTCCTCAGCTTCTGGCTGCTGGCTGGGGCCTTTCTTCATTCTGCGCTGCCCCCTGATGGTCAGTGCATGTCATAGTGAGCAATTGAACTCCTGGGCTCCTGGTTGAACTCCCGAGGGGAAAATTTACACATTAGGCTTTTATATAGAGAGATATGCATGTACTAAGTGCTATCATATATATATTACTAGAGGCCCAGTGAATCAAATTCATGAACAGGTACAGTTCCTAGGCCTGGCCAGCAATCAAAGTGTGAGTGTCTGGCATGGAAGGGTAGGTCCCAGCTGATCTCTGAGCCCTGGACAGCATCTTGCCCCATGGACCCCCTGCAACCCCTCTGCTTGAGTCATGGTGCCCAAGTCCCCATGCAGAGATGTGGTGAACATGGCTGGATCCCACAGGCCAGGATGCAGCATGGGCCTCTGGGCTGCCCAGTGGAGCCACACGGAAGCCAGGAGGACAGCATGCTCTCTCTTGGCCAGGATCACAAACCAGTCAGTTCCTACAGAACCCACAGGGAGCCAGACCAGCCCCTGGGGTCCCAGCAGCTGTGGCCTGGTTCACCCAGAAGATGCCACATGGGCACAGGGTGGGCTCTTTGCAGGCACCCGGCACCTAAATGCAGGGCTTCCCCAGCATGCAAGCCCTGGTGCCCCAGGGGAGGGTAGAGGAGGAGTGAGAGTGAGCTTAGCAGATACCCCACATTTTCACTGCACCTCTGTTCCAGTCACCCCTGCCCCCAGGTAGCCAGCGAGAGGTTGCAGTGCATTGCTGATGCCTGCCAAGTCCCACACCACCCCTTGGTGGTCAGCACACATCATAGTAAGCAGTCAAACTCCTAGTCTCCTTGTCAAATTCCCAGTTGAAAAACTGCCCCAGGGGACAATTTGCATATTAGGCTTTGAATACCTATACATATAAAACCCTAATATGCAAATAAACCAAACGGCAGAACAACCAAACAACTGAACAACTGGTTGCTATGATGTGCGCTGACCACCAGGGGGCGTGTTTGGAACACAGTGGGTGTTCGAAGCAGGCGGCAAAGCACAGAACATGGCAGGTGCTGGCCACAGCAGGATGGTGGAGCAGGTGAACAGGGGTGCCAGACCAATGCAAGGTGCCAATCACTGTCATCAGGGTAAGCCTCTGGTGATTACTGAAAATTCTTTGCTCCCACATGCCGCAGTCCTTCCCAGTGCTTGCAGCTGCTGCTGGCACCAGCCCTGCTCACACCCACAGCCAGTGCCAGAGCTGCCACTTGCACCTGCTGCCAACACCTGGAGCCAACCCCGATCGTTCAGCACTGTTTGTGGGTGCAAGCAGCGACTGCTGGCCCTGATCACCTCTCAGGGCTTCTCCACCTCCCCCTGCTCCTGAGGGGTGATGGGGACAGCAGTTGCCACTCACACCCACTGACAGCACCGGCCCCACTCTCAGTCACTGCAGGCACCAACTCCACTCACTCCACACCGTCAGCGGGTACAAGTGGGGCCAGTGCTGTCAGCGGGTGGAAGTGGCAGTGATAGGAGTGGGGCTGCCCCCAGAGAGGGGACGATGGACTGTGGCAGGAAGGGTCAGATGGGAACATGGAGGATGGCCCGAGACCTGTCCCTGTGCACACCACAGCCTTGTGGTCCACAGTTCCTTTCAAGGTGTATGAATTCATGCACTGGGCCCCTAGTATAGGATAAAACCGTATCCAGATGTGTAAATTTAAAGTATGAGTATGTGTGTATGTGTGCACGTGAATGTGTGTACATATTTTAACATGGATTATCCTGAGCACCTCCTAGGATGTGCCCCACCCCCAAATTGGGAAACTACTGATCTATATCAGTCTATATTCTATAAAGCAAGTATGAGGTAGTTAGAAAGCCTCATGTACTTCCTCTACCTTCTGGCTGATGGCTGAATTACTATTCATTTCTTTAGTTTTGACCTATAGCATATAGTTTCCCATTTAATTACAGAAAGCGGAGCTCTTACATGAGGGCAACAACTCACTCAGTGGGAAGTAGATCAGTGTGAAAGGCAGAGGGCAGGGCCAGAATTTCCAGAGGCCTGAATAGCAAACACTTCATTCTTAGGGACATGAACCCATTACTCAGGAAGAATTTCCAACACATACTTAATAAAATTGGAATATTTTTTAATTCCTTCAATTTTGTAAACAAAATATTGAACTATCACCCTACTTCCTTATGCCAAACTGATATGAGAAAAAGCCACACTCTCCTTCACTGCATCAATCTGCATGATGGGTTCTGTCAGCTGGCTGGCTGGACCAGCCCTCTGTCCCACACTCAGCACCCACATTCTCTCCACACCGTACCTATAATCAAAGAAAATTGGTCCTGGGTGAAGGAAGAAATTCACCCCTCCCCCCCAAAAAATGGTTATTTCACAATTTTGAACACTACCTTTTGGAGTAGATAATGCATCTCTTTGTTGTAGGAAGGATATCCATTTTCAAAGAGTGGGCCTCAGCCAAGGAGATGGAATAGCTCACTGAAAAATACATGCAGTATCTCTAAAATAGTATACCTATTTTTTATTTTTTTAGAACAAATGGACTTGCAAATCTGTTCTGCTCAGTTTTTGGTTCTTCTCTTCCTGAATGTTCACCTTACCACACTACAATGACGAATAAACTAAGTGTAACCAAATCATACAGGAGCTGACATAAATTGGAGTAAACAGTAGGGACCTGAATTTCAGGAGGCTGGATACTTCACTATCAGAGCTGTGCCTCTGCATGCCAAGATGCAAAAGACAGCTAAGCTATCTCATTCCAAGAATCACTAGGGTCTTTCTTCCTCAAGGAGAGGCTACACTGTGGGGAAAAGGCATTACAGGGTCAGGGTTTCAGGAAGAAAAGGGATGCTTTTCCTACATGCTAGAAAACAAGGTGATTTAGACATATGTGAACAGCCCAAAAGAACCTGGCTGATTCTTCCCTGATGGAAGAGAACCACAAGTAAGGTAATAAAATTCCAATTTCATGAAGTCAATGCTAGAGAAAGGAAAGCTTTACTTTTTCTGCTATGAGTTGCTGTGGGGTGGTTTTAAGTTATGACCATGGAATTCATACAACACAGGGACAAAATGGAGACCTGGAATGGATGTATTTGCCTGCTCTCGAACCCGTCAATCCTTCATACTGGCTCTTACTTGCATGTTATGTGCTTAGTGTATTTTTTCATCCCTGCAATTCTGATATGTAAATAGCTACTTACCCATAAGTTTTTTTATTTGGCTGCAGAATCTAATGACTTGATAAGAATAATTGAAGAAATGTAAATCCCCTCATTACTTACCAAGTGCCTTAAATATAGTACAAGCTGCATAAATACTCATGAAATTAAGCTTAATCAACACCTGTTTGAGGTAAATAAATGCAAACATTATTCACCAGGGTCCAGGTCATACTTTGAAGGAGATTCACTCCTGCTGTTGTCTAAAAAAGTTATACTCATGAATATTTTAAAAAGTGCCACCTTTTCATGGAAAAAAGATCTAAAAAAAGAGCAGATGGCAGGTGCTCTATACAACCTTACTCTTTCCAACATCCACAACCCCCACCACAAACTCTATCCCACTTTACAGCTTGCAGACTTCTTCATTTTCCTCACTGAAGCAAGTAGTGTGGATTTCCCTTTCACAACTCCAACTAAGGCAGTCCTCCTAAGGCAGGAAAACTAAGGGCTCCTCAGGCCCCATGTAGCCTACGTTCTGTCCAAGGCCTAGTCTCCACCACGGACATGCACTGCATAAGATTTAGGAGAGAAATAGTCCATGCTTGTTCTGCTTCTTAAAATTGACAAGCATAGTCAGGGAAGGTTCTGGTTTTCTCTGTACCAAAGCCTAGTCCTTAGTATTGCGAATGCCAAGCAGCAGTGTCAGGGTCCCAATCCTGTCTCAGGTGGTCTGGTCCTGAATCACACATCTGCATTGCCGATTTCCACTGGAGAAGATGAGCTATCTTGATGGGCAGTACCTGGTATTGCTCTTATTTAGTCCTGGAAGCTCAGCCTTGTTCTTGACCCTTCAACTATTTTGTAAGCATCTACTTCTTATTTTCTGCTCAACCAGCTACTAAAATGCTGCCATCCTCACATCTTTTTCCGTCTTTCTTTGATCTGCAATAGTCAGGCAAGTTAAGAGAGAAATAATTTTTTATAAGTAACTCAAAACTTTATATGTCAAGATCTAAGCATGGACAAGCACAGCACAGAATTTTTCCAATGACTGATAGAATAGGAAGGATAGGGGTGTGAAGTAAAGTCCCTGCTACACAAAACACAATACACCTTTCCTGGGAAGACAAGGACTGAGTAGAGGACAAGACAGAAAGTGTCCAGACTCAAAGGTTCCTGACTCATTCCAGAAGGTAAAACAAAAACACAATCTTGTGAGGAGAAGGAGAAATATCCAGCTCAGGCCTGAATTGGTAAATACCTATTCTCTCATAACCTAGGAAGACAGCAAGTCTCTTGGAAAGTCCCACGTTCCATGTGAGAGAGTTAAGGCAGCAACATCAAAGGGCATGTGTGCATAATCACAACTTTGTAGGTCCTACTCTACAATGACACAGAAAGAGCAATCAAGAGTCTTATTAAGGGGATAGAAGGGAAAAGAGTGGCAGATGACCAAGAAGATACCCGAGGTCAAGAGGATGTAGCTGCAAAGGTGAGAGCTTTTGCTGTTGGAGGCCAAAGCCAAATGCTGACAAGTTACCCAAGGCCAGTTGCACCAGCCATACCACAGTGGATGCCAGGTCAAGAAGTTCAGAGAAAGAAACACCCAGGAACATCACAGCAGGTACCACAGTAAAGACTAGTTGAATTCAAGCAGATAACCTGAAGCAGAGGCCAGCAAGACGATGTAGCACTATCCTGATGCCAGCATTATGCACATACTCTCCTGTGGAAACATGTCAGCCCTGAATGGTGGAGAGGACAAAAGGAGGCATAAAGAAAAGAAATGTACAGAAATGTAATTAAGCTAAAATTGGACAGTGACTGTGATGATATTTGAGTTTAGCTAGAAAGCTACCAATTGGACAGAAAACACCTGAATTTAAAAAAAAAAAAGTTGTCTTGTCAAGGCAGACTGAAAGACTCAAGGACAAAGTGAGCTCAATTATAGAAAGTAGAATTTTTTTTTAATCACATCAGTCATGTGTAAATTTTAGTCATGCAATATTAGGTAGAATTTGAGTGCTTGCAATGTGCCTAATTAAATGAAATAAATATTATATCATTTACCCTTGGTGTAGTCTAATTATATTTATTTTATGAGTAAGTAAAGTGAATCTCACAAATATTCAATAACTTACCCAAGGATGAGCAAAATATACATATGGTAAAGATATGATAAAGCCATACCTACAGCCAAGCAGTACTTCACAAATACCTCCAATGTATAATCAGTTATTTCAAATGTTTTCTTCCTTCCTCATCCATTTGGCAGCCATATACCACACAGACACTAACAATTGCTGTTTAAACTATAGGTGTGAAGAGAAGAAAATCCATCTTACCAAAGCTGAGATTTTTTCCCCATAACTAGAGTTTGCTTTCCTTGCCTTTTTCTTAACAATATTTCAGAATTCATGGAAACAAACATTGAATAGAAAACAAACAAATCCAGATATTTATACCTGGACTAGTATGTAGTTGTAATAAATTAGACATTTATAAAGTCTCCTTCCTAGACTAATTCACTGTATGGCTAATTCGCATAAAAAGGACTGACTGGCAGATACTCTTCATCTCTAAGTCCTGAAGCAAGAATTATGAAATCTAAGTACACATTACTTTAAAACTTCTAATGCAACATGATTTAGGTGTGCCATAAAACTTAATACAAAAAAGAACTTGTCTGTGGCATTCATTTCCCTGCCATTCCTTGGAACTGGGCTTGGATGCATTGTTTTTCAATGTTCCCCATTAGAATCCACTCAATCATTTCTATTTCTTTACAATGGTGAAAACCTTTGCTCACAGCACCTGAATCAGTCCATGCAGGCTTATAGAAGACACCCCATGTTGAATAAACCTGCCCAACCCTGTCATCCAAGTTCCATTCCCTTTTCTTTACCCATCAAGCCATCCCTGAAGCGGAGAAGGCAGGCTGGTGCTGGCTGTCAGCTCTGAGTTGGAGAGCTGCAGCTGGCCCAGACCCAGAAACCAAGTTCCCCCAGCCAGGTAGTGCCTGGTCTCAGCCTCACTGCTGTGCCAGGGTGTCTAGGGCACAGTCACTGCCATTGAGCAGGTTCTGCTGGGCGGTCTCCACAGTGTGTGCTGCCCTTGACAGGCTGCTGAGCTGGACCCTCTCCCAGAGGACCAACAGGACATGATAGTCCAGCTCACAGCTGTCTTTGCAATTTTTTCAGTTCAAAAAACCAGGAATTGCTTAGCATGTCTTGCTTACTTTTGTATAAAAGTACAATAAGCACTCAATGTGTATTGAATGACTGAATGAGCAATAGATTAAACAGAAAAGCAAGGCTAACCAAGTAAACAATAGATTTAATTTTAAAACAACTTTCCTTCCACCTGACACCACTATCTACATGCCCAGGAATGACCGATTTCCAGTGCTTCTCAAACTTGAATGTCCTTAAAATCACCTGGAGATCTTGCTGTAACACAAGTTTTGATTCACTAGGTCTGTGGCTGGACCAGATTTGCTGCATGTCTGAAAATCTCCCAGGTGATTCTGTGGGCTCAGATCAAATTTTGAGTAGCAATGTCCTACTCAGCATCAACTAAATGGTCTTACCATCATTAGAATCCCACTGAACTTCTCAGGTCAGGCAAACCATCTATGATTAATAAAGTAATACATGCCCTGACATGCAATAAGTAATCAATAAATATTAAATCAAGATTTCATTAGGATGAGAACAAACTTGGTTCATTTAAGGAATAGAGAAATTTCCCTAGTAATACAAGAGGAGAGTGTATATTTTAAAAAATTTTCTTGTTCCTATGCCTCCAAATGAATTTCAGAACTTACTATCCATCAAGGGGACGCAGTGTGCTCAGCTTTGAGCCATGGCTTAAATTTACCAGGCAAGTTATCCTAATAAAAGAGTAATATGCAAATTAATCATCACTCTGCTGCATCCGCAATTCATGCCCACCAGACACGCCCACTAGCCAATCAGGAGCAAGCATGCAAATTAACCCAACCAAGATGGCTGAGGCCATGGAGAGAACAGGAGGGAGGCTTGATTTCCCCGGCAATGGAGGAAGAGGAAGCCAAGCTTTCCACACACCCTGGCAGGCCCAGAGCTCCACTCCAGGCTATAAAGTTTCAATTATAGAAGATAAATAAATCCCAGATACCAGGGCCTCCATTTGGGTTGCTGGGGGTATGGCCAGCCTGCAAACCACCACAGGCCCCTTGCCCAGGCCGCCCCACCCTCAAGGGAACCTCTAACCAGATCCAGGAAACCCTTCAGGGCAAACCAACTAGCCCCCACCCATGCACCAGGCCTCTATCCTATATAATAAAAGAGTAATATGCAGATTGACCATAACTCCAACACACAAGATGACTGCACCCATGTAGTCAAAGATGGCTGCCCCCATGTGGACACAAGATGGCCAGCAGGGGAGGGCAGTTAGGAGGGACCAGGCTGCATGGGAGGGAAGTTTGGGGCGATCAAGCCCACAGGGGAGGTCAATTAGGGAGGACCAGGCTGGCAGAGAAAGGAAGTTGGGGTTGACCAGGCTGGCAGGGAACGGCAGTTAGGGGGGACCAAGGCCTACAGGGAAGAGCAGTTGTTGGGGGGGGGGGGAACCAGGCCAGCAGGGGAGATCAGTCAGGGGTGACCAGGCCTGCAAGGGAGGGCAGTTAGGGGCAAACATGCTGGCAGGGGAGCAGTTAGGCATTAATCAGGATGGCAAGGGAGTGGTCAGGAGGTGATCAGGCTGGCAGGCAGAAGCAGTTAGGGGCAATCAGGAAGGCAGGCAGGGGAGCAGTTGGGAGCTAGCAGTCCTGGATTGTGAGAAGGCTGTCCGACTGCTCATTTAGGCCTGATCCCACCAGACAGTCAGACATGCCTCGAGGGGTCACCAATTGAAGAGGGTGCAGGCTGGACTGAGGGACAAGCCACCACCACCCCCTGCAATAATTTCATGCACTAGGCCTCAAGTCAGTTATAAAATGTATTCAGGCATAATTCTTCCAGACTTTTTCATAAATTTAATTCTCATGAAAAATAGAAAAAAATAGTGAAATCCTGATCATTATCCCAGGAGAGGTTGTTTTTTTAATATATTTTATTGATTTTTCACAGAGTGGAATACAGAGTTAGAAACATCGATGGGAGAGAAATATCAATCAGCTGTCTCCTGCATACCCCCCATTGGGGATGTGCCCACAACCAAAGTACATGCTCTTGAATGGAATCAAACCTGGGACCCTTGAGTCCACAGGACAATGCTCTATCCACGGAGCCAAACTGGTTAGGGCCCCAGGAGAGTTTTAAATTTTTAACATTTGTTGTTGATAAAAAGGAATAAAGTAGAAAGCAAAATGGAAGTTACATTGAGTAAAATTACAGATGATATTGATTGTGGTTTTCCAAGAAATTGAAGTCTTTGATACAGAGGAAAAGACAACATATTCTCATTGATAATTTAAAGAGCATGATTTGGGAAAAAGATACTCTTTTGTTTAGTATTCATATTGGTATAAAGTGGCTTCTACAAATTAAGTAATTACAGGAAAGTTTTTTCTTGGAAACAAATATTTAAACTTATGGTGATGTGTAACTAAGAGATAGTATGCAAGTTTGAATCTTAATAGGACTTAGCTAGTAAACATATAACCTAAATTATGCAGAGGACTAAATTGGTCATACTTGCAAGTTCACGACACAATTATCGACCATCCATACAAGGTCCCTATCTTGTTTTCTTTTATTCTTCTTATTTATCCTCATTCTCCACTCTCAATCTACTCCTCTGTCTATGGACAATTATTGTAATGTGTTTGGTGTTTTTCTTGGATATTAAAATACAGTACTATTTTGTTTTGTGTTTATG
Organism: Lasiurus cinereus; assembly: GCA_011751065.1. Lineage (NCBI taxonomy): Eukaryota > Metazoa > Chordata > Mammalia > Chiroptera > Vespertilionidae > Lasiurus > Lasiurus cinereus. The sequence goes on from JAAGEH010002531.1 coordinate 4,512,863, forward strand.
TTTTAAACTAGAGGACTGGTGCACAAAATTCAGTGGTCCCTCAGCCCGGCTTGTACCCTCTTGCAATCGGGACTTCTTGGGAGGAAGTCCGAGTGTGGATTTAGGCCCTCATGCAATCCAAGACCACTGACCATTCTGCCTGCCTGCCTCATTGCCCCTAACCACTCTGTCTGCCTGCCTGATTGACCCTAACCATTTGCCTGCCTGATTGATCACCCCTAACCACTTCTGCCTCAGCCCCCGCCACAGGAGCCTCATCCGGAAGGACATCTGGTAGGTAGTTTGACTCTCCGGTCTAATTAGCATATTACACTTTTATTATTATAGATTTGCCTAAGTCCATCATGTTCTAAGATCTTATCTTACAATTTCCTCTCAACACTATATATATGAAAGATCTTTCCACATAATTCTATCATTACTTGTTAACTCTGTGAGTATTCACAATTAGCTGGTTGAGTCTATAGTCAGTGCTTTACCATTTTTTCTGTTTGTTTCCTGTTTTTTAATAAGGATTTCTTAAATATTCTAGATATTATCCCTTGTCAATTTTGAATTATCCAAGTCTATTTCCTGTTGGTTGACTTATTGATGGTGCCCTTCATTGAACAGAAATTTATAATTTTTTATGTAGTCAAATTTGTCATTTTACTTTATGCCTTATCCGTTGGGGGTTTTCATAGTTTTATCTGTAATTTTTAAGATGATAATTAATCTAAATTATAATTTTGAAAAGTAACAATATTTTTTCTATATGTGATCTGTTTTCTCAATATCATCTGATAAAGAAACCATCCTTTTTCATTATATCAGGTTTCCCTGTAAACATGGACTTGTTTTTGAGAACTCAATTCTGTTCCAATGATCTATAAACATGTTTCTGTACCTTACTGTCTTATTGCTATGACTCTTTGGTGTACTGTGTCAGAATCAACTTATATTTTTTCTGAGCTAAACTCAATTACATTATGATTTATTATAGTTGCTAGATTCAGCTTGCTAACATTTGAGTAAGAATTTTTGCATCAATATTCATAAGTGAGAACCACATAAAATTATTATTTCTTGAACTACTTATAGCTGATATGATTCCTCTATTCTTTTTCTGGCTAGCAAAACACAAACTTTGTAGCAGACATAGACCCTTGATTTCAGGGAAAAGTAGGTCCCTCTCTGATCCTACATGATGAATCCTTATTGCTATAATCCAGTCATAGAAATTTCACTTACCTCTACCAGTGATTTCTCTGGGTATCTGTGTGTACTGAGTTTTGACCAAAGAGATATAATAGGACACGTGCTGGAGAGCTCCCCTTTCTCATATATAAATTGCTGCACTTGGGGAAAGCCTTCCCCTGGCTCTCTTTTGGAAAGTTTGAGATCATGAGGCTCTAAGCTACCAAATGAAGTAGCAACCAGCAAGATAAAAAGACAGTAATAGAAATGGTAGAGAAAAAAGTTAGAAAGAAACTAAGCTCCTGATGTCATCACTAAGCAAGTGAAATAATTCTATCAACTTGAAGCACTACAATTTCTGTGACGTGAGAAAAGTAAAACACTAGTTGTTTAAGCATTGCTGAGTTTTTGTGGCTTGAAGTTGAATTCATCCTAGATCTGTGGTCGGCAAACTGCGGCTCACGAGCCACATGTGGCTCTTTGGCCCCTTGAGTGTGGCTCTTCCACAAAATACCACAGCCTGGGCGAGTTTATTTTGAAGCAGTGGCATTAGAAGAAGTGTAAGTTTTAAAAATTTGGCTCTCAAAAGAAATTTCAATCATTGTACTGTTGTTATTTGGCTCTGTTGACTAATGAGTTTGCCAACCACTGTCCTAGATCATACACTCTGTGTTACAGTAAGTTTTCCCAGAAACAGATTCTGAGATAATTCAAGATGTAAAAATCCTATATGAAATATTAACAAAGTAGAAAGATATATGAAAAGGACAATATGTCAAGATCAAATCTGGCTTCTTCCAGTGATACAAGGATGATTTAACATTTGGAGATCAATGGGATTCCCTACATCAAAAGATGAAATTAGAAACATCACATGAGCCTCTCAATAAATGCAGAAAAATTATTTTATTAAATTAAGCATCATTCATGATAAAAACTGCTACCCTACTAGAAACAGATAGAAAAGAACAGCTTATTATGTGAAAAACTATCTTTGAATCCTACCTTAAAAATCATACTTAGTGATAAAATATTGAAAGCTTTACCTCTGAGAATGAGGACAAGAGATGGACGTCTGCAGTCACCATTCTAATCGCCATTCCTCTAGCTACTGAAATAAGGCAAGGCAAGAAAAGAAATTGGAAAAAAACACTAAAAGTCATATTTCCAAATGATGTAAGAATGTAAAATATCCAGAAGACTATACAGATAAATTATAAGAATTAATACATGAGTTAGGATAATCACAATATTCAAAATCTGTTTTATATGTAACTATTAATAATATACAGAATATAAACAATCATTATAATGAGATTTAAAAAAATACCTAGCATCTTGGAGTAAATCTAATGAAAACTATACGAAAACTCTACAAACATGTTATTAAAGAACATGTAAGTAAATGATGAGATGTGTTATGCTCACATATTAAGTTTAAGATTGTAAAGATGTCAATTGCCATGGTTGAGCTATAAATTCAATAGAATTCCATATAAAATCTCAAAAGGTAGGGGTGTGTGTGTGTGTGTGTGTGTGTGAAAACTGGCTAACAATGGGTGAGTGATTCAGTTTCTCCGCATTTCACCCGGATTTGGAGTTGTCAATATTTTTCATTTTAGTCACTCTGATAGATAGGTAGTGATAACATCATTGTGATTTTGGTTTGAATTTTCTTCTATTTTACTGATGTTGAATACCTTCCCACTCACTTAATTTGCCATCTGTATATCTTCATGTGCTAATTGGATTGTTTGCTTATTTGCTGTTGAGTTCTCAGACTGATTTAGATATCCCAGAATCTAGTCTTTTGTCTTCTGCATGGTTTGGCAGTCCTTGGTCAGGTAGGTAGGTTTTCTCCCATATTCTAGCTTATCTTTTCATCTTTTTAACAGAGTTTTTTATGGAGCAAATTTTTAAATTTTGAAAAACTTCAATTTGTCATTTTTTTTCTTTTATAGGTTGTGCTTTGATTTCAAATCTTAAAATATTTGCCCAGTCCTGGACCCTGAAATTTTCTATATTTTCTTCTAAAACTTTTATAGTTTTATATTTTACATTTAAGTTTGTAATTACTATTAATTTTTGTATAAGGTATGAGGCTTCAATTGAAGGTTTATTGGTTTAACACAGTGGTCGGTAAACTCATTAATCAACAAAGCCAAATATCAACTGTACAATGACTGAAATTTCTTTTGAGAGCCAAATTTTTTAAACTTACACTTTTTCTAATGCCACTGCTTCAAAATAGACTCACCCAGGCCGTAGTGTTTTGTGGAAGAGCCACACTCAAGGGGCCAAAGAGCCGCACTGGCTCGTGAGCCACAGTTGGCTGACCACTGGTTTAATCTATGAATGTCCAATTGTTCTAGTGACACTTGTTGAAATTTCTACCCTAATTCTATTAAATTGATTTTGCACGTGTCAAAAATAAGTTAGGCATATTTGTGTGTTTATATTAGCATTTCTGGGTTTTTCTACTCTAATCCAATGTTCTATATGTCTATCCCTCAACTAATATCACATAGTAAGCATTATTATAGCTATACAACTCTCAAAATTGGAAAGATTGTTTCTTTCCACTTGATTCTTTTTTTTTAAATAGTTCTAGCTATTTTAGTTCCTTTTCCTTTCCATATAAATTTTTGAACAATCTTATCTATATTAACAAAAATACTGCTAGAATTTAGAAATGATTTGTTTGAAACCTGTTCATCAATTTGGGGAGAACAGACATTTTTTTTATTTGGTATCTTTCAATGCATTAATACAAAGTTCTCTCCATTTATGCAGATCTTCCTTAATTTCTTTAATCAGCATTGTATCCTTTTCAGCATACAAGTCCTGTACATGTTTTCTCATATCTACATTGAAGTATTTAATATTTTTTGAGCAATTTTAATGTTAGAGTCCATATGTCCATTGCTAATTCACAGACATTCAATTGATAATTGATTTTTTTATGTTTACCCTGTATCCTGGGACCTTGCTGGGCTTAGTTATTAGGTCTTCTCTAATATTTCACTTGTTTAGTCTCATTCTTTTTCTAATTTTGTGAACATTTAACTCCTTAAGAATCTATAAGAGGACATCTATAATACTTTTAACAATAAAGAGAAATTTTAAAAAGTGATAATAAAGTCAAATATGCTACTTCCATAGTATAAAATTCATAAAAATTATATCTGAACTTCTTGGGGGTCAGTTCCACTGGCACTGATGTTACACATGGTTGATTATTTCATGTGTGGTTTGTATTTAGGGGCTCTAATCTCTTCTTTAGTGACATCATGAGCAGCAACTCAATGTAAACTAGATCATGTTGTTTGTGAGTTTACATGTTCTCCTAAAGAACTCCAGCAATAGTATTACCTTCGGATCATTTTTTATGTCAATTAAAAAGGTATATAAGCATTACCCACAATTAAAATTTATTTGTGAAGAATTTTTTCTTCGATGAAAAAAAGAAAATTTCATTCTTATGCTGGTGAGATAACAAAAGACTGGAGAAATTAGACTTTTTCAAGTTCATTTTGCATTCAGGATTAAACTTTCAGCATCCTTGAGTTTGAATTTCCCACCTCATACAGCCTATTTTCTTTGACCATTAAAACCAAGTCCCTTGGTTAGTGAGACCAATATCCCATCTCAGCAACCAAACATCAATTCATATTTGTTTCCTTAGTTTCCGGATTCCCTACCCCTCTCCATTTTAGATCCTTATGGATTTTCTTTACTTTCTTAGAGTTCTGTTAGGCATTTAAGGTTATTTGTGCTATATTTTCCAACATTTCAGAATATTTTAAAGTTTAAAGGTTTTCAGTCTACTTAAATAGAGGTAATGTCAGCCACTTTTATTAGGCTGTTAAATTCTCTTAATATTTTACTTAGAATTTATCATCTAGACTCATATGTGAAGTAGGCTTATAATTTTATTTCTTATACGTTCACACGGCTTTGTAGCTAAGGTTATAGTAACTTTTAAATTATTTGAATGGCTTTAACATTTTTCTAGAACAATATGTGTAATAAAGAGAGATCCATTACTTAAATTTTTAGATCTTCTAACATATTCTTGGTCTGAGACTTTACTGTCAGGAGGCCATTGATTTCCATTGCTGTTTTTAAAATGACTATTGGTTCTCTCTTTTCCTCATTCCAATTTTGGCATTTTCACCATTTCGTCAGTGCTTCCAAATGTTTGCATACATTTCTTCACAAAATTTTTGTTATCTCATATCCTGTGCTATCTATAATGACTAGGAAGTTTTTTCTGTATTTTGTCTTCTTTCTTCTTGTCTCATCTAGATTAGTCCTGGTGGAGGTTTGCCTCTCAAAAATCTTTGAAAACCAGCTCTTAATTTTGTTGTGTACCAATGAACTTTAGAAAAAGAATAACAAAGTCAATGTCCTCCATACATTTTGGTTGTAAAGATGTTTCCTAAAACTATAAGTTCAAATTACCATAAAGCAAATCAAGAATTTAATGGCATCTAAACAATGCTCAAGATCCATGGGGCTTTCCTATTATGATCAGGATGAAAATATGACCAGTATTTCCATTGTCCTGCCCTCTTACACCTGCCCATCACCTGATTTATTCACCTGTGTCACCCATTCTTACAAACAAGCCACTAGGACACTCAACACATCTGAGTTACTATTGCACTAGGTTTCCTCCAGAAATGACCACATTGTGACAAATATCACTTTCCATAATATAAGTTGTATTCCCTAAGAAAACAAAAATGTCAGCACCACTTCCACTGATAAAAAAAACATATGTTGTGGGACCACTCCCTGCATTTCCTATTTTAAAAAGATAGAAAGTTAAGTGAACTCTGAGTTTTTTCATGAGGGCAATGAAATTAAGAACCACAGGATTCCATAGAAATCAAACAGTTCATCACCCTCATTCCACAGTTGAAGAAATCATGGCCTGGAGAACTGGCAATGTACAAGATAGATCACTGATTATAGCTTGATAATAAACTGACATTCTCCCTTCATGAAACATGGTAGGAAAAATGGCCACATTGTCCGAAACTACAAATTTGGTAGGAATGAAGGGAGATGGAGAAGGAGCAGAATAGGAGGAGAAACAGAACTTAGGGGAAGGTTCTAAAAAACAACTGTAATAAAAGCACATGAACTTGAGAACACTACTCCTGTTACCACAAGGCAATAAAGACAAGCTGGCTTTTTAATTCATGCCAGTTTTGTAAATCAAGCCAAAGGTCCCATTTGTAGGTTATTACTCATATTGGTATTACTCTTCTCATGCTCAAAACAATGATACATTTACCTGCAAGTTATCTGGGCAATTATAGAGCACAGGGTGCAAGAAAGAAGGCAAACAAAAAACAGGCATCAGTAATTCTCTGACTGAGAAGGCTAACTCATGCCGGCATTTCCTGCCTGTCACATTTGCAATCTAGGAGGGAGAGGGAAAAATGTAACGTAATTTAATTTAAACTCAGAGCCTAATCATCCATGACCTTTAAACTCTGAAACCAGTGCTACTGCCCACATGGTAAATGCAATTAGGAAATCTGATTTCCTACGTTGTAGGCAATGAAATTTGTTTTAATTGACACTGATATATATTTGTAATAACTTCTGTATAAATTAAAAATCAATGCCAATTTCAACTCTCTGGGTAATTTTTTTACTGAACAGACAAAATGTCACAGGGACTGAACATTTGCAAATGGCAAAAGAATAAATAAATAAAAAACAAGTCTGAGCACTCAACTTTTCTACACCTAGAGAGGGCCCTTCGGCTGCTGGGCTTATCAAGCCCATTAAGTAAACTTGCCTGGCCTTGTGGTTGCTTCAGAATTTTGGGAGATACCCCAAAATGTCTTAGCTATAGGAGCCCCTTGGTCATTTCCACCATTTCTCCACTCATACCCTCAGACTGGACCACCAGCAAGGTCTCTGTTTCCTTCTCTTTCCTGAGAACTTTAGCTCTACTTTAAATGAGACACAGCTGAGCCTAATGGAGCAGCCCTCACTATAGCCAGGTGGGGAAACTGTGTTCAGGGATGGCACATTGGGAGGCTGGTTACACCTCAAGCCCTGACCAGTGACCAGGCTTTGACTGCACTACGCTAACCAGAAAAGTCAGCATGCATGGAAATGTGTGTGAGCACACATCCATGTGTGCATGCACTAACACCCTCTCCCCCACCCCACTGTGTCACTGATGAGAGAGGCCTCCTGTGGAGGCTGTTCTAGCTTCCAGTTGGTATTTGTGGGCAGAGAGTTCACAGCACCCTTCCTCACCAGGGAGGAGCCGGCACTGCGCTGGGCACTGGATATTTCAGAGTCCCAGGCCAGTGGACAGCGAGGCTCCCCTGAAAGAATAACCAGCCCTTCTTTAGTGCATCCACTTAAGCTCCTCCTTCCTTCTTAAACTGCTGGCCAGAATCTAACAGCGCTTGAACATTCAGCAAATGTTGGAGAGAAGGAAAGCTGTCAGGGCTATTACTGCCTTTTTCTTTTCTGCATTAATTTCATCTGAGGCTGAACATATCAGCCATTGTGCCTGCCAGATCTGGATTTAAACTTCCTATAGGATCCTGAAAGTCTCCCCTGCTGACATCAGGCCACCTGGAGTTGGGTCCTTTGTCTGAATGCCCACATTCACACACTCAGACCTGGAGGTTGACTACAGTGTTACCATGTAAAAGCTCCTTCCCCAGGGGTCCAAGTCACCGAGCATTTCTCATAACAAGAAATATGAAAATGAAGTTTCTATAATAAAAATAATAACAAGCTAAGATATTCTTATTTACTATTAATTTACCTATGCTTTCTAAGGTAAACAGCAGTCTAGCATTACTTTTGTTTTAAAATAAAACTTTTTTACACTAGCATGAGATGAGCTACAGGAAGAATGCATAAGGAACATAAATCTCCTTATATACACCCAGAATACCCACATGTATATAAACAGAAGGAAATGTACAATTAAACATACGAGCTCAGGAAAATAGAGTTAAACTTGTGAAAATTGCCTCCAGAGGATATTTACATACACCCACAAAGATATTTATATAACCCACTAGGGAGATGACCATGTTACTTTCTTGCCTTTTGAGTAGCCCTGGACATCCTAACAGAGCCTCCCTTACAACCCTCTAGTGCATTGGTTCTCAACCTTTTTTAATGCTGTGACCTTTTAATACAGTTCCTCATGTTGTGGCGACCCCCAATCTTAAAATTATATTCGTTGCTACTTCGTAACTGTAATTTTGCTACTGTTATGAATCATAATGTAAATATCTGTGTTTTCCGATGGCTTAGGCGACCTTGCTAGCACTTTTCAACCTGTGGGTTGGCATTAAAAAAGGTTGAGAACCGCTGCTCTAGTGAGTACTCTAACCTACTATGACATGAATTCAAATGGCAGTGAATTAGAAAATGGGGAATCCTCTCTGTTAACAGCACAAAACACAAAACTCACTAACCTTAAAAATGTAATGGGTTTTTAAGAGAACTAAGGGACCAGGGGAAACAGGGGATGGTTAAAAACAAACAAATAAAAACAAAACAAAACTATTTCCTTCCTTCAAGCCAAAAGGAAATTGTAACTTTCTTGTAAATCTCTACCAATCTGTGCTCCATGTAAATCTCAGACAGAAGTTCTCTCAGTGAGCCCATCCCTGGAAAAGGCAGGCCAGAATGTTTATAGAATCATTACTGGAGATTTTTCTCTGCAGGAAAGAAAGCCATGGCTGTAGTCCATTCTTAGGGAGTGCAGAAAGGTATTTTGGGAGGCAGTAAGCCTTTTCATTAAAAAAAAAAAAAAAAAAAAGACTGTAGTTCCAACCATAATTATATTCTCACAAAGAAACTCAGAAATGGGATTTTCTTTTCTGGTAGATCAATGACTTTATCCAAGCAACAGCTCATGAATAAATCTCTTTTTAAAGATCTAAAATGTGACACAAGCTCATTATTAGAAAATATTCAAATAACTAAGTATATGGTTTTAATGGGGGAAATTGTGGTACAGTATTCTGAACCAGAGCTGCATTCTTAATGATATATCTTTTTTTAAATTATTGGATGAGTACATTTTTAGATAGATTAAAGTGTATCTTCTGTGAGATCACTTTTCCTACATATTTCAACTGTAACAAAATAATGCAACACTAATCTGTAAGACTTTTTTCAGTAATAGATGTTTTCCCTCAGTAAATCAATGCAAAGGCTAATTGGGGTGGAAGGTGACTATCTCTCGTGGTTATAAATACATTTGCATTGCTATCAATCTTTTCCACTACCAATGTTAAACGAGGCTGAACCTAGAGAAAAAGGAAGTTCAATGTTAGCACATAGCAAATGCTGCCATCAAGTGGCCAAATGGAGAGTTGCCCTAACAAAAAATAAAGTTGTCAACTAAATTACAATGTTTAAAACCCGAAATCAATTAAGTTAAAAATGTGGCCTAAAAGCCAACCAAAACTAAAACAAAACAAAAAAAAACACTATAATACTCTGTAAGTGAATATTCTTTAGTTCAGGGTAGCTAATTGCTAAAAAATATATCCTCACCATAAATCCTGTCTACGGCAATGTTATATGTTGGTGGCATTAAATTTGAACGATGTAATGTTAAAAATCATTGAACTCCACTGTCTATTAAAAAAATTAATAATATTAGCACCTGATATGTGCAAATTTGTTCTAATAATTTTCACTATTCACTGCTGAGAATCAACTTTGAAGTAGATGATATATATCTGAGTTATGAGAAATGGTTTCCCTAGAACACAACCTAGTATTTTCACATATTAGACTGTGGGAGATACAGGTTTTTAACTTTTTAAAAAACTGGCTCTAAGTCTCTATAATTAATTGTAATGTCAACTTATTTCCATTTGCATGGAAGGGAAGAAAAGTATTATACAAAGGTGAGAATTACAAAATATGGGCAATATTTTTAAATCCACACATTTTAATGATGTTCATGAGAAACTAATTCTTTTTTCATTTACAGAATGACATATGTGAAAGCACTGAGCTCTAGTTAAGATGTTTTTTCTCAAAGATGTTCTTAGTGATGCAGATAATTAAATGGTTAATCATTGCTCAATAAGCAAAAACATTTTAAAGATACATTTCATAATTAATACAACTTTGAAAGTAGGAGCAGGCACTAAGATTTTCAATATCCTATAAAACCTATGGTATAAAGTATTTCTCAAAGCATGGCCAGCAGTCCACCTGCAATAGAATCATATGAAGTTGTTATAAAGCATCAGATTATTAGACTTCATTGTGGACCTTTTGGGTCAGAATTTCAAGGGAGAAAGGAATGGAATTTGAATTTTTTACAAATTCCATATGTAATTTCTGTCATCTTAAAGTTTATAAACCACCTCATTTTAGTAAATGAGAGACAACAGTAAACTGATTTTCTTAAGATCACAAAGCTATATAAGAATCAAAAATAGAAGTCAGCCTTACTGCCCTCCAGTCCAAAATTCATTATCCTATACTACACAAACTGAAATACACTTTTCATTTCAAGTATTAGAATGCTAAAATTGAGAGCTATTTACCACAAAGAGACACTTCTGAAGTTATGCGTGCGGTCTTTAATAAACAAAAAACAAAAGAAGCTAGGTTATTTTTAAAAGAAGGTATAACAGTATGGGTTTTCTTATTATTCATTACCATTAAAACTGATAGCGGACTTACTGTAAAGGCAACAGTGTAATTGTTTTCTAGTCTTCTCTTTACTAGGAAACCAAACAAAAAAAAAGGTCAAGAAACATAAAGCAGAAGATGAACCTCAGTGTATTAAACTGTTTGCCTAGAGACAGGTATAATGATTCCTTCTATCACTGAATGAACACCTTTTACAAAGTGATTTTGTCACCCCTTGAAACTAGATTGGGCTTCTGACTTGCTTTGACCACCAGAATGGAACAGAAGTATTGTTATGTGGCTTTCTAGCATCAGTCTGGAGAGGTCCTGCAGCCTCTTACCCTCTTGGATGACTGAGACCACCATGCTATGAAGATATTCAGGATGAAAGACCATATGGAGAGAGAAGCCCAGATACCCCAGCTGCCTCAACCATCACAGTTGAGTCACCAGCTGATTGCAGCCACATGAATGAACCCAGGCAAGATCAGCAAGACTAGGAGAACTACCAGAATTGAGAGAAGGAACAAATTGTGGTAATTTAAGTCACTATGTTTTAGGATGGTGTATTATATAGCATTAGATAATTAATAGGCTACACAACAACCATAAAACTAAACTACAACATATAAAGACACAACTGCAATGCTCATCCATAACCACTGCCAAGTGCAATGAAAATAATACAAAGGTGTGTGTAGGGGGTGTGTGGGGGGGGGGGCGGGGGCTCCATGAGAGACACAAGCCAGTGCAGGCTCTAAGTGGGGTGAGCATTCATCACAGTAAGTGGGATACACCAAGACAAAATGAATCACTCTTCATTTGAATGGCCAACTGGGTTTCATGCAGAAGTGGTGGAACCCTCACTAAACTTTACTTTGTATCACAGAGTGTCAGATATTGCAAGTGACATAAGGAAAACATATAGACATGCCATCTGTTCAAGAAAGCTGCTGCAGATGAAACAGGGTGGTAGAGGAATTATCAGCAGCAAAGAGAAGCCAGGAAAATCACTACAGAAGGAAGGAGGGAGGGAGCAAAGAAGGGAGGAAGGGAAGGAGGAAGGAAGGGGAATACTTGCATACACACACACACATTCACATTCACAAACATATTTGTGACTTCACTATGTGCCAGAGAGACTTCTGGCTAACCCAGAGTTGACTTATATGTCTATTAGTAGAATATTATGAGAATAAGTTCAAAATTCTAAATGCAAACACCCTGCTACACTTTACTTACCCCTCTTCTAGATGATCTATCATCAAACAGCTGATTCAAGTGTGTATTATCTATCAATGGTAACAGCTATAGGTATAGGGATAGAGATAGGGATAGGTCTAGGTCTAGGTCTAGGTCTAGGTATAGGTATATAAGCCTAAGCAACTGAATAACCGAACAACCGAACAAGTGGCCACTATAATGCATACTGACCACCAGGGAGCAGATGCTCAACACAAGAGCTGCCCCATGGTGGTCAGTGTGCTCCCTCAGCTGACCAAGGGGCGCCAGACGCAGGGCTCACAGGCGAGCACTGCTGTGGCGCAAGCCTCTCCCATTCGGGACTGACTGAGCATGAGCCCTTGGCAGGCGCAGCAGGGCTGGGATGAGTGGGAGCGGCAGGCAGGTGCGAGAGGCAGCATTGGACTGCCTGTTTCCACCCAATCCCCACAGGCCACGCCAAGGGACCCCACTGGTGCACAACCAACCTGCAGCCAGCCAACCTCCTGTGGCCAACCAACCTCCTGCAGTCCCACCTCCTGGCTGGCCAGCCAAACTCCCACAGTCCTTCCCTCTGGCTGGCCATTCCCAACCAGCCCTGATCATCAGCCAGGCTGAGGGACCAGAACCATGCATGAATTCATGCACTGGACCTCTAGTAGATAAATAATAATCAGGGGAAAAATCAGCTGAGGTATATAAAGTAGTTCCAAAAACCTAAAGAAAAAAATAGGGCAAGTAGAAGGCAGATAAAAAAAAAAATCACAAGTCTATAACATAAATCAGACCAAAATATAAAATACTACTTAAATAAAAGGAATTTTAAAAATTACAACCATTAAAAACAAGAGTTCAGATAGACATTGTAGGACACAAGGGAAAAGATCAGAAAATAAACATAATGAAAAGTGATATATCGAAGTTAAAGGATAGAAGAGAAAAATGAAACTATCATATAAATGAAGGTCAGACTAGAGCCATCAATGGGTGGAAGGAAAGCAAGAAATATAAAAGAACAAAGATTTTTAAAGTAGTTGGAAGAAAATTACTGTTATGAAGCCAGAGGACATCCAACATTTGTATAATTAACATTCCTAAATAAGAAACATAACAATATTCAAAGATAGAATAAAAGAAATTTTCCCTGGCTGAAACCGGTTTGGCTCAGTGGATAGAGCATTGGCCTGGGGACTGAAGGGTCCCAGGTTCGATTTTGGTCAGGGGCATGTGCCTTGCTTGCGGGAGTTGTGCAGGAGGCGGCTGATCAATGTCTCTCTCTCATCGATGTTTCTGGCTTTCTATCCCTTTCCCTTCCTCTCTGTGAAAAATAAATAAAATATATTTTTTTTAAAAAGAAATTTTTCCCTGAAATAAAGGAAGAATCAGATGTATAGATAAAACGAGTATATTGCATAGCAGGAAAAAGTTGTTATAGAATAATCAGCATATAATCTGAGAAACTCACTGGATTTTAATGATAGAGTATTCAATGGGGGACAAGAAAGAATCAATTCCCCTACTACAACAAAGAATTAAAATGTGGCTGACCTCAGACTTTTATAAAAAGCAATAAAGCAATATCTACGACATCTTCAGGGGAAAAAATTATAAACCAAGGGTTTTCAATCTGAACAAGTTATCATTGCAAGTATAAAAGTAATTGATGGATAATATGAAACTTGCTACATAATATAAAACATAGTTCCTTTGACCTCTGCTTTGAAACAACTATTGTAGTAGGATATCCCATACACTTAGGAGATGAATGGAGAAATCACTGTAAAGATACTACTCACTTGTGGCATGATAAGTAGAACAGTACACAAATGTTGTAGATCACAGCAATTTATAAATAATAATACAAACTGCCTCCAGTGATGAGAGTAAGTAGGATAAAAAAAAAAAAAAGCATGCTTCTCTCTACATCTCATAGAAAAAATATCAAATAGACATTGAGCCTTAAAGTGATAACTCATTAAATCAATTTAAATATATAAACACATGGAAAAACATAAACATCTCAGACCACATAGCAAATAAAAATGACTAAAAAATAAAAGCATATCATAAAAAATGGCAATTTTAAAATTAAAAGTTGTCAAAACATTAAATGCAAAAACTACTTCCTATATTTTTACATTTAATCCCCTCAGATTAGATGAAAAAGAGAAAATCATCCGTTATGTAAGTGTGATTCCAAAAGGCTTAAAGAAAAAAGATAACACCAGTAAACAAACAGACCTGAAACTGCTGGTTGAGGAAGAGCAGGAAACCCAACAAATATCCCTATAGAGGTGGGAGACTGTTCTTCCCTCATCCTTGGTGAAGGTGATGAAGCCCAAGTCTGCCTGTAGGAGGTACACTTTCTAAAACAGGAAACCAAAATTCAACAAATAGTTATAATAAATCAGAGCCCAATTTCAACACCTCTCACTGCCTCATTCACCATTTATTCAACAGCATCAGCATTTTTTTTAAATAAATTTTCATGGTGTTTCTATTAATAAGTCATTTGAAATTGAGAATAAGCCTATTCTAAAGTTTTTTGAAGATTACTTCTTTCAATAGCAGTGCTTTAGGGCTGCTTTTGGAAAAACATAACTTGCCTTTTTTCATTTTTTAAAAGCTATCTTTCATATGATTGGCTCAAGGGTGAAGAGAGGAAAGGGGAGTTTATCTAAGAGATGATGGCAACCCATTGAGTTTGATATGCTTCATTTCACATTTGCATATCTTCTACAATATGCTTCAGTACTTCTTCAAAAGTGATTTGATGACCCCCCAAAAGCTGTGTTATAGCCCTCTAGGAAAAAGTACTCCACTTTTATTCCAAGAGGCTTAGGAGAACTGTGAGACTCCTGGAAACTATGAGCTGTTACTAACATTAAAAGAATCAAAAGACAATCAGAGACTATGTCATTTTCCACCAACCTGGGTGTGATAAGTCTTCCTACTGAGGAGGGGATGACTAGAGGGGACAATCTAGGTCCTAACTTAGAGCCAAAACAGGAACCCACTGGGAAACTTTTTACAGAGGTGGCAAGTTCAAGAGAGACCCTGAATGTCACAAAACTGGACAAAGTAGTGAAGAAAGAAAAACCTTGGCAGAATATGCCAATATGCGCTGTGCTCAAAGAGAGGAATAAGTGATCTTGGTTGATTTAAATAAATAGGTAATTACTAGTAAGTAAGTATTAAAGTTATAGATACTTAATCATGAGTTCTGAGAATTATTTCTAGATAAGCTATAACATTGAAAGTAAATTCACTTTTAGCCTTTCCACTAAAATGGGTGAACCTAATTTGGGGTGAGTACTTGAACCAATAAAACAAGGATAAATCACCAAGAAAAGCTGTGATTTTAAGTCTCTCTAATAAAGTGGTTACACGATACTCACACTACTTTCATGAGTTGATTGATCATATCTAAATGGACTTTCAAAATGCATATGTTGGGTGTTCCCATGAGATTAGCTGAGAACATTACGTCCCTTTTGTCTCTAGAACTGACATTAATGATATATGTGGAGGAGGGGACTACAGAAAGGGTAAGGCAGAAATGTCACAGGCACAAAAAGCCGAACACTGTACTTTTCCTTATGGTCTAGAAATGAATGTGGCCAACAATTCAAACTTTATTGAACACTTAGTATATAAAGGCACTTTTAATTAATCATTTGAGGAGTAGGCATTATTATTTCCCCCTTCTTCACCTTGGGAAATGGGTAGAGAGAGCCTTAGTATTTTGTCCAATGTCACAAAGTGAAGGTAACCATGATTCATATCCAAGTAATTTGGTGCTACAGTCTGTGCATTTAATTTTTATATCCATACCTTTGAATGTGAATGAAATTACTTGAATATGTTTAATCCAAAAAATTCCTTGTAACTATAACACATTTTTAGAATCCACTTAGGTAATCTAATAGGTTCATCATAAAACTGAACATACATCTGCTACCTACTTACCTTTAAGCAACTTAAGGTTTTTATCTAGACAGCTACTACTAAAAATGTCTATTTGATCATTTGTTTTCTACTTAAAAAAAATTTTTTTTGGAAATGTTTTCAGTTAACTAATTGAGGAAAACCAAACCAGCTACTATTCTGGGTCCTTTGAAGATGTTTTATTTCACATAAAGCTGCTCTGAAGGAAAACTTTTCAATAGGAACGTTTACTATATGTTGATGCTTTCACATTATTTCATTTTTAAATATATTTAAATTCTAAGTATGTTTCTTCCTTCTGTTGATTTGTTATCATTGACACATCAATTTCAAAGGGTTAAAACCTACCAGGTCACCGCTGATGCATTCTTCCTTTGGAGCACAACCTCCTCGTGTTTGGGTATCTCAGACATGACCATCATCTTCACACCCTTTTCTCTTCCTCGTAATTAAGTGCAACCCCAGCAGATTGACATCTCCCCAGTGTGTGTGTGTGTATTTTTTTGTATTTTTTACCAAATTTCTCATGCTTTTCATTATATCTATCTAGTTACTGTGACAAGTTCTGTTTTCTTTCAGGATTTGACTTTCTGATAAAAAAAAAAACTTTTCCTAGTAATTCCTGCTTTGGATACACTAAATATAATGTCTGCCAGGGCAATCTGAGAAGGTGTGTAACAAGGTCAGCATCCGTTAACCACAACTCTATTACGAAAGTCATCAGCTGTTTTCCTCCAAATCTCTGGATTCTCCAACACAAGATAGCAGGTCTTTAAAATCAGCAAGAAAGCCCTCAAAAGATCAATAAGGATTGTGGGCATAAAGGAGGAAATTAAGTTGCTGTGTACAAATCAGTTTATATTCCCAAATCTGTCCAAGGAGACTCTCAAAAGTTTCCAACAGTTTGTGGACTGAGTACATGGAATTCATTTATTTTGAAGCCACAAATGCTTTATTTTCCAGGGGTGATATTCCATTACTGAGTTAGTCAGATAAACATCCTTGGAATGCATGCAAGCTGGGCCCACAACAGACGTTGGCATCACTGGCCTAAACACTGAACAAAGTTCCAATAATCTTTCCTCAGGGTACCTGCAGAGGGTCCTTCCTCAAGAGGCTCAAGAAAGACTGGATCATTTGCAAGAAGCTTCATGTTCCCCACTGCTCTGCAATTGAATTTACCGTTGGCCGGAGATGGTGCTGGCTGAACCTCACTGGCCAAAGCCCAAAGCCGCTTCTGGCTATTCTTAAGTCCGAGACAAGGAAGCTTGGATAAAAATACCTCAAATGCCACAATACCATGATGTAAAACATCTAAGCTAGGGCAGCTGTGGCGTCAGGTCAGCCTGAGTGATTAACAATTCATTTTAAGCCATTAACTATTTTAGCAGAATCACCTGCTGGAGAAATTACCTATGCTCTCTAATATAATCCTCACTATAACCCTGAAAAATAGGTAGTAGTTTTTCAATATTTTACAGAAGAGGTAACAGGCCAAGAGATTTAAGTAACTCCTGCACTCCCCTCAAACTGCACCTCACCCAAGCTTTCCTGAATTCCTTTAATTGGATTGGGTGGAATCAGCTGGTCGCTCACCACCTCAGCATTCCCACAGGACTCTGCCAGCTTGTTCCCCAGGCCCACCCTCTCCACACAGCCATGAAGGCAGTAACTATGCTTCATTTATCTCTACATCTCTAGATGTGTGGCTGGCATATAGTTGGGATTCAATAAATATTTGATAAATGTAAGGATTAAGTAAGTACAAAATTCCACAAAGGGTGAGAGTTAGTTACTCAATGGCTGGTCTACCAGCCCAGATGTGATTTTAGAAATCTTCTGATCCTGGTATAGGTGCTCATGGCCCCAGCCAGTGATCTCACTGAGCAACAAGCCTAAATAATATACCTCAAAATTCAAGAATAAAGCAGGAGAGTAAAAAAAATAAAAGTAATTAATAAGTCTCTGATTCTTATCACCACCAGTGGTTTAAAATTACATAAATTTGTCCTAAACCATCCCATAAAATCCTTGGTGTTTATCTAAAAGAAAATATAACCATTTCTAGATAAAGTACTTAAACTATTTTTGTTTTTACAACCCACCTTGTTGACAATGTTTCTAGTCATTAATTTCAGATTCAGGAAAAGGGAATTCAGTCATTTTTCATAGTCCTGCGGAAGTCAGACACACTTCTGCCGAATGAAGCAAAAGATGATGCTACAGGACCCACTCAGCAGAAACACATCATCTCAGCCGCCGTATGGTACTATTAAAACAAAATGGGAATCCGTTTCCATCCCAATAGTTTACCTAAAAGTCTCTCTTCGGCAGGTTTGACCTTTACATTATGAATTTCATTTCGTTGTAAGCACTTACATTTATATTACTGCTTAACATGCACTCTTCATAGAAATCTTCCCTAACAATTTCTAACTGCATTTATTCACGCTGAGCATTCACTTAACTACTTGCCTAAAATGCAGTACAGTTACCAGAGAAATATTTCCTGTTATTTCAGAACTGTGAAGGTCAGACCAGTTTTATGCACAGGGAAATGAAATGTTTTGTGTCTTTAGGCTGCGTAATATAATTTCTATTATTTTCTTGCTGTTTATGTTGTGGCCTTCAACTGTGCCTCATTTTGCTGTGTTCACCATTGTTCTCCCCTGCCTTCTCTCTCATGCCTTTTTAACTGAGCAAGGTGATTTCTAATGCTCTACCACCTATAAGAATTATACATCATGCCCAGCATTGAAAATTTAAGGTCAAAGCAGCCTTTGTTACCAGAAAGCAAGAATTATATTCATGAAGTAGTTCTATAAAACTGTTTAGTCAAGTAGTTAATCCCTTGGATAAAGTTATTTTTCATTCTCTATACTATTTTGAGGAGTCAGATGCTCTCAAAGAGATTGCCTATTGTTGGGTTCCTATTAAACTTTCACACAGTGGTGACATAAGCCCATCCCTGGTGTAAGAGGCTCTTTTCCAATGGAGCCTTACAGTGTAGTGGCTAAATGCATGGGCTCTGAAGTCAGAAAGACCTGGACCTGAAACTTAGATCTACCAGTTATTTGCTGTGTGAACCAAGGCAGGTTGCGATCTTGCAGTGGGAGGTGGATGTCTGCGGAGGTCTGAAGCCTTCGGCTGGGCACCCATCAAGCAGCCAGGGACCCGGGGACCCAGAACTCTGCTCTCCAATCGGCGCAGACACGCGGTGGAACCAGAGATCCACAGAGCACACGGACAGGAGAGAGAACTACATAACCAGACACCCGGAGAAGAAAGACCATGGGCAGAAAAAGAAACAGCCCACATAAGACAGAAACGCAGGTTTCACCAGAAAAGGAAGTAAACGAAATAGAACCAGAAATAAGCCTACCAGAGAAAGAGTTCAGAGAAACAATCATAATGTGGTTGAAAAGAATGGAAGACAAATTTGACAATGAGTAAGAGCCAAGAGGAAATGAAGAAGAACCTAGAGGAGGTGCAGAATAAACAAGAAGAAATGAAAAATGACATCACTGCTATAAAGAACTCAATAGAAAGCATCAAAAGTAGACTAGAAGAAGCAGAGGACCGCATCAGTGAGCTAGAAGACACAGTAGAAAAAAATACCCAAGTACAGCAGCTCTAGAAAAAAAAGTTAAAAAGCAAGAGGAGAGTCCAAGGGAACTTTGGAATAACATGAAACAAAACAACATCCGCATAATTGGGGTTCCAGAAAGAGTGGAAACTGAACAAATCAGAAATGAAAGAGGAGAAATAACAACAGACCCTGTGGAAATACAAAGGATTGTTACAAAATACTATGAACAACTCTATTCCAACAAATTGAACAACCTGCAAAAAATGGACATTTTCCTAGAAAAATATAACCTCCCAAAACTCAATGAGGAGGAAACCAAACATCTCAATAGTCCAATAACTATGGAAGAAATTGAAGCAGTAATCAAAAAGCTTCCAGCAAATAAAAGCCCGGGTCCAGATGGCTACACAGGAGAGTTTTACCAAACATTCAAGGAAGAATTAAAACCTATCCTCCTCAGACTATTCAAAAACATTCAAGAAGAAGGAACACTACCAAATACCTTCTATGAAGCCAGCATCACCCTAATACCAAAACCAGATAAAGACAACACAATGAAAGAGAATTATAGGCCAATATCTCTCATGAACATAGATGCCAAAATCCTCAACAAAATTCTAGCAAACCGGATGCAGCAGTACATCAGAAAGATCATACACCATGACCAAGCAGGATTCATCCCAGGAATGCAGGGATGGTACAATATTCGCAAATCAATAAATGCGATACATCACATAAACAAATTGAGAGATAAAAATCACATAGTCATATCAATTGATGCAGAAAAAGCATTTGACAAAATCCAACACCCTTTCTTGATAAAAACTCTCAGCAAAGTGGGAATAGAAGGATCATACCTCAACATCATAAAAGCCATATATGATAAACCCACAGCTAACATCATACTCAGTGGGCAAAAACTAAAACCATTTCCCCTAAGAACAGGAACAAGACAGGGATGCCCACTCTCACCTCTCCTGTTCAACATAGTACTGGAAGTATTAGCCATTGCAATTAGACAAGAAGAAGAAATAAAAGGCATCCAAATTGGAAAAGAAGAAGTAAAGCTGTCTTTATTTGCAGATGACATGATATTGTACATAAAAACCCAAAGGACTCCATTCCAAAACTAATTGACTTAATTAATGAATTCGGCAATGTAGCAGGATGCAAAATTAATGCTAAGAAGTCTGTGGCATTTCTATACACTAATAGTGAAATTATAGAAAGAGAAACTAAAAAAGCAATCCCATTTACCATCGCACCAAAAAAATAAAGATACCTAGGAATAAACCTAACTAAAGAGGTAAAAGACCTTTATGCAGAAAACTACAGGACACTGAAAGAAAAAAGAGATAGAGGAAGATGTTAACAGATGGAAGAGCATACCATGCTCATGGATTGGGAGAATCAACATCATTAAAATGTCCATACTACCCAAAGCAATCTACAGATTCAACGCACTACCCATTAAAATACCAACGACATATTTCACAGACCTAGAAAGAATTCTTCATAGATTCATCTGGAACAAAAAAAGACCACGAATAGCTACAGCAATTCTGTGAAGGAAGAATAAAGTAGGTGGGATCTCAATGCCAGACTTCAAGCTATACTACAAAGCAACTGTTCTCAAAACAGCCTGGTACTGGCACAAGAACAGACATATAGACCAATGGAATAGAATAGAGAACCCAGATATCCACCCAAACCACTCTGCTCAATTAATATTTGACAAAGGAGGCATGAACATTCAATGGAGCCAAGATAGCCTCTTCAATAAAGGGTGTTGGGAAAATTGGACAGATACATGCAAAAAATTGAAACTGAACCACCAACTTACACCAAATACAAAAATAAACTCAAAATGGATATAGGACTTAAACATTAGAAGGGAAACCATAAAAATACTAGAGGAATCCACAGGCAGCACAATCTCAGATATATGCCGAAAGAACTTCTTCACTGATACTGCTCCAAAGGCAATGGAAGCTAAAGAAAAAATAAACAAATGGGACTACATCAAAATAAAAAGCTTTTGCACAGCAAAAGAAACCATCAACAAAACAACAAGAAAGATCACTGTATGGGAGAACATATTTGCAAATGTTATCACTGATAACAGTTTAATCTCCAAAATCTACAGCCAACTTATACAACTTAATAAAAGGAAGATCAAGGATCCAATAAAAAAATGGGCAACGGACCTAAATAGAACCTTTTCAAAAGACGACAGAAGGCCAAGAGACACATGAAAAACATGTTCAAAGTCATTAATCATCCGAGAGATGCAAATCAAAACGACAATGTGATACCATCTTACACCTGTCAGAATGGCAATCATCAACAAATCAACAAACGACAAGTGTTGGCGAGGATGCGGAGAAAAAAGGAACCCTTGTGCACTGTTGGTGGGAATGCAGACTGGTGCAGCCACTGTGGAGAACAGTATGGAGTTTCCTCAAAAAACTAAAAATGGATCTCCCATTTGACCCTGTAATCCCACTCTTAGGAATTTATCCTAAGAAATTACAAACACCAATCAGAAAGGATTTATGCACCCCTATGTTCATAGCAGCACAATTTATAATAGCTACAATTTGGAAACAGCCTAGGTGCCCATCAGCAGATGAGTGGATCAGAAAACTGTGGTACATCTACACAATGGAATTCTATGCTGCCATTAAAAAGAAGGAATTCTTACCATTTGCAGCAACCTGGTTGGAACTGGAGAGCCTTATGCTTAGTGAAATAAGCCAGTCAATGAAGGAGAAGCATCACATGATCGCACTCATTGGGGGATAATAAAGAACATTATAAACAGATGAACAAAAGAATAGATACAGAGACAGTAAAGCTTCAAACAGAATGTGAAATTACAGCAGGGAGATTAAAGTTAGGTGAGGTAGATAAGAGATCAATCAAAGGACTTGTATGCATGCATATAAGCATAACCAATGAACATAGACACTGGGGGGTTGGGGTATGCCTGGGAGGGAGGGGGGGCAATGGGGAGATATGTATAAAAAATTAATTTAAAAAAATATATATTTTAAAAAAAGGCAGGTTGCATAACCTCCTTTGTTCTGTATTCAACAAACTTAGTGCATATTGTTTTATCATTATTACTCCTTGCTTATGGAACTGCAGCAATATGAGTCTAGAAACAATTGCAGTTATTTTCTTCACTAAAAATGCAGTGTGATGGAAGTCACCCCCATGAAATGCCTGAGAGTGGGCAAGGAATTTCTACAGGAATAGGCAGTGTGTTAAAGTTTGTGCCCACATAGGGTCAGCAAAATGAACTGCGAAAAGAACAGAGTGAACTTAGATGGGATTGGGACAAGTAAGCCCAAACTTGTGAGTGAGGCACAGCAACAGATAAAATCCTGGCATCATTCAAAGACAGCCATTTAAGTGACCTTAAAATCATCTTTTCTTTTTTTTTTTCTTTACCACCACTGCAATGGTTCATTGTTTTGTTGGAGATCAATGGGCAAGAAGGAGGTGAAGTTGTAGTTAATTCCTCCAGAATGTTACATAAATCCTAGCTTATGACCTTCCTGTATATCACCTTATTAATGATGGATGTGTATGTGTGTCCTACATGAGAATGTTCTCTCATATATGCTTTACAAGTATAGTGGGTTGAATGGTGGTCCCCTAAATATACAGGGTGTCCCCAAAAATGTATATACACTTGGAATAATGATTAACTCCAATGAATTAAATCTGAAAAGAAAGAAACATCAATTGAGCTATCAGCTGTTGAAGTATGTGTACATTTTTTGAGACACCTATATATCCACCCAGAACCTATGAATGTGACCTTATTTGAAAAAAAGGGTATTTGCAGATATAATTAAGGATAACAACATGACATCATCCTGATTAAGCTGAACATGAGCCTAGATACAACTGCAGAATTGGTACCAGGTAGGTCCTAAATCCAGTGACAAGTGTCCTTGTTACAGGCAGAACACAGAGACAGAGTGGAGACCACATGAGGACAGAGCACAGTGACAGGGGCCAGATGAGTAGTCAGGTTTGAAGCCTGGCTCTAGAAGTGAATTAAAGCATTCATACATTCATTACTTTATGGAGGGCCAGGATTTGATGGGTGTGGTCCAATACCATAATATAAGGAAGCTGGGTAGTAGGAAGGCATTTCTATGACTTGTCACCTGACTACCTAGGGCTTACCCTTGATCTGACAGCACTGCTAATTACAGGCCTTTTTACCAACCAATGGACCTAGGACTGTTCACATCTTCCCTCGTCCAGGATGATCTCAGGAACCAAGGAAGTGCAATCATTCAGAAAAAAACACCAGTGGCCATCTCTGTGAGAATCAGTGTCTGGGGCAACATGGCAATTCTTCTTCCCCTTCAGCTTTTCACCCTGTAGGCAGCCCCTGCTGCTCATGCTTCCCTGGCACTATTTCATCGCCTTCAAAATGTGATAGAGATTAAATTCAGATTCCAGTGTTTCTGACTTAAGTTTGTCATCATATCATTGACTCAGTGTCTCCAGACTAAAAGGTGATTGACAACAAGAGCAATGCTTAGTCTGAAGGAATGGCCTTCTCACACAATCATCATGAAACAGTCTAGCTCATATGGCTGGGCTTGGAATACCTTCTTTGAAACAAACATAAAACTATGAGGTGAAGAGAAACCAGAAATAGGAAATATGTATGTATTTGTATATGCAGCCACATGATGAAACTACATTTTAGAAGTATGCCAAGGACAGTGAGTACTAGATCTCACTGAGGGAGAAAGCTGAGCACAGCCACAGGATGATGTAAATCTCCAGTCTGTCAGACAAGTGACCAGATGAGCAAGCAGTGAAATCAACAACTCCTTACTTGCATAGCAAAGTCTAGATTCCTGGCAGAGTACTTGAGAGTCCTTATACCTATTTTACAACCTACTGTGGCAAAGGTGATTGAGCTAAGTAATGAAAAACTGACAAATTGAAAGAAAAATTACCTGTTGGGGTGAGAGAAGAGGTGTGGAGGACAGTAACCTGTTATTAACATAACAAGTAAATTCTGTGACATAGAAATTTTCAATATGACCCAAACAGTTCTATAAGACTAGAGGCCTGGTACATGAGATTCATGTACTCAGGGAGGGTTGGGGGTGGGGAGGTGGTCCTCTCAGCCCAGCCTGCGCCCTCTCACAGTCCCATAGTCCTCGGGGGATGTCCCACCACCACCACTGGCTCAGAACTTCTGGCTGAGTGGAACTCCCCCTGTGGGAGCACACTGACTATCAGAAGGCAACTCCTGCATTGAGCATCTGCCCCCTAGTGGTTAGTGCACATCATAACAACCAGTTGTCCACCATTTGGTGGATTTCATATGAGCCTTTTATTTTCTATACTACAGACCTGATGCACAAAATTTGTGCAAAGTGGGGGGGGGGGGGGGTCTCTCAGCCAGGCCTGAACTCTCTCTCTCTCTAATCCAGGACCCCTCAAGGGAAGTCCAACTGCCATTTTAGGCCCAATCCCTGTGCTGGCTCCTAACCATTCACCTACCTGCCTGATTGCCCCTAATTGCCTCTACCTGCTGGCCTGATTGCCCCCTAACCACTCCCCTTCCAGCCTGACTGCTTTCTAACTGCTTGCTCCCCAACACTGGCCTGATCTCATCCCTAACTGCTTGCTCTCCCATGCTGGCCTGATCTCACCCCTAACTGCTTGCTTCCTCACGCTGGCCTGATCTTGCCCCTATCTGCTTTCTCCCTTGATGGCCTGATCGCCCCTAACCACCTCTGCCTTGGCCCCTGCCACCGTGGCTTTGTCTGGAAGGAAGTCGGATGTTCGGAAGATGTCCAGTTGACCATCTAATTAGCATATTGCCCTTTTATTAGTATAGATATATAAAAGCCTAAGCGACCATTACGACCAGTCAACTGAATGACCCGTCACTATAAAGCACATTGACCACCAAGGGGCAGACGCTCAATACAGGAGCTGCCCTCTGATAGTCAGTGAATCTCCCACGGCCCCTCTCCCCCAGCCAGCCGGGTGGTCAGTGTGCTCCCACAGCCAGCCTCCCATGGCCAAACTCCCGCAGTCCCTCCCCTGGCTAGCCAGCCCTGATGGCCCCAATTGCTAGCCAGGTAGAGGGACCCAACCTGTGCATGAATTCATGCAGTGGGCTTCTAATATAGGATAATAGCAGAATCCAACACACAATTTAGGTTTTTCTTTAATTTGTAATACTTACAGACATTTAATCAATCCTTCCACTATGCTTTATCTTCAAAAAATTACTGTCCCAATAAAGAGGGTGCCCAAGCCTATTCCATTCACAAATTGTATTTTCACGCTGTCTATTCTATTCTTTACAGCATCCAATGTCTTGACTTACCTTAGGGTTTTATTTTTCTCTCCATTTCTTTTTGAGCTCCACCAGTTCACTTTTTGCAAGGCCTTTTATTTTTAGGTTAACATTGCCAATACTGCCCTGTTATTTTACTAGAGAAGTCAATGCTGAGTTTGAAGGGACTCATGAATTAGCCTCTATGAAAAGTCTTCATGCAACACTACAAGAACGAGCACTTTTAAAGAACTTGAGAAAACACCAATTCAGTTCAAACGGAAGTGGCATCTGCTATGATGTGAGGGTGGTAAAAATGTGTGTGGGGCAAAAAAAGGATTATTGGACAGATTTATAAAACTTCTGAAAACATAAAATGATTAAAGTCAATATTTATATTTTATATCATTCAACAGCAGCTATTTTGTGAAAAAATACTTAAATCTGTCATGTAATTGAACTGGTAAATTTCATTTACTCTTGTAAGCTTACCCATCATCACTTCCATTAAGCTTTATCAGAAATAGAAACTAAATGTGCTGACTTGTCCAACTACACAGCAGTTTGATGGCAGCAAGACTAAAATTTTTCTGAATGAGGTATCACACTCACCTTTTATTAACAAAAAGCTGAATAGCTTTGGAAATTAGCTTCTCCTGCAGATTTGATGTAAATTCAACTTAAATTTGTAAGGCAAAACAACACTTATATGGGAACTTATTCTGCACTGGTCAATATAACAACTAATGCTTTTTTAAATCACAAGTAATGTCAAGATGCTTTACCTACTTCCCGTGCTGGCAAGTTAAAATGAGCACCAAGATCTTCATTTTCCACACAAATTTGAAGTAGTTACTGTATTTTCCAGCATATAGACAACTTTTTTAACCAGGAAAATCTTCTCACAAAAGTCAGGGGTTGTCTTGTACACCAGGTGTCATCTTATATGGCGAGTATATCCCAAACTCTATATTTTAACTGGAAAAGTTGGAGGTTGTCTTATATGCCCAGTCTTATATGCTGGAAAATACGGGTATATTTCCCCAACTCAAGTACAATTTTAGCTGTATTTTTGGATTTCAATTCAAATGCAAAAAAAATTTCCGTATTTCAAAATCTAATCGTACAACTGTGAAGCATGAAACTATTCTTCAATAGGGAAGTGATTAATCTGCAATGAAATGATTTGCCAAAAGGCAAATACCTAATAGAATTCTAAAACTACCTTCCAAATTATGAATATGCTCAATTAAAATCACACCTTAAGGATTGCTAACAGTATTTAGTAGTATCTATCTGTCTGAAGACATTTTCAAGGATGAAATACATAAAATCACATCACAGACCAGCAAAACAGACACATTTGCAATTTATTTTGAAACCCAATTAAGTAAAGTATTACCCCCTTAAAAAATAATTCAGTTATCAGTAGACCTGCATTGCAAAAAAAAAACAACTTGTATTTAAGGATTAATATATAAAATTTTGCCAAATCAAAATTAATGGAAATATGTTTTCTTTCTCATTACACAAGTATTTGAAAGCCTCAATTTTGCCTTCAGCCCAGTCTAAATTTTACCAAATGAAGTTCACCAACTCCGAGTCTAGAGCACTGTGGTAATGTTTTTCTATTTAAGTAAAATCACAGTATGATAAACATCCCTATAAATAATCACTCTTTCTGACAAAACCATTTTAATATCCCAACAATATTACCTGGTAATTTTTCTGTAGTCCTTTCTTTGTTTATGATCCATGTAGTCTTAGAAGTATATTTCCTAAGAAAATAACATGTGGCCCTGTATTAGAGCTGGGCAGAAAAAAAACACTAGTTATCCTGAACATAAGCAAAGCTTTATATTTCAACTCTAGAAAAGTTAGTTTTTAATTCTACTAATCTAATTCTACCATAAAATCCTTAAAAACTAAATAAGAGCAAAAATACATCAAATAATATACTTATGACTTCCATTTTTACCTGATTCCAAAATATTTTTCAAATGTACTGACTATAAGTGATTTCTAATAATATATTCAGATTAATAAAAGCCTCAATAAGGTTTGCTAACTTAAAACAATTAGGTTGTCTCTATGCTATATTTTGTTTTCCTCATAACAGTTACCTGTTGATTTTGTGCAGTATCCATTCACTCATTTTCTGATAATACTATTTTCATTTCCTTTTTGGGCAACACTCCTTCTACAACATTTCTCAGTCCAATGTGTCCTCTGAAAGTGGGAGAACAGCTTTCCTTTGGCTGTAATAATTGGTTCAGGGATGGGCATGTACTTCATAACTGTATTTTTGCTACTGTTAATGAATCATAATATAAATATCTGTGTTCTCCATGGTCTTAGGTAACCCTGGTAGCGGTTCAACCTGTGGGTTCCAACCCACTACTGTAAAGCCTAAGACCATCAAAAAATACAGATATTTACATTACAATTCATTAACAGTAGCAAAATTACATTTATGAAGTAGCAACGAAAATAATTTTATGGTTGGGGGTCACCACAACATGAGGAACTGTATTAAGTTTACGTATGAGAAAGGCTGAGAACCACTGAACTATGCAATCATTCAGATTTAACCCCCACCTTAAATCAGATTCTCCTAGACAGGGCCTTTTAACATGGCCCTTCATCTCCAGATCTTCTCACTGTTCCTGAATACTGGTGCTCAGCATGTGTTGCTTTGCCTTATCTTGACCTGTAGCATCTTTCAGTAAACAGAGCACCATTAACATCACTTTGTGAAACCCCTTAAAGCACAGAACAATGATAAACTGTGAGATATATGCTGTGAGATATATGCCCCCCACCCATGATGGCAAAATTTTTTACCTATAGTTGGAGTAATAATTTCATTTATATGAACATAATAGAACTTCATTCTTAAAAATAAAATGATTCCGTTTATTTTCCTTGGTTTACTAGTGGCATTCACTTTAATTAATTGCTCCATTGAGTAGTTCATAGAAGTGTAAAAAAAAATTGTTTAAACTTTCATTAACGAAAGCTTAGATACTTCCTGGTGTGTGCTCTTTACAGGGATTTTAAACAAAGCAAAACCAAACCAAAAGCATATTCTTATAGCTCTGTTTCTCCAATATACTAAACTCAGTGAACTGGATTTTAAAAATTTCTATTTCAAATTTGTGAATGACATCATCATACCCATGATGAGAGGAAAGGGTTAAGAGCAAGTTTAAAAAAACTACCTTTATTTTTTATTTCGTTTTCAGTTACATACTTTTAAACAGGGATGTGTTTCATTATTCAGACATTCAGGCAATGTTGACTCATTAGTGTTGACAGAAAAGAAGCATAAAAATGCAAAACGTTGTTGGCTTAACCTGAACATATCTGCATTACCTATTACTGACCAGTCTGTGTTGCCAAAAGATTTATTCCTTGGCATTAAAATGGAGCAATTAAAAATATTGCTAAAAAGCAAATGTGTACACACTGGTCTTTGCAGCAAATAAGGGTATTTATACTTTAAAATATTTTAAGTCCATAATTGGATTAATATACACACCTTCTTATGTATAAGGAGTTCAGATCATATAAACACTGTACAGTCCAAAAACCCTACTGAGAATAAAACTAAATAGGCTTATGATAAGAAATACAGATATCGCATGTATTTACAAGTATCAGAGACACACATATTTGGTCAAATACTGTAAAGAAAGAAGTGGTTTCACATTATAATGGCCAAAACATCCATCTACCTTGCTCAAAGCAAACAAAAATAATAACTCAGTATGTGACTCCTGCAGTTTAAGACACCATGACAGTATACAAATAGATAGAATGGAAACTGATGACCAAATTATACAGCAAATGTTTCCTAGGCTGAGTGTAGGTCTTTAAAAGCAAAAACTTAAAAATATCTTCATAGGATTCAGAACAACAATGATAAACAACGTCCAGATTTGCAGTATTCATATGGGTGCCTAATTCATCAAAAACAATGCATTGAACTTTTGGCTAATGAGAAAAATAAATTACAAAGTACAATTAAATCCCTATAAATGCAATAATGAAGTCAAAAATGTAGATTTATTTACTTTAATTACACATTTTAAATGTTACCTTGAGACAATAAAAATAAATAAGCGTGCCTGGAGGCTCGCAATTAAAGACAAAGGGGTTGCAAGGAAGGAGGAAGTAACAATTTGATAAACAAAAAATGAATATGAGATTTGAACAACATAATTCTTCCTAGCCATCTTTTTGTTTTAAATCTTCTTGAAAATCCTGGCTGGAAGGATGTGACAAAAGAATACCTGCCTTGATGGCTTAAAACAAAGCATACTTGAAAAAATGGAATGGGTTTCCTTTTTTACAGAACTGTAACTTTGTTCATACGCAGGCACTTTAACAGACTATGGAGGCAAAGCACCTGACCCATCCTCTCCAAACTACTTTTCAATCATCAAAATGAGGCTAAAACGTCAGAAAACTCCAGAGAGCCAGCAAAGTGGAATACAAGAGACTAATGTGTACAGAGGGCAATAAAGTGACCCAGTTTTTATTGCTGGGGATCTTTTTTATCAAAAAGCAAATAATTAACAAACAGACACCATTGAGTGGCACATTCAAAGTTTCCTGCTTAAGGGAGAATGTAATCATTCAGCAGTGGGTTTCAATGGGATCCCCTTTAACTTTAACATTATACATTGCAATGAGATTCACATTTATTTCTTCTCCTTAGTGTATTTAAAAAAAAAAAAAAAAAAAAACTCCCACATATCTCACTTCTCAAAGTATTCATCTCTTGCTGTCTAACACACATTATCTGGAAGCATAAAGTTACATTATACAAATGATGTATTTTTAAAAATAAGTGCTTTTGCCACTTCAGCATCACTGTACTTCACACAGTGGTGCCACGAAAGCAAAGCTCAACCTTGGCCAGGTAGCTCAGCTGGTTAGAGCATTGTCAAAATATGCCAAGGTTGCAGGTTCGATCCCCAGTCAGGGCACAAACAAGAATCAACCAATGACTGCATAAATAAGTGGAACAAGTCAATGCTTCTTTCTCCTTCCCTCTCTCTCTCTCAAAACAATAAATAATTTAAAAAAATAAAAAAAAAGCAGAACTCGTATTTACCACATTACTTGTTATTCATTTTACAACTACCATCTGCCAAACCCATAGAGCTTTTTCCTCAGTACCTCTGGGCAGTGACTGTACCATGATTTCAAAGCGAATTTTAGTATGACTCACAAATAGCAGTACCATCAATAATACTGATATCAATGCAGATGTCACACCAACAATGAACTTCTCAAGAATTAACTTCTTTAAATATTTGGGCAACTCCATTTTCTGTGTTGTGTTATCCACTGGGTAAAAAATTCCATTTGATTATGCTCTTACAGGAGTTATAAAAGACCAGATCAGGTATGTAACTGGTTGACATTTAAGATACTGTACTGCTTTCCGTGGCAGGAGGAGAGCTTCTGAAAATGTTCTCTAGGACTGTTTTTACCAATCCTACCTCATTGGTCCATTCCATTCACTGATGGGCAAAGCACTCATGTTTTGACAAAACTTTAAAGCTTCCATAAAAGTTAAATTAGAAAAAATAAAATGTAAATGTAAGACAACCACACAATGAAGTATGAAAGTATGACATTTTTGTGTCTAAGAGTGAGTTCTTGAAAACATATGTGGTCACTACAGAGATGATTTTCATCACAAGACAGAAGATGAACACGCAAGTAACTCCCCCTGATCTGCCTGTGTCCAGAGTCACTTGTGGCGCTGTATGGTTTTCCTTTTCCTTCGTTTGAAAAAACAGCAGCACCTGCAGATGGAAGAAAACACCTTTTAATTATAAAAGTAATGAAATGTCACAAAGTAAGGCTGACTCTAATCATATTAATTTAAATGGTCGTAAAAAGCAATAGGCTAGTGCAAGATGAACAGTGAACATGCCAGTGAAGCATAGATATTAGTGTACTATGGCAGAATTATTGCTGTTGTTTTATCAGCGTGCCTTTTAAAACAAGCAAGACAATCTAAGCAACAGTAAAAGGAGTCACTAAATTGAAAAGGCTTTGTACAAAGACCAATTGGGAGCAAAGGGGTTCTGAATCCTAACTGGCCCACTGTAGTATTATTTCGGATACTGGCTTTGGCATGCTTTTATGCAATTCACCTTGTGGATTCTCTCCCTTTCTTCCTGGTATTTATACATGATTGTTGAAATCATTGTTAGAAAAACAATAATGACCCTACTATTGGGGATTTTGTTTTCATTAAGAATTTGTTTCAATTGCAAAAAAAGAAAAAGAAACATCTAAAATATGCTCTTCAGCAAACATTTTCCATCACACAAACTGGAAGAGAGAAAACATACAAAATAAAGTAAGAATGTCAACTGGCACTTTTTAATTCTTTTAGGGTTAAAGAAGGTGAAGTGTACCTGTTATTTTAATTAAGGTAAGAATTATAATTAACATTTAAAATAGCACAATCAGTGTGATTCAGTTTTGTATTTGAAAAATGATTCAGTTTTATAGTCTGTGAAGGAAATATTGTACTGTTTTTTATTCTTAGGCAAAAATATCTAGAGATGTTCCCTGAGAGAACTACCTTTCCTGAGGATAAATTTTCCTAGTGCAACCCATGTCAGGCAATACTAGGCTGACAGGAACTGAAGGTCCATGAGAATGAGAATCACTGGTCAGCAATCAACAAAACAACACACATATATATGTGTATATATCACATATACATGAATATATGTACACACATACACATATATAGTGTCCTCAAAAATATATACACAAATTTTGAGCATTTATAAAAAGTGTTTATTAAAATACATTTCATTTTCAAAATTGAGCTATCAGCTGGTAAAGTGTGTGTGTGTACACACACACACACACACACACACACACACACTTATATCCCAAAAAAGTCTGGCATTCCTTTTAAATAAAGGTCTAGTTTTCCTCTCCCACGCTTAAAAAAATTCAATCTATCCAATCTATGGGAATATAAAGATGACAGGCACTACTAATGTAATACATGTTTTAATGAATAAATTCAAGTCATAGATTTTCGTGCTTGTATTATCAATTCACCTTGCTTGCTTTATTTTTCCAGTACTATTAATCTCCTTTCAGTTCTGAGAGTTGAGTTCTTCTTACCTCTTAGATAATCCTTTCCTTCAACTGTGTAAGAATTATTGATCACCAAAAAAATTTCCCAAATTTATTTCAGATTAAATAAGATTTTCAAATTAATTATAATTATACAAAAATTTTAAATTCAAAAGCAATATAAAGAAGACATCTATTTTTCTGAAAGAAATCCTACTAGAGTATACCCTTGAAATAGATTTGCAAAAGTAAAGTTGGCATGCCATTAAACTTACTACCACTAGAGGGCAGCATTGCCTTATAGGATATTATTACATTCCAAATAGAATCAAAAGAAGAAAATTGCTATTTAACTTGTCACTGATTTCTTAAAGATATTACCAAAACAGCTGATTTATAGTCTTTGTGATTAAGAGGTTAGGTATCATCTCAATTATCTCCTGTCCCTAAGCAATGAGCCTAAAACACACTGTTTCCATACCATCACTCATGACTGTTTTATTTTCCTGTCAGTACTTAGTGCTAATAACCTAAATGCATTTCATGTCTTTATTATCTGCATCCACATCGATGTAAGCTTCATAAGGTCTTGATTACAGATACATATCACAAATGGGCACAAAATTGTTACTCACTAAATATTACTGAATAAAAAAAGGATATGCCTCATAAACACAACTCCTAGAAAAAGAATCTGGTCAATTATATAGCATGTTCTAAAGCTAGAGTTTTCACCCATGGGCTTGAGACCCAGTGAGAACTCATACAATGCAGATTTTAGGGCCTGTGGATGTTTTTCTGGGAAAAGAATGGCTTGCCCCATATTCTTAAAGGAGTCTGAATCTCAAGAAGCACTGCTCTCTAGATGCAGCTGCTCAGACCCCACTCCTGCTTCTCCATTTCCAATGAGGCCTTGGTTTGGGTGCTCAGGGCTGACCACTGGAGATACTGAGTGGACACCATGCCATCAGTTTATGAGTGCAGGCAAAGAAGTAAAAAGAGACAATGTTTTTTTAACATGTGGTACAGTGGAAAGGGGGAAAATAGCTATTGGTAATAACTCTAAATAATAGCAGATTCCAGGATTTAGTACATACATTAGTTCTCACAGATGATGTGAGCAAGTTATTTTTATCAATAAATTCAACTACCTGTTCTTAGAAAATTTACATCTTTAAAATGTTAAAATATCTTTTCTGTCCTTGCTGCTCAGTGACTACAATTTCTTCTTTTTAAAAAATATATTTTTATTGATTTTTTTACAGAGAGGAAGGGAAAGGGAGAGTTAGAAACATCGATGAGAGAGAAACATCAATCAGCTGCCTCCTGCACACCCCTACTGGGGATGTGCCCACAACCAAGGTACATGCCCTTGACTGGAATCGAACCTGGGACCCTTCAGTCCACAGGCTGACGCTCTATCCACTGAGCCAAACCGGTTTTGGCTACAATTTCTTATATATTAGGTCATACCTCACTTGGAGTCTCTTAAGATATAGACTATCAACAACACTTAAGAGAAGCTGATTAAGCTAACCAGACATTTAAATCATGTTCTGTCAATGCTTCCCTATTTCTTGGCTCTTTCTTGATTATTCCTCATGCAGTTCCAGTAAGACAGTATACTCTCACAAGTCAGATTCAAACACGATAATTTGGTAGCCAATATAAAAGCTTTGAAGTCACATCTTTACTCTTAAATCCTTTGGAGATAAATGTTAATTCCTGCTCCTAATGAATTCAAAGGTTGTTGCTTTAAATACTGTTTGGGTAGGAAACAAGGACTATCATGACTCAAAGTCCTAAAATATGTAGAAAACATACTGGTAAGGGCCAAGACTTTGCTTACTGACATTACACCACCATTTCCTCTTTAGTCATTGCCTTTTCCTTCATCTAGAATTGGGCTTGTTTTCTTAGATTATGTCATATATTTTCTTTCTCACAGATATACCTAGAAACATGTTTCTCCATTTGGATGTCAAGTTCTTCTGGGTCCCTCTTACAATGACTCCCTGGCTCATCCTTTGGCTGAGACTGTTGGCAACCTACCATACAGTTAGGATGCTGGAACCTAACCTCTGCTCATTGGGTAGAGCTGATGAGAATACAGAAAATACTTTTTATAGCATAATTCTTTGATAAAAGATTTTCCCCCTAAAATGTATACCTGATACATTTTAGTATCTCTGATCTCTTGATTTTTAAATTATAAACTATTTAGTTAGCCAAGAAGAGTTTTAGATCAGAGAGCAAGAACATCCACAAACTATTCTAACTAGAAACCTGCATACCTATCCTCATCTTTAATTTCTTCCTCTCCATCCATATGCAATTAGTCCCTCAAGTCTGAAATGACTTTCAAAAACATCCCATTCTTTTATGCTGGCTTAGTTTGGAACACTGTATCTCCATCATTGCTAAGAGCCTTTTAACTGACTTCCCAGTCTAAGTCTCCCTCTCTCTAATATGCCATCGTTAGGTGTATAGTTGTGAGGACGCAAAACAGAGTTCACTCTTGTATTATTATTTATTAATTACCATATTGTTTTCCATACAAACAGCTGTAAGTCTACTTTTGCCCACCATGTATGGCACCCTTTCCTCTGAAATCTCAGTAATGCCTCTACAGAATCTATGGCAGTAAGTCCGCACAGCTCTTAAATTTGGTTCCAACCTATTTTCATTCTCCTCTCAGTCTCATCATCCCTGAGGTTTCCTTTCCAGGCAGCCTACACTGTGCAAGGAAGGAAGGTTTTCTACAATCTGATGAATCCCAGGAAGTGACATAAGCCTCAAAACTGTTGCCAAAATTATTTCCTAAAATTCAATCTGATTATACCATTTCTTGGCTTAAAACACACAGCTTTCATTGCTGTGCTGAGAAAGATAATGTTCAATTTTTTTTTTTAACCTGGCCACTAAGTCCCTTTGAGATTGGACACTTAGCATGTCCATCCTTGTTCCCATTAAAGCACTCACACATTATACAGCCTCATGGGTTACTCCTTGCTCAACCTTTTCTCTCTATCACCCATCAACTTTGCCAAACCATACTTACCTTTTTAAAAAATATATATTTTTTTATTGATTTTTTACAAAAAGGAAGGGAGAGGGAAAGAGAGTTAGAAACATCAATGAGCAGAAGCATTGATCATCTGCCTCCTGCACACCCCCTACTGGGGATGTTCCTGCAACCAAGGTACATGCCCTTGACGGAATCGAACCTGGGACCCTTCAGTCCCCAGGCCAAAGCTCTATCCAGTGAGCCAAACCGACTAGGGCATACTTATCTTTGAGAACCAGTGCAAGTATATCTTTACCACTAAAGACTTCTCCATCTTCCCAGCTAGAAGTGAGTACCCTAGTCTCTGAACTTCAACAACACTGTATCCTACATAGTGCAAATCCTGTAACTCCTGTACTAGACCAATGATTCTCAACACTAGCTATTCCTTAGAATCAGTTTTGAAGCTTTTTAAAAATACTGGTAACCAGACCCCACCACAGAGCAATTAAATCAGAAATGCTGATAGTGCAGCCTAAGTATTATCTTATTGTTAAAACTCCCCAGAAGATTATGAGATGAAGCCAGAGTATAGAATCACCATGTAAAAGTACTTGGGATAGTTCTATCTTCTTTAATGGAGGCCTTAATTTCTCATCATAATCATATTACCAAACACAAAATAACTGCTCAGTAAATGCTAGAAAGGGGAAAGAAAGAGGAACAAAGAAAAAGATGCTTTCATACTGCTTAAAAACTTGATAAATAAGCTAAAGAAAGCCTTTTTTAATTCCTGGAAGGAATGATGAGAGTGCTATTCTTTATGTCACCTGCCTTGAAAAAAAATTCTTAGCTACAGTAAAAAAGGCAAAACCTTGTTACTAATGAAGGATTCCCTTTATATCACGAGAAATAGAATACTTTCAATCATTCAAAAATCATATATTTATCTCATGAGGTACTATTCGAGGAAACTTGAAATTCTAAAATGTCCAATGTAAAATACATTCTAATTAATGAGATGCAATGAAAGGGATCTCTGTCAATCACAGGTAAAAAGAAAGAGAGGAAGTCAGAAACAAATTCTGAAAAAGAATCTAAGTAGGTTCCTTCACCAATAATAAAATGGTGAAAGAGAGAAGCATAAGTTGCAATTAGGAAAAAGAAATCATGATTACATTTCTGAATCACAGACTAAAAATAATGAGAACTGCAATAGTAAACTTACAGAAATGTAACCCTGATGAAAGGAAAGACAAAGTTTTATGTGTTTAGTTTTCAACTAGTGAAGGGTTAGGAAAGTTCTAAAGCTTTCTGTAACCTATCTAGAACAAAGCTTTACTGAAATGATGGATTGACATTCATTTTTTAAAAATAACTGCTCTATTAAGATATAATTCACATATCATAAAATTCACCCTTTTAAAATGTATGATTCAGTGGTTTTTTCAACAGTACAGCAATAATCATCACTATCTAACTTCAAGACATTTTCATCACCCTAAAGGAAACCACACTGCCGATTAGCAGCCACTCCTAAACTCCTCTTCCCTGCCCTAGGCAACCACCGTCTACTTCCTGTCTCTATATATCTGCTTATTCTGAAAATTTCATCTAAATGGAATTATATAATATGTGGCCTTTGTGTTTACTTCTTTCACTTAGCATAATGTTTCCAATTTTAGTTTTTATACTGTTAACTAATAGTCCATTCTATGGATATACCACAGTATTTATAGTTAATTATCCTATATAATAAAAGCCCAGCAACTAAATGGGCCAAACAACCAGAACGACCAGTTGACCAGTCACTATGACACACACTGACCACCAGGGGCACACGCTCAATACAGGAGCTCTCCCACACAGGCCACTCCCCCACTAATGCACAAATCCCATGCACTGGGCCTCTAGTTTAGTATTAATTTATTAAGGCATGCTGTTTTAGACACGGGAGATCTAAAGATGAAAACAGTCTTGTTTGCAAGAAATTCAAGAAGTTTCAGGAGGTGGGAAATGGATAAAGACAATAGTATATTGATGACAGAATGGAACCAATAGAATATAGGCTTCAGAATGGAAAAATGGAGCTGGGAAAGCCAGGCAGGGGCCATACTATGAAAGGTATGACAGGCCTTGGTGCCATGATGTTCCAAGCACCATAGAACCTTTCCTTTAGGAATAACCTTCCCACAATGTACTTCCTTTTTCTCTCATCTTCCAACACCAACATAAAGAAACCCAAATCCATAAACATCCACACCCAACTCAACTAATTCAATTACATGTCACTCTTCAAAGCCCCTTCCATAAAGCATTCTCTGATCATCCTGTCAGTAAATAATCATTCTCTTTATACCTTTTCCATAGCATTTAGTCATATACTGATGTATGCTAATACAAATGCAATCTTTCTGACTAATGTGTACTCTACTTAAGGGCAAGCGTGATACCAGATATTTCTCAAATCCAAGTATTGTAATTGTTGAAGGAATAAATGAAAAAAATACATATAATAGCCTTGGCTGATAGCAGGTATCTAGGAAGATATCAACAGAGAAACAGCCAGTTTCAGTGAAGAGTAGTGAGTATGGAAGTAAAACTATGGGACAAGGATAGAAGAAGCACAGCCTGGCAAGAGGGCTAATGAGAAAGACCACAGGCAACTGGAAGAGAAGAGATGAACCAGGATGATAATAACTACTGATTGCCTGCTATATGCCAGACAAAATACCAGTGTTTTATCACATTTAACTTTCTCAATCCTATGAGGTAGATACTATTAGCCTCAATAGAGGCCCAGTGCATGAATTCACACATGAATTCATGCAACCAGGGCTGGGCTTGTTGGGATGAGGAGATGGCAGGAGGTTGGCCAGCTGGCCTACCCCAATCAGGGCCCAATGTGGGCCCAATCAGGGCTTAGCCGGTGGGTGGAAGGTGTCTTGGGCTAGTGGCCAGTGGGCCCTATCCCCAAATGAGGTAAGGGGTGCCAACTGGGTGGCCAGTGGCCCGGGGGAAGAGCCATGGGTGGTTGGCTGGCCGGCCCTGCCCGTTGGGATGAGGGGGGAGATCTGGGGTGAGGTTGGGCAGGGGGAGGGGCTGCAGGAGGTTGGCTGGCCAGCCCCTCCCCCTATTGGGGTAGGGGGTACAATCAGTGGTGAACCAGCCAGGGGGAAAGGGCTGCATGCTTATCGTGGTGGGGCAAGCTGATCGGGCACAGGGCTGGCCTGGGTGAAAGGAGAGGGCATTTGGCCATAGGCCTGCTCTTGATCAGAGTGGGAGAGTCCGATCAGGAGCAGGCAGGCAGCGGGGAGGGGCCTCGAGGTTGGCCAGCTGGCCCCACCCCCTGATCGGCTGCTTGGCTGGCCACAATGGTGTCATAGCAACACTCAGTATGGCTGTTACAGTTGCTGGCTTTTTATATAGAGAGATTTGACAGAAAAAGAAACAAGACTGAAGAAGGTAACAAAGTGGCAGTGGTAGGATTCTACAACCTGTCTAACTGCAAAGGACTTGTGCATTCTAAATGGCCATGCTACAACCCTACTTCTATAACTGTACTTAGACTGCACACATGAGCATAAACTATTGTTTTTATTTCTGACATAAAAATGCACAAGGATGTAGTTGACTAATTATATCCTGGAATCCACTAAACCAAGTCATACCATCAATAAAGCCCATAGCCAAAAGTGATTAAAATGGGTACTTAATCATTTTTCTTTAAAAAGAAATATCTACAACCTTGGCCAGGGTGGCTCAGTTGGCTGGGCATTGTTCCCAGCACCAAAAGATTGACGGTTTGATTCCCAGTCAGGGCACATGCCTGGGTTGCAGATTTGATCCCTACTGGGGGAGGGGCATAATGCTGGAGGCAGCTAATAAATGTTTTGCTCTCACAACATTCTCTCCCTTCCTCTCTCTAAAAATCAATAAACATTCTTAAAAAAAAAAAATCCACATAAATTTCCTCATCTTGCAGCTAGCAAAAGAGAATTATTTTGGAAATTATGTAAGGTTTGCTTTGGATATGAATAGAACTTCCCAAAATTTATTAATCTAAGAAGCAACTTTCTGTATTAATTCCAAGGTTGATTCAAAAATTGTCCTGAAACTGAGAGGGGCATTTGAAACACAGCATAACAACTAAAGGCAAAGGTTAGCAATAGTTATATTCAAAATGACCTCAACTGATAGAAACATCATCTTTTATATTTTCTGAAATTAGTAGAAAATAATTATATGATGATTTTTCATAACACTCTTATCACATAGTTTATCATGAAATTTATCAATGCATATCATATGTTAACAGTAGCAATATTATTAGTTAGTAAGTGAAATACTGTTTTAGTAATAGTATTGAGGTTGGGGTAAGGGGTTTACTATATGTATTTAATAATCACAAACAGGAAAAAAGAAAGCTTATCACAAAAGCCTATCTTTCTATCTAAAATAGCAAATAAAGCCTCTGTGTTGTAAAACAAATACACAAACACAAGCAGGGCTGGTGTATCTATTCAATTAAAAAGTGCACCCAAATCTATGTTACTTGAAGCAAAAGTTGCAGCAGGCAAAAGAGCTCCTCAAACAATGACTTCTTGCTTTTAAGAGCTAATGTAAATGGTATCAAATACTTTTGAACAACTTTTACAAATTATAATGTCTATGTTGAAAGGTATGTTTTTAAAAAACACAACATGGTGCTAAAAATCTTTAAAATTACAGACAACGGAGCTATTTCTGCCTGCCTACACTTAGGAACTCACCACATGTTCAACACTTTCTGGCAGCTATACACACACATAAAAAAAAAAAATACAAGAAAAAAAGAGAGAGAGAAAGAGAGAGATCATCAGAAACAGCCCACATTGAAATTATCACACTGTTTTTCAAGCTTAATTTTTCCCCAGGTAGCATTTTAATTTAAATTCACAAAACACTAAGTTAAAACTAATATTAATGCATGCAACATACTATAAAATTTAAAAAATTTATTCTTATGCTTAAAGAAAAATGAGAATCTATAATATAGCAATAATTTTCAAACATCAACACTAGTAAAAATATGCTACTGATTCTAAATAAAAATTTGAGCATAGTTTTTAAGTAGCTATTTTGTATTAAAATATATACTGAAATAGCACAATTCTAAAGTGATTAAAATAAACATGTCACTTATTTTAGAGGCACCTATTCCTTGAAAAAATATTCCTAAAATAATTGTACATGACTATCAACACTATCAATGTTAGACATGCATAATTTCAGAACAAAAAGTTACTCAAACAAGCAAAACGAATACATACTTGGTTTCATCCATCACTTCTACTTCCGTAGGGGCTGTGATGGGTGCATTTGAACGTCCTGCAGTAGGGTCATCTGTGTTTAACTCTCCATTTGTAGAACTTACAACCTGCAAAAACAAGCAAACAAAATTATATATGTACAAAGTAACAGGTTATACAAGGATAAACATAATTCTGCTTAAAATACTTAAATTAGAAAGTTAATATGAGGAACATAAAACAATATGTAGTTGTTCATAACTGAACATGGTAATAGACCTAGCATTTTAGTAAAGGTCAAGGTTTTCCAATATTTGCTTTTCAACTTCCTTATCATTTGAAATTTCTGTCTTGTCTCCTTCCTTCCAATTTTTAAAACTACATCCTACATTTCTCTCTCTCTTCCTTCTTATATGCTCACTCTTTTGGTACCTTGCTTCATCATGAATTACATCCCTTGCAAACTTCAATAATGCTTCTTTCAATGAATCCTTCATTTCAATGTAATCATGCTCAGGTCTCTCTCTCATAATGCCCATCATTGACCCAGTTGTGGAAGCCCAAATCCAGGAGATATTATGATTCCTCTCTTTGACTGAAAGGCGTATCAAATTCATCAGCAAGTCCTATTGTATCCTCCCCAGAAATAACATTCAAAATCTAGTTCAGTTCTCCTCGCCTTATTACTAAGATTTCAGTCCAAGCCACCAATATATCTTGTGTGAATAAGGGCAAAAATCTATTAACCAGCCTTCTGCTTTTACTTGTATCCCCTCCCCCATTAATGTATTTTCCACACAACAGCCAGAGTGTACCTTTTAAGATGTAAATTAGGTCATGTATAATTACCTGCTTAAGAATCTTCAAGTGCCTGGCATCCCACTTCATTTAGAATAAAGATCCATGCTCTTTATACCACTTTATATAGCCCTATAATAAAAGATCTGAGCCATGACTACCTCTGACATCATACCACTTTCCCCTTAGCTCAATAGCCTCCTTCTAATATTGTCAAGCATATCCCTACTCTAAGGCAGGGCTTATCTGTTCTCACTGCCTCAATTCCCTTCCTGCTTATTTGCCATCTTATCTTTTAGATCCTCAGATAATGGCTCTAAAATAGGCTTTTTTATCATACAATCTAAAACTTCCATGCAGACACTCTCTTACATATTATATCCTATTTTTAACTCTTTGTGTAACATTTATCCATGTTGATGTTTTTCTGATTGATTTTGTTTCTTGACAACCACATCCACCTCCATTAAAATTAAACTCTGTAACAGCAAGAACCTTGTGTTATTTCCTATTATATCTCTTTTAAATTATCTGGCATCAAGCAGGTGCTCAATAAATATTTGTTGAAATAAATGCAAATCCTAAAACAAGATAAAAACTGCAACAAAACTCCCAAATTTTCTTGATCCTACAAATTCACCATACTGTACTACTTCTTAACGTCCCCCAAATTTCTTGAAAACAAGTCTTAAATTTCCATTTCCATTTTTAGAAAATTTTCCCATTCACTTATTCCTTAACTCCTTGCACTATATATTCCGCCCCTATACCAGAACTCAGAGTTTTCTTGCACAATATCTAGAAAATATATTCAGTGGTCTTTGTCAATTCTCATTTTCCTGTATATTTTTATCACTTGGCACTAGCTGGAGACTGTGGAATAAGATGGGTCTAGATGCAAAACCTAGCTCTGCCACTTATCAGCTACTTGACTCTGGGGAAAATATCCTATCTTACTAAACCTCAGTGTGCTCAACTATGAAATTGGAAACAGTAGTGTCTATTTAGCAAGGCTGCTTAAGGACGAAATGAAATCGGTATATAAAGTACAGTGACTGGCATGTAGTAAAGCTCAATAATTGGTGGCCATCATTATTACTGTCAGTTCTACCTATAATGATGACTTCAACTATCACCTCTCAGAAAGAATTCCCTGAGCCTGAAAAAGTTTGCCACTTCAAATTCAGTATTTACAAAACCAAACTTATCATAATCTCTTGAATTTGCTACCCTTCCTATGTTTCCATCTTCCCAAACCTCCAAGCTCAAAATCTAAGAATCAGCTTTGATGATTCCCTTTGATCTCTTTATGAGGAAAAAAAATATGCTAACATATCAGAGGTACGGCTGATGACTAGACTTGAGTACTTTTTACCGAACCCCGTATTTCTGAAATTTAATTCAAAAGTTCTCACTCAGAAGCTACAACATGCCAGGCATTGTTCTAAGAAATTGGAATAACATAGTTAACAAGACAGACAAACACTCCCAGCTATTGTGGAACTCATTTTCTAGTGTAAAGAACAGGTCCCTCTCTCCCCAACTTTAAGTAACTAGAAATCAACCAATATACCTGGATTAATTCGGAATTATGGAAATTCCGTTTCCTATATCCTATGTGGAACATGTACTTAGAAATGAACTCTGCAGCAGTATTTGTATCTACAGCTGAAAACACACAAAACTTGCTTGGTCATCTTTAGAGCCAGCCTAAGGATGGATTTCTGTATGTAAAAGTCTGCCTCTCTGCTTCTGGAGTACCTGTTTCCTCTTTTCTGTAATTTTACTGAGTTCTGTGTTGATTTTTTTCTCTTTATTTTTCTCTCCTTCTGAAATATTTTAAAATAAT
This sequence comes from Lasiurus cinereus, assembly GCA_011751065.1. Classification (NCBI taxonomy): domain Eukaryota; kingdom Metazoa; phylum Chordata; class Mammalia; order Chiroptera; family Vespertilionidae; genus Lasiurus; species Lasiurus cinereus. The sequence continues at coordinate 4,556,864 of JAAGEH010002531.1, forward strand.
TACTTGCTCTAATTTCAAGCATAATTTGGTTCTTTATTCTTAATTTTTTAAATGCCAGAGCCCTACATTGAATTGGAAAGGAACTAGAAAACAGAATTCTTATACTTTTTGGATTCCCCGCTACCTTTAACTAGCAGAGTGCCTTGCATGCACTAGATAATCAAGACAGTGCATTAAACAATTTCCATTGTTCTTCCCCTCGGCATAATACTCAACAGATTTATTTTCTTCCTTTTACTCATTGACCTTAAAGGGACCCAACCTCAAATTATGAACAGCTCTTCTAACATGCCTTCCCTTATTTAAGCAGCATAATTGAAAATTTGGAACTCAGGTGTTCTAAATTTCCAGCAAAGAGCAACTACATATGTACTATTATCTATATATATATATATATAAAAGCCAAGTGACCAGAACGGACGGCAGAACAACAAGAACCAGAAGGGCTGGTCACTATGATGTCCACTGCAGCAGCCCACCTGCCCAATGGGGGCCCAGATTGGCTCCTCCCAACCTCCCTTGCCCCAGATTGTCCTCCCACCCCGATCAGGGGCAGGACCAGCCAATCCATTGCCCACAGCTCTTCCCCTGGCCAGTGCTGCACCCAATCAGCCCCCCATTCTGATCGGGGGCAGGACTAGAAACTCAACCTCCCGCATTCCCTCTCCCCCTCCTGCCCAGCCTGGATAGGACCCCATCAGGGTGGGGCAACCAGGCCCCACCCTGCACAATTTCATGCACTGGGCCTCTAGTAATTATAGTAATTATATAATCTGATTTACTTCAGTTCACACAAAGTTATGCCTAACTTTAATAAACTTTATTTTACTGAAATGTTTCAAATCTCATTTTACCTGACTGACCAGAACCAGATGTAAGAGAAGTAACATCTTCCTTTATGTAATATTTAAATGTAAATTTTCCCAGGTTTCCCAGATTCCTTAACCCTCTGAATGAAGGCCAATATCCCAGGGTCAGAACAGAATCAATGTGGTAACAAAGTCCTATAAAGTTGGCTACTTAACACCAGTTACTTGTGAGTGTATAATAGCATCAAAATTGTTTTCACTTAAGCAAACTAGTGGTCTTTTGGGAAATGGATTTACAAAGAAGAAACAAAGACAATATTATAAACTAGAAGCCCAGTGCACAAAATTCATGCAATTGGAAGGTAGGGGTCCCTTCAGCCCAGCCTGTGCCCTCTCACAGTCTGGGAGCCCTCAGGGGATGTCCAACTGACAGCTTAGGCCCACTCCTCCCACCACTGCTGCTGCACTCCCCAGCCATGAGCCTGGCTTCTGGCTGAGCGACACTCCCCCTGTGGGAGCGCACTAACAACCAGGGGCAGCTTCTGCATTGAGCATCTGCCCCCTCATGGTCAGTGTGCATCATAGTGACCAGACGTTCTGCCCTAAGTCCGCCTTAAGTCAGTTTGCATATTAGGCTTTCAACCGAACAGCAAAATGACCAGTCGCTATGACAAGCACTGATCACCAGGGGGCAGATGCTCAACAAAGGAGCTGCCCCTAGCCCATAAGCCCCAAGCCAAGGCAGGTGCCAGCAGGAGGGCCCCCCTCCACCCTACCGGTCACTCCACAGAACAGCCCTAATTGCCAGCCAGGTCTAAGGACTCTACCCATGCTCAAATTTTGTGCACTGGGCCTCTAGTATATAATGTGTCATCATATTCCTAGAAACCTAAATAAAACAAGCAATCAAAAAAAATATTTACAAATTATTTTTATAAGCCAGTTAAGTGACATGTCTAGAATTTTAACTCAAACTGGAGCATAAAAGTCTCTAAAATGTTAGTGTTCATCAGGTTGATTTCTTTAATGAAAGTTTGTATAAAAATGACAGAAGCTTTGAGGTTTGACATTTGAAAAATGATTCAGGTATTTTATAGGGTTTTTTGGTTCTTGTTCTCAAATTTTCAGATATTCCCATTCTAATAAGAAACTTAGTGCAGTTCTTATTTTAAGAGATTAAAGAAAAAAAAAGGGGGGGGGGGACGCAACCAGACTACAGTTTTCCTATTAGAACATCAGAGTTTAAGGAAAGGGTAGGGAAACAACCTGCAACTAAGTGTGGGAGATAAATGATGACTCACTTAATGGCTGCTTGCCCAATCTATTTCCAAAAAAAGTCATTCTCACAGACTATGAGTACAAAGATAACACATGGTATCTGTGTAGTCAATGATGGAAAAGGCTAACTAATATACTTTCCAAATGTAATGAATTCATACAAATCATTATAGTATCTTCCTAATTCTATTTGAGTTCTTGTAAGCACGTGATTACCAATATATTCTTTAACCAGATCTCTATCCAAAAATATGTATTAGAAATATTAAAACATTATATATTTTACTTATGAACTCAGCTTTTTCTAAAAGTCATCTATCGCTCTAGCCTGTTTGGCTCAGTAGATAGAATGTCAACCTACAGACTGAAGAGTCCAGGTTCAATTCCAACCAGGGGTATATACTGGGGTTAGAGGTTTGATCCCTAGTAGGAGGGTGTGCAGAAGGCAACCAATCACAGATTCTCACTGATCAGTGATGTTTCTATCTCTCACATCCCTTCCTCTTTGAAATCAATAAAAATATATTTTAAAAAATAAATAAATAAAAAGCATCTTATCTAATAAAGAAGAAATATGCTAATTGGCCCTCACACCTCACAAAATGGCGGTGTCCACAGCCAATAAGGAAGGAATATGTTAAATGACTGCCACACCCTCAAAGAAGGCAGTGCCCACAGCCACAAGATGGTGGTGCCCAGTCTTCCAAGCCCCACCAGGACAGCAGGCATGCAGCAAGGCTGAGCTTGCCCCTAAACGAACCCTGCTGCTCCACATGCCTGCCTCCGGAGTACCCCAGTCCCCTCAAACCCCAAGCCCTCCAGAGCTGGCCTGAGGCTCAGGCAAGCCTCAGATGGTGGCTGCCCAGTTGTTCAGGGCTTTCTGAGGCTCAGGTAACTAGGGCCGGCCAAGGCTTGCGCTGCCAGCAGTGGCAGCAACAGAGATGTGATGGGGCGTCACCTTCTCCTGATCACCAGGTTGCCTCCCACCCCTCAGGACTCCTGAGGAACGCCCCCTCCAGTGCATGAATTTTCAGCACCGGGCCTCTAGTCTATCTATAAACTAACTGGCTGAAGAAACATTAGTTAGCAAATCTGTCTGAGGTAGGGGGTGTCAGATAAAATATAGGACACCCAGTTAAATTTGCATTTCTGATAGAGTAATTTCCAAAGAGTTTATCAAACCTGAGCTAGGGTGCACATGTACTATACAAAACCAACTTTCTTATATACAGTAGGTCCTCAGGTTATGTCAGAGATCCAAACCTACGGCACGATGTAACGCGTATTTTTGCCATAAGTCGGAACACACCTACATCAGTCACATGGAGCACATATCAGCAGTAATGAAGTGAAACAGTAAAAACAAAAATTAAAAGAAAGATAATTCCTGACCTTTATTTGTGGTAAATAAATAATAAATAACATAAAGTACATACATACATCAAAATGGAACTTCTTTAAATAAATAAATGGGAGATGGAAACATAATATTTTAAAAACTATAGCTAGAGTTATAATTGAAATTCTTCATATTCTAACTTACAACCTGAAGGCATGGGACATTCTCATTGTTTTTCAACAAATATAAGCCAAAACAAATTTCCTGTCTAATTTTCACTTATGGAAGAATTAAGCAGAACACAATTTTTTTTTAGTATTCTTATCTTTCAATATGTTACTGTGAATGTTACTATAAAAAACATCAAAATAAATTGGTAATGCTGATTTACCCCAATGATAACTAGACAAGAAATTTCCTAACCAGACCTAATAGAGATGAGCTGGAAATTACTTATGTAATAAAAGCTATAACTACAGTAATCTCTCCTTATCCTCGGTTTTGCTTTCCACCGTCTCAGTTACCAAGGTCTGAAAATATTAAATCGAAAGTTCCAGAAATAAACTATTCAGAGTTTCAAAGTGCTTGCCATTTTGAGTAGCATAAAATCTTGTGCTGTCCTGTGCTGTCTACCTGGGCAATGAACCCTTTTTACCAGCGTATCCACACTGTATTCATTACCCATATACAGTAGCTGTAGTAATATCCCAATGCTTGTGTTCAAGTAACCCTTATTTTATTTAATGGACGTGGCAATTTGAACATGCCAAAGAGAAATTGTAAAGCGCTTATTTTAAGTAAAAAGATGAGTTCAGTACAATACAATATTTTGAGAGAGGTGACATTCACATGACATTTTATTACAGTATAATTATTCTATTTTATTAGTTATGTTGTTAATTTCTTACTGTACCTATTATAAATTAAACTTTATCACAGACCTTTATGTATAGGAAAAAATAGTATATATAGGGTTCAGTATTATCTCAGTTTTAAACATCCCCTAGGGTTTTGGAATGTTTCCCCCTAAATAAGTGGGGGACTATTATTCTCTCCTATCACAACCTCTTTTTTGAAGATTTTAGTATCCTAGAAAACTATGAATAGAAAAATGAATGTTCATATTTGATAGAGAAAACTGAAACTGTTTATTTGAAGTTTTAGAAAGCTCACTATTAACGATTGGCATAATAAAGAACTGAGATGACATCTAATACTCCTCTGACTTTTGACTACATATGTTTTCTTACCATTTCAAGATACACTTTGCTGTTACCATCACCTGTTTTTGTTTCTGAAGATACACTGATTAAAATATCAAACTGTTTATTCATGTTATTCTTTTCTTTTCATCAACAGTGCCTGGCTGCCCAACACACTGGCATCATTATCTTTGAGCATTTGGGAAAAACTCAGAGTCACATTACTCCTTAAATACAAATCAAAGGCTATACAACTACAGAGTTCCAAACAATCAGGAAGTATACTATACCATGTAAAGTATTTTTTCATTAGATAGTGTCCTTAATATTTGTCTTCTTCCCTCTGCTTGCAATTACCTCTCAGCTTTATAAGATCAGGTTTTCAGTTAGCTTTGAGCTCAGTGGAGTTGTGCTATAGTGGAATTAAGAGATTAGCCATAGCTGCTGCCAGTTGTACCCTTTAAAACCTAATTTTGGAGATCCTGATTTGCCAGGTAGAAACATATCAAAAAGGAATAACTGAGCCCTTCCTTTCCCACAGCCTCCATATCCAACTGCATTCTGTCTTCTAATTATCTTTCACGTGCTTTTATTTTCTTCTCATCTCCACTACCCTTTGTTTTCCCTCAGTACAGACTTTGATAGCTATGTCCCTGCCTTACACTTATGTCCCTACAATCTAGTCTCTAGTAACAGAAATCTTTAGAGAACACTATATAATCAAGTTAGTTCCCTATCTAATTCTCCTTATGGCTACCCAATATCCTCAGAATAAAGTCCAAATTAAATAACAAGACCTGTTAGGAGCCTTCATGACTTGTCTCCTGCCTACTTCTCAGTCTTCTTTCTCAACACACACCAGCTTGACTGAATTTTATTTAGTTCTTTAATTTCTCTCTCTCCCTCTCTTAAGTTTTCTCCATTTATCACAATGCTTGTTTATTAGCCTCCCCCACTGACTAAAAATTCCAGGGATAGATACCATATATCAGTCATTCCTCCTTTTATTCAAAAAATCCAGCACAGTGCCTAGACCCTAGTAGACATTTACATGTATACAAGAGGCACAGTGCATGAAATTAGTGCCTGGGGAAGAGGGGAGTGTCCCTTAGCCCAGCCTGCACCCTCTGCAATCTGGGACTCCTCAAGGGATATCCAACTGCTCATTTAGGCCCAAGGATCGGGCCTAAAGGGGCAGCCAGACATCCCTCTCACAATCCAGAACAGCTGGCTCCCAACTGTTTGCCTGCTTGCCTTCCTGATTGCCCCTAACTTTGCCAGCCTGATCACCCCCTAACCACTCCCCTGCCAGCCTGACTGATGCCTAACTGCTCACCTGCCAGCCTGTTTGTCCCTAACTGCCCTCCCCTGTAGGTCTGGGCACCACTAGGTGCCTCCCCTGCAGGCCTAGTGCTCCCCAACTACTCTCACATGCAGGCCTGGGTCCCCCCCAGCTGCCTTTCCCTGCAAGCCCATTTACCCCCAACTTCCCTCCTCTGCCTGCCTGGTCACCCTTAACTGCCCTCTCCTACTGGCTTGATTACCCCCAACTGCCATACCTTGCAGACCTGGTCCTTCCCAGCTGCCCTCCCTGCTGGCCATCTTGTGTCTACATGGCGGCAGCCATCTTGTGTGTTGGAGTGATGGTCAATTTGCATATTACTCTGTTGCATGCCCCCTGGCAACCCAAGCGGAAGCCCTGTTATCTAGGATTTATTTATCTTCTATAATTGAAACTTTGTAGCCTTGAGCAGAGACGAAGGCAGACCAGGGTGTGCAGGAACTTTGGCTTACTCCATCACTGAGGACAACTCAAGCCTCCTGCTCTCTCTAGTCTGTGGCTGCTGCCATTTTTATTGGGATTTATTTATCTTCTATAATTGAAACTTTGTAGCCTTGAGTGGAGGCCTGGGTCAGCCAGGGTATGAAGAAAGCTTGGCTTCCTCCATTGCGGGGAAACCCAAGCCTTCTGCTCACTCCATGGCTGCAGCCATCTTGGTTGGGTTAATTTGCATAGATTCTCCTGAGCGAGTGTGGCTTGTAGATGTAACGGAGTGATGGTTAATTTGCCTATTACTCTTTCATTAGATAGGATATTTGCTAAATAATGAATGGACAGAAACTAAAAATGGTAGGTCTAAATTTTTCAGCCATATTAATTACCCGTGATTCTAAGGAGAGCAAAGAGAGACACACTTGATTCCTCTAGGAGCTTCTCCATAACACATACAAGCCAAGACAGATTCATATTAAAGTCTTTAGATATTTGAATAGTATTCTTAATCTCTTGAGTGGGAAAAATTATCTTATCTAATAAAAGAGTAACATGCAAATTGGTCATCAAATCCAAGACACAAGATGGCTGCCCCCATGTGAACACAAGATGGCCACCACAAGATGGCTGGCAGGGGAGGGCAATTGTGGGAAGGGCAGTTGGGGGGACCAGGCCTACAGTGGAGAACAGTTGGGAGAGACCCAGACCTGCAGGGGGTGGCAGCTGTGGGTGATCAGGCCAGCAGGGAGGGCAGTTGGGGGGGGGGGGGGGGGGTACCAGGCCTGCAGTGGAGGGGAGTTTGCAGGAGAGGGCAGTTGGGGGGACCAGGCCTGCAGGAAGGGCAGTTAGGGGTGACCGTGCCAGCAGAGGAGAGCAGTTGAGGGAGACTAGGCCAGCGAGGGTGGGGGGTAGTTGAGGGGGACCAGGCCTGCAGAGGAAGGCAGTTTGGGGGAATCAGGCCTATAAAGGAGGGCAGTTGGGATAGTCCAGGCCTGCAGATGAAGGCAGTTGGGGGTACCCAGGCCTCCACAGGAGCACAGTTGGAGGGGGGTTCCAGGCCTGCAGGGGAGGAAAATTTGGGGGGGACCCAGACATGCAAGGGAGGGTAGTTGTGGGCAGGAGATCAGGCCAGCAGTGAGGGCAGTTGTGGACAGACCAGGCCTGCAGGGGAGGACAGTTGGAGGGTGGGGGAGACCAGGCCTGCAGGGGAGGGCAGTTAGGAGTGACCAGGCCAGCAAGGGAGGGTAGTTGGGAGGTACCAGGCCTGCAGAGGAGGACATTTAAGGGTGACCAGACTGGCAGGGGAGGGCAGTTAGGAGTGACCAAGCCAGCAGGGGAGGGCAGTTAGGGGCAACTGGGCCAGCTAAGGAGCAGTTAAGCATCGATCAGGCTGACAGTGGAGTGATGAGAGGGTGATCTGACTGGCAGGCAGAAGCAGCTGGGGGCAATCAGGCAGAAGCAAGCGACCGATTGGGAGCCAGCAGTCCTGGATTGTGAGAGGGGATGTCCAACCGTTTAGGCCCGATCCCGGTTGTCGGACATCCTTCAAGGAGTCCCAGATTGGAGAGGGTGCAGGCTGGGCTGAGGGACACTCCTCCCCCCCACCCCCGTGCATGAATTTTGTGCACCAGGCCTCTAGTTAGATAAATAGTCGTATCCTTCTGGTCAATGAATTAGCATGGTCTCACTAAAGAGATAGCATTTGACAATGCTTTCTTTTGGCTGAACCTCTACACTTTGCTTTCCAGAGATGAATTAATCAAGTTTCTTAATTTGTAAAGAAATAGATTATTCTATTCTTTAGCACTGCCTAAGCCCCTGCCTCTATGCTAAATACTTGTTTAAAATAATCTAAGGCACAGAATTTGAACTCAAATCTGACTCCAGAACTTGTGCTCTGAACCACAATGAAATCAACTTGGTAAGCTATATGTCTGACTCATACCACACAGGGTGTAGCAAAAGCAGGTTTATAGTTGTGAGTATGCAAACAGTTCATTCTTAGTTTATTATTTATTAATTATTATGATTGTACTATTTTCCATAGGAACTGTAAACCTATTTTTGTCCAACCTTTATTTAATAATTCTGAAAAGACAAGGAGTTCAATTTTAGACTCCATGATTCAGTTCCTAAGAAAAGCACATCTGTAATAAAGAATATCTAAGGATCTTTATGTAGGTTAAAATGACAAGAGGTTAAATCTTATATGTCAACTGGAACCACCTTAGTGGTGCCACATAGAGAGCAACTCAATATATTGAGGAAGTTAATGAAAATATTGTACAATTTATGGTTTTACCTATATGTTACTAAAATTCCTGCAAGTAAAACTGATCACTTATTTAATATTACAATGAAGCCAGATGTAGAGTCTACAGGCAGAACAGTTTTAAAGAGATAATGAGAAATGAGCAGAGTTCAAATATGTCTTTGAAAACATGTGAAAAAATAGAACGTAAGTAACTGAAGTGATGAGCCAATATAATCAAACTCATTTGCTCTCTGTGGCAGACTTCCCTGAGTATTCAGCAAACACCTGCTATGACATACAAAACTTAGAGACATGCGAATGTATGCAGGTACATACACAACCCAGCTTGAGTTATGCAAACTAAATATAATTTGTTCAACTTTTCCAATTATATGAATTGAGATCATTAAAAATTTTACAATTCAGGCATCCTTGCCTCTGAGTTCCTCTTTCTAAAGTTTTATAGAACTACTACTGCCCTAACCGGTTTGGCTCAGTGGACAGAGCATTGGTCTACGGGCACGAGGGTCCCAGGTTTGATTCCCATCAAGGGCATGTACCTTGGTTGCAGGCATATCTCCAGTGGTGTTGTGCAGGAGGCAGCTGATAGATGTTTCTTTCTCATCAATGTTTCTAACTCTCTCACCCCCTTCTTCTCTGTAAAAAAATCAGTAAAATATACTTTTAAAAAAAAGACTACTCAAATACCTCTATTACACATAACTAAAAGTTCCATAGACTACAAACTCCTATAAAAATACTGGTCATATAATTTAAATTACCTCTAAAATTTAATGGTGAGAAAAACATGAGAACTTAAACGATTTAATCAAGAATTAAATTTTAAAATTCAAATCAAGAAAGAATAAAATCCATCGCATAGACTCAGCAGGATGGGTATGTGTGTGTATGTATGTGTGTATGTGTGCGTGTGTAAGTATTTCAAATGGAAATATGTAGAGGGAAAAATTCAAAAAATTTTAAAAGGTTCTATATTAAAATAGATTGAAATAACATTTATTATCTCAATTATTTGAAAACAACATTTAGATTACCTTAAGCCAACATTTTAAAAGAACTAAGAAACTCAATAATCTTTCCCCATTTCTATATCACACATAAAAGACTAAAACTTAGCAGGCATGAGAAAACAGAACATTGTAGCTATCTCTAAGTGTATAGAAAAGGGAAAGAAATCACATCAAAAAAAAAATGAGACTGCTTTAAATGTTCATAAATATCCAGAAAATTGAGGAGAATATTTAATAAATACTTGTCCTTATTTTCTCCATCTGATATTTTCTACAAGTACAAACAAAATATGCCATTATAAAAAAAATTAGGGGGTATGCTTATCTGACTAATTAATCAGAAAGTACATTCTGAATATTTAGGATGAAAAAAACAGGTATCTACTTAACTGACTAGAGTTTGAAGGAGACATGTCAATAAAAGGAAAAAGATAAAAAAACATTCTATTATCTAAAGCTCCTTTAAAAGACTGAACTTATTGTTGAAAACTTAAGTTTAGCACATATTTCAAGTAATGCAGTTTGTTTTTCTAACCTGTAGTATGTACTTACAAAAATGGACAAAGGCAAAATCTCAGTATCTCTGTTGGTCTTCCTAGACCATGTTAATTTTGCTTTTTGGTTAAATACAAAGGAACAGAATTATGGAGAGTTCAGCAACAAGTTTTTCATTAGGATATGAAATCATGCCACAAGTTCCAAAAAAGGGTTAGTGGTATAAATTTGGGAAATAATCACTCATGCAAAAATCAGAAAATACCTGTACCGAGCCACCATGTCTGTCTGCTGCAAGGTGAGCTCTCAAATGGTGGGGATTTGCCTGCTGGGAGTCCCAAGCTGCCCTGTGGTCTGTCGACTGCCATTTATTTAATGCATGTGGCATGGATGGAAGAAGAAAAACCCAATATGTTAAACATCTCATCCTTATAATATTAAAAACAAACGTATAAAAGAAAATTTTAAAATACCCTTACTATTCTGAGTCATGATGCAATGATATTGCATGTGAAGAGATTTTAATTAAATTGCTACAATTATGTCATGATCAACCATAAAAATAAAATACAATCATAGAATTTTAGAAGTGAAAAGACTTTAGATATCACAGACTCCACCATTTAACTTTATAAATGAAATTAACAAAGAACAGGGAGGTAAAAATGATGTGCCCAAGAAAGCACATTGAATTAAGCATGAGGGAACTAAAAAACCATTTACTATATTTTCTATCATAGGGATTCTGATGAGGAACAACTTCTAGCAAGGTAAGAAAAAAAGTAGTACTTAGTTGTTCCTAATATTCTAGAAAACTTTTCTCTCCTGTTTCTGATTGTGAAGATAACATGAGAAAACAGAGAAGTTCTTTGAAAAGTTAAAAGTGCTATATAAATACTATGAGAATATGACAATTTTTAAAAATAACAATCCTAGATATTCTTCCTTAATCTCTTTTTATGTGGTTCAAATTAAGGAACGCATTTTCCTGAAATAGGCTGATAATTCTTGATGCTTTTAAATGACTTTGGCAAATTTGCATGGCAATAACTTACAGACTGATAAACTACTAGCAGAATTAGAAGAGGTCGAATCTGTTTCCAGAAAATGTGGACAGCACTAATAAAAAAGGAGGGGGAGAATTAAATACAATATTTTAAGTTTCTATGACATGTTGGTTCTGCATGAGGTGCTTTATATATGTTATCTCCTTCTGAGATAAACAGTATTATCCTCATTTTACTGATGAAGACATTGAGATGTTAAACACTTCCCTAACTCATAGAGGTAGCAAAGGAGTACAGCAAAGATTCAAACTCAGTGTCTACTGCTTCTCCAATAACACTACTTAGTTCCTTAACACAACTATATCATGTTCTAAAGCTTTTTGTGCTCTTTACTTTCTTTTTCAAAGTCGAGAAAATCTTGCCATACAGGGCTAAGCACATAGGGAGCCTAAGAATATCAGTGGTGAGAGAAACCCTTTGAGAGAAGAAGAGATAAAAAATTCAAGTAGACACAATGAATAAAAAGTTCAGGCACTAAGTTCCCTATTTAAATTGCACAATTCAAAATTACATTCTTTGTGGTATGAAGTATGTAATCATAAAATAATGATGATAATTTTGTAATGTCTTTTCATTAAACCCTCCAAACTCACCACCAGAATTTAGCAGATGTGTAGCTTAATTAAATAAATTAGATGAGATAAAATCTGACCAGGGTGGGAGAGTGAAAATGATGTTAAAGTTGAGACAAATATCTAAATGTTGCCTAGGGACAAAAGGGAACATTTGGGGGTCACTGACCTCTTTAAGAAGATAGAATAAACATTTGCAGGCACCCAACACTTCCTATAAAATATCAAATCCACTAAACTTCAAGCATTGACTCTAGGTTACAAATTGTTTACTTTGGGACATAGCGAAGGTTTTAGCCATTTAAAGAATTAACTTTTCTTCTTTTGGGATTGTGAACTATGAGTTTCTCATACAACTTAAACTATTTACTGCTTCACAGATATTTAAAAAAAATTTTTTCTAGATATTCAACTTTTTCTATTATGACAGTCTGCATATCCAGGTTTCAAGTTCAATATGTAAGCTATATTAAAGGATTTCCAGGAGAGAAAAAACACTGACTCCCTACATTTAGTTGAACAATGACAACATGAAGAACATGGTTCTCACCCTCAGTGAGCTAACAATTTAGCTAGTAAGATATGTCTGAAACATGTAGAAAGTTAACCCCTAAAATATTTAAAGTTTAGTTCAACAACAAAAAAAGAGTTTCACTTACTACAATACCTAAAAGCTCAAGTGGAAATGTTCAGAGAATATGAATTATTAATTTTCTTCCAAAGTACATTTGAGAAATTAACTCTGACTTATTAAATACAAACTATGAGTCTCGACTTCTGAGCCATTTCTTTCTATACACATCATCTATCAGAGCACTTAAGCTATCAACAAGTTGTAATTTATATTTTGAATTAATTCATATGCAAGACCCTTTATTGTCCCAATTTTTCTAAGACAAAATTCTAAAACTAAACTTTTTAAATTGACTTTACTTTAAAGAATACTGTTAAATATCCCCTAATAGTAGCACTTTATTTTGTGATGATTTTTAACAAGTTGTATTTTTTTCCTTTGATTTTTCAACTCTTTAACCCTTACTAGAACACTGATGGGATGAAAGTTATAAAGGATAAACCATTATCTTTCCCTAAAAACGAAAATACTAAAGACACTTTTTAACTCAGAGTGATAACAAAATTTCTTATGCTAAAGATGGCTCCAATAAAACTTCTTTTTTAAAAATAAGAAAGTGAAAACATTGCTCAAAAATTTCAATAGCTCTCAATCACCTTAACTAAGGAAATCCAACTTCTATGCATTATCTTGGTCCTACTCTCTGCTCCAAGCAAATTGAACTGCCTGCTATTCTTCAAAGTCTACATCTGTAAACTTCTGCTTCATATTTTATACTGTTTACTCTCTCGAGAATGTTTTTATTCCTTTATCTGCCTTTCAAAATATCATCCATTCTTCAAGCTCATCTCAAAAACTACATTCTCCTAAAATTTTTATAGTTCTTACATAGTTCCTTTTATAGTTCCTAATGATCTTCCATGGCACTTCATTAATATACTTCATGCGATGGAACTTATTCTGCTTTGTAATGTAGTTATTTGTGAATTTATTGTAATAATCATGATAACAATAACACCAACCATGAGAGTTAAGATTTATTTAAGGCTTACTATATGCTAGGAATTAATATGCATTATTTCTCTTTTATCGATGACAGAACTGAGGCTTTGAGAGATTAAGTAATTTGCCCAGGGTTAAACCATATCCAGGTATGAATGATTACAGAGACTGAGTGAAATCGTAGCCACTCATTACAAAATATTTCTTATAGGTTATATTGTTTACTTACTTCTGCATTTCTGTAACATGTAAAATAGTAACTTTCAAATACTAGAAACTCAGTAAATAATTTATTAAGCAAGACTATAGATAGAAGGATCAACTGCTAATACAATTCATTCCAATAAATATCCAAATACTTCTAATATAATGTCAAATGTTGCTCAAAATTATACCAATTTATATCACTAAATTATAAATTTATAATTAAATTAATAGTGAATAGGGGAAATATGTATTTTCAATTCTTAGTGCATGTGTATATTTTATTTGTTGAAGAAAAAAATATGTATTTCATTCTTTCAATATGTATATACCTGTGTATATATATACACTCACTCACACACGTAAACACACACACACACACACACACACACACACACACACACACACACACAAAGCAGTCACCTGGACATGATAAAACACCAAATGCACTTATAAACTGTCAGAAGGTAATACAAAAGCAAACTAAGACATTTCTTATCTAAAGGAGCAGCAAACCTGGTTTTTGGATTGTTGCATCTTATCTCTGTGTTGATGTGCTTCTCTGTTTGATGACAGAGCAGGATCTTGCTGAACTGCACCCACTGGAGTAGGCTGAAACACAACAACAATTAGCATCAATACAACCTATTTCAGAAGTTTTACTTAATATCACTTAGCTGTTTAAAAGACTCAAGGAAGAAAGGCCTTAAAAAAAAAGACATCATTCTCAAAATATATTAAAGCTAACAAAGTCAATACAGTTACTCTTTAAACTGTTTTCAGAATATTTAAATGCTTTATCAAGTATTTATTTTTACTAATATAATAAAAAATCTCCTACTATCATTTTTAAAATTACTTTTCCATATGAAAAATATGAAAGTATATCTGTTCATGTTTCTCATTTTCAAAGCAAATGTACACACAGAATAAATAATTTATTAAGGGAACAACTTTTTAAATAAACTACTAAAATTGCATATTGTCACTCAGAAGAGGCTTATAAAATTTTAATTTTTAAATACAATTCAAAATATAAATTCTTTAATCAAAGTTTCTTTGAATTTCCACCATAAATAACATGTATATTCAAATCACTTAGCATTTAAGAAAAATATACATTAAACACTTAGTAAGTAAACTGTTCAAAAATATTTGAACTTGAAAGGTTAGTGGTTCCAAATATGGATAAAAACTTGTTAACAGTGAGCCAAAAGTAAAGAAAATTTTGTAAAACATTCTTCATATATATATTTTTGGTTTATTTATTATTGGTTTTTTTTTACAGAGAGGAAGGGAGAGAGATAGAGAGTTAGAAACATCTATGAGAGAGAAACATCGATCAACCGCCTCCTGCACACTCACTACTGGGGATGTACCCGGACCAAGGTACGTGCCCCTGACCGGAATCGAACCTGGGACCCTTCAGTCCGCAGGCTGACGCTCTATCCACTGTTTTCAGCTGTAAAACATTCTTAATTATTAAAAAAAAAGATTAGTAAGAATACATATTTGATGTTTCAGAAATCGCTTCTTCAAAGAAAGAATATAATGATGTGTTTCTTTAAGTGCTAAGCACCAATCCTTAAGAATATTGTTTAAGTTATAAAAACTTAGCTACAGTTTTAAAAACTTACTCCAATTACCAATCTATTCCAAGAGATAACAGAACTGCTAGAATAATTAAAATATTTTTATAAATACAAAAATTACAAATAGTTTAAAAGATGGCTAAAGTAAATAAAAACAAAACTAGCTGTTCATTTAAAATAATCGCTAGAATATTAGACCAAAAAAAAATATATTTGACAGCAAAAATTAAATCAGGCATGAAAAAATTAAATCACTCTAAAAAGCAGAGTCCAAATGTAGGGTATTTATAAAATTCAAAGGATAATATATTTTATTGTGTTACCTAAACTGTCCCTAAAAAAATAAATAAAATGAATGCTTTTTCAAAAGTATTTGTTTTCAACTCTTTTCAGTTGAAGAATCTATTCTGTGGGGAGGAAAACAAAATAAAATATCTATACTAATAAAAGGGTAATATGCTAATTAGACCAGGAGACCTTCCGGACAAAGCCATTGTGGCGAGGCTGAAGCAGAAACAGTTAAGGGCAATCAGGCCAGGAGGGGAGGGCGGTTGGGGGTGATGAGTTCTGCAGGGGGGATGGGAGGAGCAGTTGGGAGTGATGAGGCTGGCAGGGGGTGGGGGCAGTTGGAGGCAAGCGGGCCCAGTGGGGAAGTTGGGAGCAATCAGGTCAATGGGGGGGTGGACAGTTGGGAGCAAGCAGGCTGGCAAAGGAGGGCAATTAAGGGCAAGAAGGCCAGCAGTGGGGGGTCAGTTGGAGGCGATCAGGCCAGCTGGGGGGACCAGTTGGAGGTGAGCAGGCTGGCAGAGGGGGTAGGGGGGAGGCAGTTAGGAGCGAGCAGGCCAGCAGGGGGAGCTGTTGCTGTTGGGGGTGAGATGACCAGCAAGGGGGGGCAGTTGGGTGTGAGAAGGCTGGCAGGCAGAGTGGTTAGGGGTGATCAGGCAGATAGGCAGGTGAGCAGTTAGGAACCAGCAGTTTCAGATGGCAAGAGGGATGTTGGACTGACAGTTAGACATCCCCTGAGGAGTCCCAGATTGGAGAGGTTGCAGGCCAGGCTGAGGGACACTCCTCACCCCATGCATAAATTTCATGCACTGAACCATTAGTTTTATTATATAGCAGGGAGTACTCACCAACTGTTTACCCATCCAGTCATATTCATAATCAAACAGATATCCCTTTCGATCAAACAAGTCAGTGAAAAGCTTTCTTAGGTAGTCATAGTCAGGTTTTTCAAAAAAATCTAGCCTTCTTACATAACGAAGATATGTTGCCATTTCTTCTAGAAAGAAAATAGAAATTATTTTGAATATACTTATCTACATACTCATTAATAACAAAATTATTTAAGTGTGTAAAAAGCATACAGTATGAAAAGCATAACAGTAGAAAAAATAAAATTCTATATTGCAATTCAAAATTTTATAAATTTAATTACAATGGTATTTTTTTAAAAGGGAGGAAATTTCTAATCTTGGTTATGAGCAGTATTGGAACCAATTGACATAGCAAAATAATCCTCAAAAATATAACACAGAAGCTGTTTAATTCTTCTTTTAATTTCTGGTCATATAATTAACAATCATGAATTCCATTAAAATTCTAATGCATTAGAGATATGTATATTTATAAAAGGTCATACTCTCCAGAATGAAAAAGACATAAAAATCAATAGGCAAAATGGTAAGCAAAACCATAAGCACAAAAAATCACTGTAGTACGAGAGAGCAGATGCACCTTGCTGCTTTTCTGATTCAATTCATTCCTGATAGCCAATAAGAAAAGGAACATGTATAACTCATTGAGCAGTGAAAGTGGCACCCAGTGACCTTGATCACCTGGTGAAGCTCACTATTCCACTTTTTAGCTAATTATCTGGTTAATTTACTTTGGCACCACCAATTTTTTTTTGTGGAAATTTATATAAACTTCTTAACTTGCACTCAATCTGTCTACACCTAAACTGTTAAGTACCAGTTTTAGATTAAAAAAGAAAAACATGTAATTAAAGTTTGCTGATAATGAATGATATAGCAAACTTGGGAAAGAGCTACCAGAGATTATACTACTGATATTATTAGAGTAATAATGTCAGCATTGTACAGGCAAAGTTGTGGATACCTAAGTGAGATTGAATTCAGCCTGCTATTTTCAAGTTTGGTTCTCTGTTTTCTCAATGTTATTGCACATATCTCAGCAGGTATTTGAATATATTAGCAACACATTATTCTTATTTATTTTTTATTAATTCTTAATTAATTTAGAAATCTTAAGTTTCTGTTGGTTTGAGTTGCCATAAATCTATATGAAAGCTAAACTATTTTCATAAAGCTCCTTAATATAAATTAGCCTAAAGGTAATAAGGGTAGTAAGGTTTTAAAGTACTTTAAAAACTGGACTAAATCATACATCATATACCTATGATGAGCTGGAAAATGAGACTCAAATGACTAACATTATTCACTGAAATTTCATAATTGGTATTTCTTAGCAAATATTCTTTTTAGTTCTTTATTGTTTAAAGTATTACATGTGAATCCTTTTTCCCGAATTGACCTCTCCCCACTCACCCTCCCCTCCTGTCTCCTCCTCTCCCCGCACATGCCCTCACTGCCCGAATGACTGTGTCCATGGGTTCTGGGTTATGCTTATATACATGCATACAAGTCCTTTGGTTGATCTCTCTCCCTCCTTTCCCCTAAACTCCCTTCCAAATATTTTAACTTCTTAAAAAGTATTTTATTGAACAAAATATTACGTTAGCTGGTATTGGTCTGCATTACTAAAGATGGGATTTTCCTCTACTAATATCATCTTAACACAGCAAATATAGAAACTGACCCTGTGGTGTGTGCATCAGATGCTAACATCTTTTACCTAATATTTTGAGCTTATTTTTTTTTAAACATGTAAAAAGGTATTTTAGACTTAAACAATGATTAACAGTTCTGGCTTCTGTGTATGAGCATATGGACCAATGTGGCATTATTCATTACCTGGAAAATTTTCACATAACACTTCTATTGGTGTGGCTCGTTTTGTATCTCCAATTTTCTGATACCTCTCTTTTAGTGTGTCAGCCTAAAACAGGGGAAGAAAAAAAAAACTTTAGAAAGTGGTAATTTTAAAGTTAAATACTTGGAAGACTGGAGCGTAATATATTAAAAATTTCTAAAATTCAATAAGGAAACATGAAAATGTTTACCTTTAAACCTTGCCAAGGAAGACTTCCTCTAAGAAAATACATGAACATATGACCTAAAGCTTCTAAGTCATCTCTTCTACTTTGTTCTGAAATATAAGAACATAAATTTCACTTGCTTCTTCCAGTTAAGAATGCAAGAATGAAGAACTAATTCTTCTGTTATATACCGATTAATTCCTCAAAGTTTAGTACATAAGTGCATAATATCGATCTAGTGTTTATATGTGACAAGGTCATATCTAGTTAAACAATAATGTTTTTACATTAAAATTATGATACATCTTTAAAATATGCTATATTTCTAGAGATGCTATTGAGGACTTATTTCTCTCCTGAGATATCTACACTAATAAAAGAGAAACATTCAAATTAACCATCATTCCACTACACCCACAAGTCATGCCCACCAGCCAATCAGAAGTGAGTATGCAAATTAAACCAACCAAAATGGCAGCTGGAGCAAACAAGCTTGGGTTGACCTGGCAATGGAGGAAGCCAAGCTTCCAGCCTGCCCTGACTGGCACTGTCCTCTGCTCAAAGGAGGCGCTGAAAAAAAAAAAGAAAGAAAAAGAAAAAGAAAAAAAGAAAGGGCTGGGACCTTGGGTTATCAAAGGGTAATCAGGCCAGGATGGGGTGGCCGTGGCCATTGGGGGTAAGCAGATCAACAGGGGGATCAGTTGGGAGTAAGCAGGCTGTCAGTGGGGGTCAGGTGGAGGTGATCAGGAAAGCAGGGGGGTCAGTTAGGAGTGACCAAGCTGGCATGGAGGACAGTTTGGGGTGATCAGGCTGGCAGGGGCGGGGGGAGGGGGAAGGTGGCAATTTGGGGCAACCAGGATGGCAGGCAAAGTGGTTAGGGGCAATCAGGCAGGGAGGCAGGCAAAATGGTTAGGGGCTGGAGACACAGTCCCAGATTGTGAGAGGGATGTCCGACTACCGGTTTAGGCCCGATAGTAGGACATCCTTCAAGGGGTCTCAGATTGGAGAGAGTGCAGGCTGGGCTGAGGAAACCCCTCCCCCATGAACAAATTTCATGCACTGGGCCATTAGTCTATTCATAGAATCATAAGGCAAGGGGAGAAAAGTTCCATGGTCAAATAGAGTCACTGTGTATTAAAGCTATGTCTTAAAGATTCAGAATGTACCATATGAAAGATTATGGGGAAAAATCTAGAATTTTTCCCTAAAAAATTAATCCTAATGTTAACCTTAAACATTAAACCTCAAAAATGTCTAACTTCATTTAACTCTGCATTTCCTAAATTTATGAGCACAAACTTCCATCCCACAAACATCATTGATTTTAAAAACAATTAGTATTCTCTGTAAGATTTTTTAAAAAACACTTGTGTTTGATAATCCCAACATGCATAACCCCTCCAAAATTGTATTGCTAAAAACAATTATCATCTTCAAATTGCAATTATTGTTTTAGTAACAAACTGTTGTATAGCACAGAACCAAGTGACAATCACAGAATAAGGGAGCTATTTACAAACATTGGCTGAGTGCATTTTTTTAAATTTCTTTTATCACTGAAGTTAAATGCTTAAAATAATATTAAAAAATGCTAACAATAAAAGGAAAAAATAATACTTAATAAAAGGATGTTCATGTGCAAAATGTTCTATACAAATGAATAATCATACTATCTAAGCAGTACTAAATGCTTTTGAAAAAGCTAACAAGTATTAAAGCTTCAGAAAAGGTTTTAATTTTTGCTATATAATTCCATACCATTCTATAATTGTCTCTTGTAGCATGTGCTATAGCTCAAAAACATGTTTGTGTTACTTTTTAATCAATATCTATGCTCCCACCAAATAGCAAGTCCCAGGAGGCCAGGCGTCTGTCTATTTAGCTCATTATCCTCAGATATAGTATAATGGCTGCCAGAGAGCAGGCACTCCACACAAACTATTTAAATACATAAATGAATATTTGGAAATGTATACTACCAGATATATGTCCCTTTTCTATAAATATAGGAAAATATCTAAAAAATATATGCATCAAATCATTAGTAATCAGGGAGAACAAGACAGGACATTTCAATTTCTCATTTCATATACTAAAAAATAAGGTATAATGGGAAATTTTTCTTCTATTTTGTATTATAACAATACTAGAGGCCCAGTGCACAAAATTCGAGCATGGGAAGGTTCCCTCAGCCCAGTCTGCACCCTCTCCAATTAGGGACCTCTTAGGGAATGTCTGACTGCTAATTTAGGCCCAATCCCTGTGGACATCAGACAACCCTCTCGCAATCTGGGACCTCTGGCTCCTAATCTATCACCTGCCTGCTTGATCACCTCTAACTCCTCTGCCAACCTTCCTGATTGCCCCAACCTCTCTGCCTGTCTGCCTGATAGCCCCTAACTGCCTCTGCCTGCCTGATCACCCCAAACAGCTCCACTGCCACCCCAGTAGCCCCCAACTACTCTTCCCTGCCGATCTAATTTCACCCCTAACTGCTCTCCCCTGCCAGCCTAGTCACCCACAACTGCCTCCTGTGCCAGCCTGGTTGGCCCCAACGGCCCTCCTCTGCAGGCCTGATCTCACTCCCAACTGCCCTCCCCTGCCAGCCAGTTCACCAGTAATGGCCCTCCCCTGCAAGCCTGATCACCCCCAACTGCCCTCTTCCTGCAGGCCTTTTTGCCCCCAAATGCTCTCCCCTGCCAGCCTGATCTCACCCCCAAATGCCCTCCCCTGCTGGCCTGATCTCACCCCCAATTGCCCTCCAGTGTAGGTCTGATCTTGCCCCCAACTGCCCTCCCCTGCTGGCCTAATCTTGCTCCCAAAAGCCCTCCACTGTAGGCCTGATCTCGCACCAACTGCCCAACTGATCTCGCCCCCAATTGCCCTCCCCTGCTGACCTGATCTCACTCCCCGAAGCCCTCCCCTGCTGGCCTAATCTCACCCCCAACTTCCCTCCCCTGCAGGCCTGATCTCGTCCCAAATTGCCTTCCCCTGCCAGCCTGATCATCCCTAACAGCCTCTGCTTCAGCCCCCACCACCATGGCTTTGTCCAAAAGGAAGTCAGACATCCAGAAGATGTCCAGTCGACCTGGTCTAATTAACATATTACCTTTTTAGTAGTATAGGTAGATTATATAAGGTAAGACTACTTAAATGGGAGGGGAGGAGACATTTTCATCAGGAGGAGCTGCTCTCAACAGACAAAAATACATAATCCCTATATCTGGACTGATAGCCAGCCATATGCACTATACTGCCAAACCAGTCATTCAAAAATTGAACCACTTTCTTACACCTTACACCAAACAGGTGTTGCCCTTAAAACCCCTCCTCGGCCCCCACCTTAGGTTCTGCCTTCACACTTCACCCAGATTTGGTTCTGACTGGTCATTTTCTATGCCAGTCAGTGTCAAAAGCTCTGCCTCCTAGGCAGCCAATGGCTCCTTGAAGTTCAACCAGATTTGGTTCTGATTGGTCAGTTTCTATGCCAGTCAGTGTCTCCAGGCCTACCTCCAGGCCTGATCCGCAGCCACCTGCCTCTCTCTCCAGGCCTGATCTGCAGCCTCCGTAGCAGCTGCAGATCAGGCCTTCTCTCTCTCTCCCTCTCCTCTCCCTCCCCCACCAAAGTCTCTCTCCCCCTCCCCTCCCATCAACAACCGAGGCAGCACCCGCCTTGCCCCGCTCACCGGCCGCCAGCCTTGCTATAATAGCAGCCTATGGAGTTGAGGGGGAGGGACCAAGGTACTGCATGCACTTCCTGGTGACCAGTCATCTCATCATTTAAGTTGTGATGACCCCTGGCCTTTTATAATATAAACATATGCTAGTGAAAACAGCAAACTTTCAAAATAAGTAAAATAAATTTAAAGTTCTTTGTAAAGCCATTAATGAATGTGGATGTGAGTAACATTAAAAAAAAAATCAGTAATGCCTTTTATTACTAAATTATATTTTATTAGGTACTGGAAGTATTAAGAATAAAACGTCATGCCAAAAAATTCTGAAGTCCTGCCAAGAATTGGAATCAACCCCTGAATCTTTTAAAAGCCTTAAGTAAGCAGACCTAATGCCAGAAATTGATTCTTTGAGTACAACATGGAATAGAAGAATGTACATTTCACATATTTTTTTAAATTAATTTCAGAGAGGAGGGGAGAGTTAGAAACATCGATGATGAGAGAGAATCACTGATCAGTTGCCTCTTGCACACACACCACTGTGAAACAAGCCTACAAGCCACGCATGTGCCCTTGACCGGAATCGAGCCAGAGACCTTTCAATCCACAGGTTGACGCTCTTCACTGAATCAAACCAGCTAGAATGTACATTTTAAAAGTTTAGTAGATAATTCTAAAGTAGTCAGACTTGATAAGCTCTAAAAAGTAAAATTCACTCAAGTATTTAATTATTTAACATATAATAAAATATATACATTGTAGGGGTACAGTTTGATAAACTTTAACACACATACCTAACTATATCACCTATTAAAGGATCTTTGTGTAACTTCCAGTTTGAGGCCTTTTTGAATAAAACTGTTATGAACATTCTTATACAAGTCTTTGTGTGACATATGCTTTCATTTCTCAGGTAAATATCTAGGAGTGGATATTTACTGTGTCATATGGAAAGCATAGGTTTAACATTATAATCAACTTCTACACTCTTCTCCAAAGGGCTAGTGCCATTTTATATTTCCACCAGCGAAGTAAGAAAGTTCCAGTTACTCCAGAGCTTGTTCAACATTTACTAGTTGTATAGCCAATCTTTTAAATTTTAGCCATGCTGGTGGCCATGAAGTATGAGCTCACTGTGATTAAATTGGAATTCTACTAGTAACTAATATTTTTGAACATCATTTCATGAGTTACTGGTCATTGACACATCTTTTTGTTAAATGTCTGTTCAAATATTTAATGCATTTTTTAAGTTCTAATCATTGTCTTATTCTAAAGTTGTAAGAATTGTTTATATATTCTGGACATGTCATTTTCAGATATAAATTTTACAAATACTTTCTCTCTCCCGCCCCATCTATGTTTCTATCTCTCTACCCCTCTCCCTTCCTCTAAAATAAAATTTTTAAAAACCCACAAAACTAGAGAATTTCTTGAAGAAAAATTAGGAGAAAGATGTTGTGATCTTAGGGTAGTCAAAGATTTCCTAGTAAATTGGGTTTCTTTCAAAGAACAGAAGTGTTCAGTTTGACACTGACCTCTCTCAAAAAATTAACCAAAAAAATTAACTAAATGGATAACATACCTAAATTTTAAAAACAAAATTATAATATTCCTAGAAAATATCACAAGAAAGATGGCCTTGGTTTTGGCAATGATTTTTAGATATAATAACATAAGTATAATCCATGAGAGAAATAAGCTAGACTTCATTAAAATTAATAACCTCAGCTCTGTAAAGACACCATCAAAAGAACAAAAAGATAAAACACAGACTGGGACAAAGTATTTGCAGAAGACACACCTCATAAAGGATTATTATCCACAATATATAAAGAACTCTTAAAATTCAAAAATAGGGAAAAAAAACCTGATTATGACTGGGCCAAGACCTTAATAGACACCTCCAAAAAGAAGATATACAATGTGTGACATATGACAAATCCTATATAATAAAGAGGTAATATGCAAATTGACCATCACTCCAACACACAAGATGGCCACCCACATGTGGTCAAAGATTGTCGCCCCCATGTGGACTCAAAGTGGCCGCCACAAAGTGACCAGGAGGGGAGGACAGTTAGGGGTGACCAGGCCATCAGGGGAGGGCAGTTGGGGGTGACCAGGCCTGAAGGGGAGGACAGTTAGGGGCAATCAGGCCTGTAGGGGAGGAAAGTTGGAGGCAATCAGGCCAGTAGGGGAGGGCAGTTAGGCATCAATCAGGCTGGCAGGGGAATGGTTATGGGGTGATCAGGCTGGCAGGCAGAAGCAAGTTAGGGGGATTCGGGCAGGCAGGCAGGCAAGCGGTTGGGAGCCAGAAGTCCTGGATTGTGAAAGGGATGTCCAACTTGCCTTGAGAGTTTCCAGATTGGAGAGGGTGCAGACTGGGCAGAGGCCCAGCCTCCTCTCCCCCATGCATGAATTTCATGCATCAGGCCTCTAGTAAGTATATGAAAATCTCTAACATCATGTAATCCAAAAGTGCAAATTTCCAGCTCTTAGAATGGTGTCTACAACGTTGACAATAGCTAATGCGGCCAAGAATGTGGAATAGGACCTCTCATTCATGGTTGGTGGGATTGCAAAATGGTACACCTGCTTTGGAAGACAGTTTGAGGGTTTCTTACAAAACTAAATATACTCCAACCATACAATTCAGCATTAAGATCCTTGGTATTTACCCCCAAAAAGTTAAAAACTTATGCCCACATAAACACACACACATGTATGTTTATAACAGTGTTAATTAGTCCTAATTGCCAAAACTTGGAAGCAATGAAGATGTCCATCAATAAGTGGATAATCTATAATACTTCCAGATAATAGAATATTATTCAGCACTAAAAAGAAATGAGCTATCAAAACATGGAATCTTAAATGCTTATTACTACGTGAACTATACCAGTCTGAAAAGGTTACATACTGTATAATTACAACTATATGGCATCTGGAAAAGGAAAAACTATGTTAACAGTAAAAAGACCAGTGGTTATCAGGTGTTGGAGCAAGAGAGGATTAGGTAGAGCATAGAAGATGCTTAGGGAAATGAAACTAGTCTGTAGGATACTACAATAGTGATACATGTTATTATAAATTTGTCCAAAACCACAGAACATACAACACCAAGAATAAACCCTTAAGTAAACTATGAACTCTCGGTGACAATGATGTATCAATGTATGTACTAGAATATCATTATAACAACTGTTCCCCTCTGGTAGGGAATGTAGCTAATGCATGTTTGGGGACATGGGATATAAGAAAAATCTCTGTACTTTCCACCTAATGTCTATGAATCTAAAACTGTTCTTTTAAAAAAAGTCTACCTTAAAAAATACTGCTTAAATGCATTTTCTCTAAACTTACTTAGATAAAGGTATACATCCTAGCACTCTCCAACTGACATATTACTACATAAAAGTAATCATACAAAAATTATGACTCTGGCCTGGCCAGTGTGGTTCAGTTGGTTGGCCCATGCATCAAGAGGTCGCCTGTTCAATTCCCAGTAAGGGCACATGTCCGGATTACAGGTTCCATCCCCAGTTGGGGGCATGCAGGAGGCAGCGGACTGATATTTTTACTCTCAGATCAATCTTTCTCTCTCTCTCTCTCAAAATCAATTTAAAAAAATCATCTTTAAAAAAACTAACACTGGGCCATAGGAAAATTTTGAGTTCATGTCTCACAATAAAATGGTGATGAGCCTCTGTTGGTTGCTATAAAACAGCTTGTTAATAACTACCATGAAATGGAAATTTCTTATAACTAAATATAGGCATGATGGGTTTTAATAAAAGACACAGTCTTAAAAGTTGAATTTCTTTCCAATCATATTTTAAATCTATTGAGAAAGTGTGCTACTGAAAAGGACTCCTTGCAAGCACTATCTAAACCCAATTTGTGCTTTATAATTTTAGTGTTTGAAACTTACTTTTCTTAAAGAAGGGCAAATTTACATTTTTTCAGGTTATTTTCAGACATCTGCAAAGAAAAATACCATGAGCCTACTATCAGGCCAGCTGTCAGGAAAGATGCCAAGTACTATTTAGTTCTGAATGAGCAGAAGCAGAGACATGCAGTATACAGCTTGTAAGTCTGGGAAGAACAGTTAGACTAAATTAGGAGTTGGAAGTTGGATTAGATGACTTATAAGGTCCTGTACAAATTACGGTCATACATTGTAGGTACATTTGAGCAGTGATGATGGATAATGTTATGTTCCTATCTATTCTCCTTTAAGAAGATAGAATCTAAAACTAGAAATTTAAGTTTGGCTTCCTCTGGTATAAAAACCAACCATAGGGTAAGGCTTAACAATAATCTATTGTAAATACAACTTAGAACTGAATGTTTTTAAAAAGTCACAAAAGTAATTCCATGGGAAAGAATATGTTAGAAAATGAACCTCGCCCAGCCAGTGTTGCTCATTGGTTGAACTTCAACCCAGGCACCAAGAAGTTGCTGGTTCCATTCAATGAGTCCATACTGATAGAAGTCAATAAAAGGGAGAAGAAAAAGCTTTTGCTTACATCAGAATTATCAACTAACTACATAATGATGGAGTCAGAAAATCATCACTGGATGCTAAATCTAGTAATTAAAAATGTGATGAGGAACAACATGTTTACAAAATCTCAAAGATCTACTTACAAAACACTTTTTAATAACAAAGGGAAAATAAGAAACTGTTAAGTGGAAGAAATTAGCAGACACTACCCTAGACAAAATGATCAAGGTACTTGAAACCAAGTGACATCATGCACCTCTTGACATTTTGCAGTGAGAACGTATCACTTCTCTGATATTTGTGCTAAGAATGCGTACCAAAATACAATCATGAGGAAATACCGGACTGACACAAATGGAGAGCATTCTACAAAACAGTCTATACTTGACCAAAATATTAAGGTCATGAACCATAAAGAGAGGGGAGGAACTGCTCCAGATGAAAAGAAACTAAAGAAATATGATAAATAAATGAAAATGTGTGGTCCTGGACTAGGAAAAAAATAAAAGCTGTAAGAAATCCTGAGAAGTTGGTATTATTTTATTCTTTTTATGAATAGGGAAACCAAAGTCGTATAGCTAGTACATAGTAAAAGTAAACAGTACCGCTAAGGTATGTACTCTTTGCATTAACTATATTAGGCATTTGTTATTTCCTGGCTAACTGTATCAGAGAAATATATTCTCAATCAAAAATATTTGCAAAAACTAAATTCAGTTAGAATTAATTATTCTCTCTTATCCTTTTAACAGAAATAATCAAATGCATCACCCTCACTATATCAAAGTTGAACATTTCAAATTATATTTTTTAAAAATACATAGTGAATGCAAGGATATCTGTCATTCATTTACTCTAGAATAACTAATTTTAAAAATATTTTATTAAGCCTGGCCATTGTAGCTAAGTGGTTGAGCATCAACCTATAAATCAGGAGGTCACAGTTCAATTCCAGATTGGGGCACAAGCCCAGTTGTGGACTCCATCCTCAGGGTGGGGTGTGCAGGAGGCAGCGGATGAATTATTTTCTCTCATCACTGATATTTCTCTCTCTCTCTCCCTCTCCTTCTAATCTGAAATAAACAAAAATGTATTTTTAAAATTAAAATAAATAAAAAATGTTTTATTAAATATAAAAAAGTAAATTCTAGCTAGATGTAATAAAAATTATAATAAAAGCAGTTGTAATCTGCAAAAACTGAACCATAACAACAAATATTAAAACTTACACCGTTAGTATAGTTACTGAATTCAAACAAAAGGTACACATACCTTTTCCTAAATGTGTATTTATGCTCATATATCTAGCTGTTCCTGTAAGGCTCTTGTGCTCTCTGTATGGTATGTGTTTCTTTGTCTCTGGATCAATATATTCCTTCGCCAAACCAAAATCTATAATATGAATAACTTGCTGGGTTTTATTTCCTGGTCGTCCTATTAAGAAGTTCTCAGGTTTTACATCTCTGTATATCAAGTTCTTTGAATGAACATATTCCATACGAGAAATCTTGATTTTAAAAAGAGAAGGAAGATAAACTTTATTTTAAGCTTTGACTAACATAAAAAAGCATGATAGAGGCAAGACAACTTTGAGAATAAAAACAACATAAAAAAATCAGAAATTGTTTCAATGCTTTAAAAGTAACATATCAATCTAGTTTCTCAACTATATGTCTGATTATAATTAAAATTCTTTGCTTTTATTATTAATGTCACTTATAAATGAATATTTTGAATTTTATGAATTTATTTCAAGTCAGTAAGCCTGATTTAATCAACACTTTAAGATAATGCTATATCATAAAATCAAAAAGCTTTACCAATACTAAATCTTGAACTCAAAAATATAAAGACATATTCACAAAGTTGCAATTTATTCTTCCTCATCACTTAAATAATCAAGCAACTTTTACAATCATATTTTAAAAACTTAAAATGTCTAAACTGGTAAATAAAACAATTAACAGAGTACCCTTTAGTAAGTCTTCTTTTTGTAACTTGTTTTCTTTACATTTTCCTTAGATATGAAACATTTTAAAAGATCTTAAAACCTTAAAATTTTCAAATATATTCTAATAATGATACTGTACATTTTTATTGTTTTACACATTCTCAGATAATGTTCAGTGTGCAAACTGTCACAGAACAGAACATTACAAATAAAATAAAATTGCATCATTTAGTGGTAATCACGATTGACAGTGCAATATAAATATACTGTAATATACTGTAAACCCAGGCCATTTGTGTTAACAAATTTTGCATAATATAATATATAATATTCTATAGCCTATACTTTTAGTTAATGATATATTATGAGCATTTTACAGGTCATGAAACTTTCTTTTAATACACACTTTGCATTAAAAGTATGTATTATTTTAAATGCATACTTTAATATTATATAGCTATTAACAACCTATTCAACTAATCATGTTATTTCTATACATTTGGGTTGTTTCCACTTTATTATAAATATCCTTGCACAAAATCCTTTAAGTACAGCTGAATACTTCCAATGGATAAATTTATAGAGTTGGAATGAGTCAATGGAAAAAAACAATTTTAAGACTTCTGCAGCATACTTCTATTGACATTTATTTCAAAGTTGCCTTAAAATCATCCTCTCAATTTGTTTTCCTATAGATTCACTAAAATTTAAGTAATTTAGAAAACTTCTTATTTTTTTAGCCATCAGAATTTATTACCAAGATTTATAATCCATGTTTTTGAGTTTTCTTTTCTAAGTATTCATCTTCTAAATGAAAAGTGCTGGAAACAACTTAATTCTCAAACTGAGTATTGTGATCTTAAAGCAATAAAATGTTAATTATTTCATAAAAATAAAACACTACATCTGATTCAGTTATTTTAAGTTGCATGCATCCCAAAAGACAGTAATATGAAAGCAGAAACATTTGTATTAAGTTGACTGCTCTGCAAGATAAATAGCAAAACTTGAATACAAATTTGTGACTAAAGAACCACACAATTGTTCAAATGACTTCAAACACCCTGCTTTACTTACCAGTTGGATAGCTATCATGAGAACTGTTTTAAGAGAAAATGTTCTATCACACAAATCAAACAAATCTTCCAAACTAGGTCCCAGCAGTTCCAGCACCATAGCGTTGTATTTACCACAAGGGCCAAAATAGTAAACTTGAGGTATACCATCTGAGGAGGGTAGGGGAGGGAGAAGAAGAAAGGATTTTAATAATTTCATCTTCATTATCCAACTTTTCTTCCTAGAAAATTCAAATAAAAATTAATTTTGTAATTTCAAGAACTATACCAGTCGTTTTATATTTCCCATGGATACAATCAACTTTTCCTGACCCAGCCTTCTCCTATTAGAGTGTAGCCTGGTTACACTTCCACAGCAGCTGCATGATTGAACTACATTACAAACAGTGCTTCATTGTTGGTCTCTACCACCTCATCAAAGACAGGAACTGGGCATTTTAGTCTTATATTTCCATGACCTAGAGAAATGCTTGGCACCTAGGAAAGATTTGATTTTCACTGAACAAAGAGTCACTGTTCTCTTTAATAACACTGTGGTAGGCATAATGCTAAAATCAGCCTCCAAGAGTCCCATCCCCTGCACAATCCCCTCCCTCTAAGTGTGGGCAAAATTCCCAGATTTCACTTGTGATCAAGGTATGTTATATGGCAAAGGTGATATAATTAATACCCCTAGCACTGGACTTCAAATTAATCAAAAGTATTCTGGTGGGCCTAATCTAATCAGGTAAGTCCCTTAAAATCAGGGTCTAGAAGTCAGAGACCTTCAGATTCAAAGCACACAAAAGCTTTCCTATTGACCTTAAAGAAGCAAATTACCATGTTTTGGAGAAAATCACATGCCAGGGAATGATGGGAAGGCTCTAGGAACTGAAGAACTTGGAACCACAGTCATGAAGAACTGAATTCTGGGAATAGTCAGTGAGCTAGGAAGAGGACTGAGCCTCAGGTAATATTGCAATCTGGGATTACATCTTGATTTCAGCCAGACAAGACCCTCAAAAGAGGACTCAGCTAAGCCATGCCTGAACTCCTGACTCCTGGAAATTGGCAGATAATAAAATCTGCTCTATGCCACCAGTTACTGAATAATTCATTACGCAACAATACAAACTAATCAAACTCCAAATTTAAAGTCTAAATGCACAGAACTCATCACAAATATAAATAGGTGATCAATTTATCTTAATATTGCATTTATCCATTCATTGTGAGGAAATGAAGTTCTTCCATTTTAAATGTCTCTATTTTACTTACAAATGGTATAGGATTTTTTAGAATGGAAAAAAAACTTTCGAATAAATCCTTCCCCCTTTTTTTAAGTAAAGAGCTTGGGAAACATAACTTTATTCTCTGTTTCCTCTATCATTGTGAATATTTATTGCAGGGGCATAACAGAAAATATTCAACTAGAAGCCAGGACTACTAGTTTCATAGTTTATCCCAATATTAACCATTTAACCTTTCAAGGAGGCTTGCATTGGCTAATCTATAGCACTAGGAGCCCAATGCACAAATTTGTGCACTTTGAAAGGAAATGTGGGCTCTGGTGCTGTGTTGTACACAGGGGCGGGTCTCAGCCCATCCCCCACACCCCTGCCCAGCCCCTCCCACCTCAGCCCCTGGTCCCATCAGCCTCCAGCCCCACTCCTGCCTTTGCCGGGCACCACTGGCAGCAGGTGTGAGCACCTGGTGGGACTGTAGCACATGGGAGCGAAGAATTTTCAGTAACGGCCAGAGGCTCACCCCAATGACAGTGACCAGCACCCTGCCTTGGTCTGGCACTCCCACTCACCTGCTCCACCATCCCACCACAGCCGACACCCTACATGTTCCATGCTCTACCACCTACTGTTGACACCAGCCATGTACCACATACGCCCCTGGTGGGCAGCACATGTCGTAGCGACCGGTTGTTCAATTGTTCTGCCATTTGGTCTATTTGCATATTAGCCTTCTGTTATATAGGACTAGTGACCCAGTGCATAAAATTAATGCATTGGGGGGGAGGGGAGTGTCCCTCAGCCCAGCCTGCACCCTCTCCAATCTGGGACCCCTCAGGGGATGTCCAACTCCAGATCAGGCTTAAACGGGCCTCTTGCAATCTGGGACCACTGGCTCCTAACTGTTCACCTGCCTGCCTGCCTGCCTGATCGCTCCTAACCACTCTGCATGCTGGACTCCTCACCCCCAACTCCCCCAATGCCAGCCTTCTTGTCCCCAACTGCCACCCCTTGCCAGCCTGCTGGCCCCCAACTGCCCACTTGCTTGTCCCCCAATTGCTCCCCCCGCCGACCTGATCACCCCCAACTGCCCTCCCCTCCTGGCCTCTGCCTTAGCCCTGCCACCATGGATTTGTTCAGAAGGACGTCTGGAAGGTCTCCCAGAAGTTCTCCCAGTCTAATTAGTATATTACCCTTTTATTAGTATAGATTACTAGTTTGGATAAGACCAGTGTTTTTCAAATGTGAATATGAGTGAGGTAACAGAACATCTGAAGATACAGAGGAAAGATAATATAACCAAGGGATGAAGGGAAGAGGACAAGTTCAAATTGCATATATAGCCTCCTCCCCAGAAACAGAGATTCCCATACATGTGTATATGTCAGCACCCCCATCTCTCTCGTCTGTCTCTCTCTCACACATACACACACAGAGAACTGCCACTGGGAATCAGTACATAGTGTGTTATAGTATGTATGAATCACTCTTATCAAAGCCACTCTTATCATATGTGTGTCACCTACCCCTCACATGTATAAAGTAGATGAGAGGCTCACTAAAGTTTATTCCAACTCTAAAATACTGCTTTTACAAAGCTATATACATTAAGAGCTGAGAGCGGCAATTAAGCTCAGCTAATAAGCTTTTAAAATTATTTCTACAGTGACATTTTCCTCTCTAGACTATGGGAATTTTTTAATTTTAGCAATCTCTAATAACTTATTTCCACTCTTTAGTTTGTTGCTTCTGCTCTGGGTGCAAGGAAACCAGATCATCAAGCTTGTTAGAACTATATATAGAATATAAAAATAAACAGGTCTGAAGTTCTTCAATGGAACTCTGTCAAAGGCTTTTCTACTTCCTCCTGAGTCACCATCTATATTTCTAGTAGTTGAAGTTGTTGTGTAATGATCACTGAATAAGGTAGTAACATATTTTGGTTTATTAAAAGACTGATTTTTTTCAAATGTTTCCAAAGGTTTCAAAAAATGAAAACCACTTAAGAAATTTGTCTTAATCAATTCAACAAATGCTTTCTGAGCATCCGCTATTATCTTTTCGGGACTGGGTTAGACATAACAGATTATTGTGAACAAGATGCCATGATCAAGAATGATTTAACTCAGAAAAGCAGGTTTAGATTACTATTTAGAAATCCATCAATGTCACTCACCATAATGACAGATTAAATGTGGAAAAGCATTAGATCACCTTAACAGATGCCGAAAAAGCATCTGACATAGCTCTCAGCAGATATGAAATAGAAGGTCTTCAACCTGGTAAAGTATTCTAAAAAAACTCCCAGCTAGCATCAGACCTGAATGTGACAGATTA
The DNA here is from genome assembly GCA_011751065.1 of Lasiurus cinereus. Taxonomy (NCBI): domain Eukaryota; kingdom Metazoa; phylum Chordata; class Mammalia; order Chiroptera; family Vespertilionidae; genus Lasiurus; species Lasiurus cinereus. Next base: position 4,590,012 of record JAAGEH010002531.1, read on the forward strand.
GGAACAAGAGAAGGATGTCTGTCCACTTTCATCTCTTCTATTCAACAATGCAATGAAGCAAAAAGAAAAAGAAATAAAGGGTATTTTGAAAATGAACAGAGTCTGTTGATTTAAGAAAACCTAAAATACTTGTTCTAAGGTTTGATACCAACAATAAAGTTCACGTTTCCAAGTAAAACTTAGAATTTTGTAAACTTTATTTCTGCCAAGATGAACCTGAAAGCTTCTGCAATACTTAAAGAAACAAAAAAAAACCCTTTCTGATAAAATCTGTGATGATACTATTACAGTTTAAATTTGGTAATGGAATGTAGCATTATTTGAAATACTTAATGAACCAGTATTTACCAAATCACCAATGCATAAAGGTATTTACAAAATCATGCACAAGTAACTGATATATTAAAAGTATGATGGATAGTATTGCAAGAGAGAACAGGAAAAGTGTTTTGTTTTTTTTAATATGATTTCTGATCTTTAAGAAAGAATCCCCTTCCTTAACTATTCTGTTGCATGGTTAGAACATCAGTCCAAGAATCCATGTGTCTCTCTCATCTCTCTCTCTCTCTCTCCCTTCCTCCCTCTCTCTCCCTTCCCCTCTCTCTCCCTCTCTCTCCCTTTCTCCCCCTCCCTCTCTTCCTTCTTCTTCTTCTTCCTCCTCCTTCTCCTTCTCCTTCTTCCCTATTTCCCCCTCTTCTTCCTCCTTTCCACTCTGTATAAAAATCAATGGGAGCCCAGCTGATATAGCTCAGTGACTGAGGGTGAACCCATGAACCAGGAGGTCATGGTTTGATTCCCCATCAGGGCACAAGCCTCAGTTGCAGCTCAACTGCCAGTAGGGGGGCATATAGGAGGCAGCTGATTGATGAAATTCATCATTGATGTTTCTATCTCTCTCTCCCTCTTCCTTTCTCTCTCTCTGAAATCAATAAAAAACATAGTCTTAAAAGATGAATGAAAATAAAAGCCAATGAAAAAACATTCTCAGGTGATTAAAAATAAAAACAAGAAAAACAATCACCTGTGAAGTTTTGGTATCGTGTCAAAAGGATATTAATAATTTAAAAGGCCAAAACCGGTTTGGCTCAGTGGATAGAGCTTCGGTCTGCGGACTGAAAGGTCCCAGGTTCAATTCCAGTCAAGGGCATGTACCTTGGTTGTGGGCACATCCCCAGTAGGGGGCGTGCAAGAGGCAGCTGATCGATGTCTCTCTCTCATCAATGTTTCTAACTCTCTATCCCTCTCTCTTCCTCTTTGTAAAAAATCAATAAAATATATTTTAAAAATAATAATAAATATAATAATTTAAAAGTTAATTTATTAATCAAGGCTTACAAAGCTGTGAGTTAAAACCTTGTTGATGAGAATATGAACTGGTACATTTTTGGAGGAACTTGCCTTTCCCTTTTCAAAGTAAACCAAAGTATGCATACAATGATATTGAAGCTGCACTGCTTGTAACAGTAAAAAAACAACAACGGGTAATTACCTCAATATCCACCAACCCCGAACTAATGAGGCAAAATATGTCATACCCATTTTGGAAGCACAAGTGATTTCTACTTTCTCTTTTATATTTCTAAAATTTTTCTAAATTGTTCTGAAAAACATGTGCTACCTTTACAATCAGGAATAAACTGCACATTTTAAAAATTCCTTTTGGGAACAAAGAAAAACTTGAATTAGAAGAATATTTAGATCATATTTATTTAATCCACACATTAACTGTAACTGAGCTAGTATTTCTCATATACTCTCCCTAATATTCAGTTATATAACCTTACTTCTACTCTTAACTATTAACTTCATTTTGGAGTTCTTAGGAATAAAGCAAAGTATACACTATTCAGATTATAATACAGGTCTAGCTTCCTCTCCCCACCAAAGCTGCCTAATAGAAGAAATAAATAGATCTATGCTAAGGCCCACATTTACTCTGCCTCACTTGGTTTGAACACGTCTAAGGTTGCATTTCAAACAATTTCTACCCTAGTTCTGCCATCCAAGTTGTCAAACTTTTGTTTTTATACAACCTTCAAGTCTCCTTTTTTCAAACTATCTCTGAAGCATGACCCAAATTCATAATTATTCCCATAGAATTTCTCATGGCAAAGGGAAGGTATGCATAAGTAAGTCTATTCTGCTATACTTTAAGTAAGCACCCAGCTCACTATTGGGAAGAGAATGTGTACCTAACATATACATTCCAACAAGTGATATGCATACCATACCTTTGGGTTTCTAAAATAACTCCATGAAAAAGGTCAGCAAAGGGACAAAAATAAGCTACTTCAATTTTCTCCAAAATTTTCTTTCCTTAATGGTTTCAAAATGTGTCAAAATTATGTATCTCAAAGTGTCTCAGAATTATGTATCTCTACGTTATCCAAAATGACTAAGTCCCATAAATAGTATTATATTTCTGTGAGCAAATTTAAACAGACATTGAGTCTTCAACATGAATGAAAATACCTCAGCTTTATCATGTAATGTAATTTTACCTTAAAATATGACTCAGAACAAAATCACTGGTGAAAAAAAGATGACCTAGTTCTGAATGACTTCTTGAGATACATATTGTTTTGTGAATCAATGAATATATAAACTTTATAGATGACTTTTGATAATGTATTTCAACATAAAATTTAGGTCATGAAATATAAAATCTTTTTTTTTTAAATCACAAATATAAAGCAAGCTCTGTAAAGAACAAACTAAGTTTCATTTCCAAAGACAGGTCTGTGCTGTTTTCTAACAAAAGAGGTAGGGAATATGCTAAGCAAAAACAAAACAATAACAGCAATATAAATATGATAGTCAAAAATCACAAGGAAGTGTTTTTGGAAGTGGGAGAGGTAAGGGAAAAGAGGGTAATAGAAGAGAAAGGTTCAGAAAGAGGGCTTAGCAGAAAGAGTAATGAAGGTGTTAAGTTACTAGCTGTCTCTTGATCAAAGTATTTGGCTACTGAATTGCATGGATGCAATCCAACTCATGGGCAAAAGCAAGCTTTTGTATTTGGTTCTTATATCTAGTGAAATTTCAACTCTAACTTTTACTCCACCCAATTCCTATTATTCTAAAATTATTTTTTGAAACTACTATAAAAAGCCACCCATTGTGAATTCATCAAAGTTCTGATAACTTCCAACATCAGTATTTTTCAGGGATGTTTATTAGCCTCTCCACTTTTCAAGACAAGTGTATTTTATTTTTCTCAAGCAACGCTTAGCAATGGGCCCGAATACAAAAATCACTTATTATTTGAAAATACAATCTTACACATACTCTACCCAAATTAATTTTACTAAACATTTCATTTTATATTTTAGCATTTCATTTAACTGACGAATAACATCTATGTCACAAAACAATATAAGGAGATATAATACTCTTTAAGATTACTTAGTACTGTGAGCCAGGCATTGAAATACTTCAGTTCCTTATAAGTGGGTGAGAGTTAAGCATATCATTAAAAGAAATAATATCAGGATGTTTCTTTCCATTTTCAGGTTCAGTAGTAAGAGAAAGAACGACAAAAAATTAATATTCTTGTTAGAAAATTTAAAATTTACAGATCTAGTTGAGAAAACTTAAAATCTGATTATAAATACTAAGTACAGAATTATCACATAGGCAATGTTCTTTTCCAAAGCAGTTTTACTTTAAGGCATTCTTAACCTTTAGCATAAATGCTTATACTCCTAGCTCAGCAGTTCTCAACATATGGTCTGGAAATACTTAGGGACAGATGTAGATGGTCCATGAGACCCTTTCATGGTCCAGGAGGTCACTGACATCAAATTACTTTTATAATAACACTAAGATGTTATTTACCTTTTAAGTAAATAGTCAGTTTTCCAGAGGCTATCTGACATAATTTGACAATGAACTGAATGAATGAATATATGAGAACCTGGCTGTTTTCTATTAAGCCAGATATTAAAGAGATGTCCAAAATATGTAAAACAAGGCCACTTTCCTCACTTTTTTTTTGAAATATATAGTCAGTTATGATTTTAAAATATTGTTATTTTAAAACGAATTAATATGGCAATATTTTTATATTTCTATTTTAATTTCTCAAATGGTAACTATCAACAGCTATTACCCACATTAGGAAAAGTTCTCTGGGATCCTCAAAAAGTTTTAGGAGCATAAAAGGACCCTGAGACCCAAAAATCTTAAGCTCTGATATGAACAAACAGGTGCTATGAGTTCCAGATTTGGTAAAAGTTACTCCATTAAAATATCACAGCACCCACATTTAGTACAAAACCCCCACCACTTAACCTCAAATAAAAGGAATAAAGCCACCCAAACTGGTGGATTGTATCATTTTTACTCCAAGCTTTAAGATTATAAACTTTTTCTTCTAACAATGTGCTACTTTATATTTAAATCTATAATAAAACATGAAATATTAAATCAACATATTATTTTACATGGCTTTTTGCTTTCTTTCTTTTTAATATTAAATAGAAAATAACAAAATTATGCTGTATTTTAGAAAATTAAATCTTTTATCTCCATTTAGTCATATCCTATTCAAAAAATATGGTTTCTTTAAGATTCTTATGTAATTAATTAATCTCTAAAAATACTATAATTACCACATAATATACAACAACCCAAAAACCTATACCAAACAAACCAAACGTATTTCAAGAATTCATAGCATTTTTTAAATGTGCACATTCTCCATAAACTATAATAGAAAAACTTTGTACATTTCCATCTACTAGTACCAATGCACACATATATTCATATATCTATATATATAAAGGTAATCAAAAATTAGGCCAGCACGCAGTAACAAGTCACAACTGGACAGAAGGAGGTTGGGCACACACGTGAGGCCAGGAATGGAGACAGAAATAGAGACAAAGGTCCTGCTCGAGCCAGCATGGCAGCTCAGAAGTCCTGGAGTGGACACAGGTAGGGGAGTCAGGGAACGCTGCAAGTCAGGCGCAGGTCCCAGCCCCCCCATGGGGTGCCTCCTCACATGGCCAGAGGCGGAGCGCCTCCTCATGCGATTTCAATCTCATACTGGGCCTTTAGTCCTATATAATAAAAGAGTAAAATGCAAATAGACTGAACGATAAAACAACAGAACAACCAATCAAAGCGTAATATGCTAATTATGCTATGGCTGCTCAATTGCTCCCTATGATGTGCACTGACCACCGGGGAACAGTCAGTCAACTGGTCGGCCAGTCGCTATGACGTGCACTGACCACCAGGAGGTAGATGCTCTGACCAGTAGGTTAGCTTGCTGCTGGGGTCTGGCTGATCGGGACTGAGCAAGATGGGCCAGACACACCCTGGAGCCTTCCCATGGTCTCTCCCCAGCCTGATCATGCACTGGTAGGGTCTGTCAGCCTGGCCTGTACCCTCTCGCAATCTGGGAACCCTCAAGGGATGTTCAAGAGCCGGTTTCAGCCAGATCCCCCAAGCCACTCCCCATGGGAGGGGACCAGACACAGGGCTCATGGATGACATGCACTGCAGCGGCAGCGTGAGCCTCTCCCAATCAGGGACTGATTGGGCAAAAGCCCCCTGTAGGCACAGTGGGGCTGGAATAAGCGGAAGCGGCGCAGCGTTGGACTGCGGGTTTCAGCCTGATCCCTGCAGGCCACCCAGAGAGACCCCACCTGTGTACGAATTCATGCACTGGGCCTCTAGTAAATTAGTAAAAGTTTAGCAATGCATAACTTATAAGAATTTTCATACAGAAGACTCCTCTATAAAGAATTAGAATTATTACATATATTTCAGATGTCTTCTAAAAGCCATTAATCTAAGATGGAAAAGAGAACTCCAAGAATCTGCTACATAAAGCATTGGTTATCTGGACTGAGATTAAGTCTTCACTAACCACCTACTCACATAGTATTCTTCATTATTTTTGTTGATATCAAAATACTGTAAGTAATATTCTTATTAGCTTATTCACTTAACTTTCCTGGTTTTTACAATATTTTCTCTCAGTAATCTCAAACAGACACTTCTATATAAAAATAACAGAATTTCTTAAATTTAAGACATGATCAGAGAAAAATCTAATCTGGCAATTCTGTGAAAAGAAGAAATTTTAGATATTACTGTATGTGTACACTTATGTTTAAAAGGGTAATACTATTATACACAATGTTTATCAACAATGAATAGTATGATAAAATTTCCATCCATTACGGAATTACCAACACTTATTTAGTTAGCAGACAGAGCTAAATAATATTGAAAAAATGTGAATGTATCTATAAACCAGAGCAAAACACACAGGAAACATAAATTCTGACTTTTAACAAGGCACAAACTGAGAAGGCACAGAAATCAGTATAAAGAAAGAAGAGAAGCTCTTTTAACAGCTCTTAGAAGGCAATACTATACAGCGGTATAATTTTAGAAACAGCCACTGCTGCTATTATCAAATTGCATATTGTTTAGAACATCATAGCTCAGGAAACCAAAAAAATCAAGCCACTTGTTTGAGAAACAATGATATAAAAAATGCATGGTTTCAAACCGTATGATAATGTCATTTCTATAGTTAGCGATTTGCTATGAACAGTAATTTATGACAGAAGACTACTTTACTTAATAAATAACAATTTATGACAGAAAAAATAAGTTATTTTACTTTCTGTGATAAAAATAACAGCTTGATAAAGAAATTTCATGAAATAACTTAATTGCAAAGTTCCCCCAATATCAGCTATTTAAAATCATCTGATGTCAAAGAAATCATTTAACATAAAAAAGCATTACTCAGAATTACAGGTTCTCAAAACAAAATTCCCTATTATTTTCAAAATATGTCCCAAGCATTTTCATAAAGTATCAACAATTCAACTAAACTTTTTCAAAGTATATAAAAAAATAAATTAAACCTAATCATTAAAAGCAATCCTACTCTTTGAACAGTAATTTATTTTTAGATGACTGAATTATATAATTTAGTTTGTTAAATAAGCATTTGCATATCTCCTTGCTTTATCATTTGATTAATTTAAAAAAATATTACTGATTTTCCTTCTATTTCTAGATCTCTAAAATGAAAAATTAAATTTACCTAATCATAGATAATAAAAATAAAATTAAATAAAAATTTTTGAAATCGTATGACTGTTTCTTTGTTAGAAAAGAAATAAAACGCAAAACTTATTAATAATAATTTTGTAAAATATTAAAATACCAAACTTTAAAGATATAATCAAAGAACTTAAAAAGGAAATTTTGGAGATTTTGTATCACAACTTTATATCTAATAAAACTGTTTATTATTCTCATTTAAGAATTTAGCACTTCAATCATTTACCAACGATCTACTTTATTGATCATTCTGTTTCAAGAATAAAAAAATGAATATATTATTTCACTGCTCTCAAATAATTCAAATTTTAGTGGAAGAGATAGACATAAGCAAATAAAAATGTAAGATGATATGGTAAAAATAAAAATAAAGATATATTCACAAAAATTTCAGGTCCACGAAAAAATGTTTTGGGAGAGAACAAACAGATGTAAGAAAATGCACTGCAAAAATGGTGAAATTTACCTGGGCCTGAAAAAAGAACGAATTTCGTTGAAAAAGAAAGACGTTCCAGAAAAAGAATACAGACATGAAAATAGTAAGGTCTATTCAAGGAATAGTAAGTTTAGGGTGACTAAAAAGTGAGTCAGGAGAAAGAGAAAGTTGGACTTCATGTTAAATAATAACCCTCTAGGAGTAATAGAAGGTAAGAAGGAGGTGAGATGCACAACAGGAGGCCCAATTCAAAGAAAACTTGACAAGGACACTGGGAGAAGAGACAGAACTGACAGAATTTTCTGATTATCCCAAGAGACCAAAATCAAAGGTGACTAACATTTTCAGCTTTAATGTGTGTGCCACTAATAGAACAAGATAATCCAGAGAAGAAAACAGGTCTTTTGGAAGAGAGAGAAAAAAATAATTGGAAAAGTAAGAAGAAAAGAAGGTAAGGAGCATAATTCTAGGTATATTAGAATTCTGATTCCAGTAGAGATATACACACACAACTAGATTTTAAGAAAGGAGACAGGAGATAAAGAATTGTAAGTTATTTTTATATAGATCAGGGGTGGGGAACATATGGCCAGAGGCCTGTATAAACACCCACAAAATCATTTGGTCTGGCCCTGTCAAGGCAACTGCAGATGGGTCTCGAAATCCAATAAATCTAGGGTCTTTTTTCATAACAACGTAAGTTTGTTTCAAGTGGATAATATTAAGTGAATGATGTTATAAATATCCAAAAGGACCTTGAGAGGAAAAAGGTTCCCCAACACTGATATAGATAGTAATTTCATCCTTTCCTCCCTTCCTCCTGGTACAAACTATCCAGGATCATAAAGATGAAAGCTCCATACTAAAAATAGAAGCAGGAAGTTAGAGAGTGCCTGATAGCTTCTGAGTAACTATCTCAACCTAACATTGTCCACTTCAGAACTCTTTGTTTATTTTTCCTCACATAATATCCCCTCACTTATTTAAGCTACTCTTGCATGATTTGTGTTACTGACAGTCAAATTAATTTCTATCCAATGCACTAATCAGCATAGTTCTGCCATACCTCTTCCCTCATCATTCTCTGTATTTCCCCTGGGAGATCTCATCCATTCCCTTGGCTTGAAAAACCACCTATGTTCTGATGACTCCCAAATCTAGATTTTCAGTTTACTCAATAAATGTTGGGTGGATGTGACAAGACTAGTCAATACATTAAATTTTTGCTATCATAGAAAGAGACAGAGGTATAAAACAATATTCCAATCCCAAGGAAAGCTAAATAATACAAAGGGCCAGACCCCCATAACCACACTGCAGTAAAGTTGGACAATTATACTTTATATAACAGTTACAGTGAACAAAGTAACAAAGATATTGCCAAAGAAGTTAAAGAAAGAGAGAGACATATGGACTTTATAAGAGGAACAAATCACACACAGGCAGAACTAGATAAATTCTATATTTTTTCAAAAATATCTCATAAGAGAAACCAAGATGGCAGCATATGTAAACACCTGAATGTGCTGCCTCACACAACCACTTCAAAAGTACAACTAAAAGACAAAACGAACATCATCCAGTACCACAGGAAGTCTGGATAAGTGGAAATTCTACAACTAGAAGGAAAGAGAAAAGCTCACTGAGACTCAGAGAAGCTGAGGAAGTAAAATGCAGAGGTACAGAAGTGTGTGCGCACACGGAGAGGCAACTGAGTACACAGCAGTCTTTTTCAATCTACAGGGAGACACAAGCTCCGGACTGCTCTTAACTCCAGTTCCAGATGAGACTCTGGGGACCCAGACTCATCTGGGGAAAAACTGGACTGTCTGGCAGCAGGCAGAACTTAAGGGAAGCTTTCTCTCAAATGTGTTTGCAGCGATTACCAAGGGAAACTGAGACCCAGGGGCCTCTTAGGGCAGGGCTGATGGGAAGCCATTTGCTCCATCCTGAGATTCCCCCACATCCAAGCTGCTCCAGAGACTTTTGCATATGAATGGCCTGGTTCTTTGAAATCTAAACTTACCTAACAAAACACAGCTAAGTCAGAGAGATCAGAACATCCAAAAGAAGGCCCAAGGCCCCACAGCAGCTTGCATTGCTTCACAGCTGGATCTCATCTGGACACCTCCAAAAACCAAACAAAGAATATGAAATCTGTAGATCTCTCGGCAGCTCCTGATCAGTGGCCTCAGGCAGAGGTTAAATTAGCACCTCCTTGGAAATCCAAGAGTCAGTGTACCCAGGGGTCAGAGTAGGACCATCCAGATTACAACTCCTCAGTCCATAAGGGCCACACTCAGGGGGCAGACTCAGTGAGCACCAAAGTCCTACTGAAGCAAGTCTTACCTCATAGGGGTATCAGCAGCACAGAAGTTCTCTCATTGTAGACACAGCTGACCCTCACAGCCAATTGGCCTGGAAGTCAATTCCTTCCCAGTGATACCAACATCAAGGATTAATTACAATACGACTGTGCATACAGCCCACAAAGGGGTGCATCAAGAGTATCCACCTCAGGTAACTTGGGAGGCTGAACCACTGAGCCCTATAGGATACCTAGCACACAAAGCCACTTTATCAACTCAGGGAAGCAGCCAAAATGCAGAGACAAAGAAACAAATGAAAGAAATGGAGGACAGCAAACGACTAAATATAGAGTTCAAAACCATGGTTATAAGGTTTTTCAAGAATTTCTTAGGAAAGGCCGATAAATTTAGTGAGACTCTCTAGGATATGAAACAAGACCCACTAGAAATTAAGCATATACTGACAAATAAAAACATAATACACAGAGATCCAACAGCAGATTAGAGGATCGCAAGAATCAAGTCAAAGATGTGAAATACAAAGAAGCAAAAAATACCCAACTGGAAAAGCAAAAAGAAAAAGAATCCGAAAATATGAAGATCATATAAGGAGCCTTTGGGACAACTTCAAGCATACCAACATCAGAATTATGAGGGTGCGAGAAGAAGAGAAAGAGCAAGATACTGAAAACCTATTTGAAGAAATAATGACTGAAAACTTTCCCTACCTGATGAAAGAAATAGACTTACAAGTCCAGGAAGCACACAAAACCCCAAAAAACAGGAATCCAAAAAGGACCACACCAAGACACATCATAATTAAAATGCCAAGAGCAAAAGACAAAGAGAGAATATTAAAAGCAGCAAGAGAAAAACAGTTAGTTACCTACAAGGGAGCACCCATACGACTGTCAGCTGATTTCTCAACAGAAATTATGCAGACCAGAAGGGAGTGGCAAGAAATATTCAGTGATAAATAGCAAGAACCTACAACCAAGAATACTCTACACAACAAAGCTATCATTCAGAATTAAAGGACAGATAAAGAGCTTCACAGATAAGAAAAAGCTAAAGGAGTTCATCATCACCAAACCACTATTATATGAAATGCTGAAAAGTATTCTTTAAGAGGAAAAAGAAGAAAAAGGTATCTATCAACAAGGGAATCTAAAAAACAAGTGAATAAAAAGAATCTGAACAGAATAATCTGGTGAATGTAATAGAATTGGGGCATAGAAAGGGAGTGGACTGACAATCCTCAGAGGTAAAGGGTGTCGGGGTAAGGAAAAGACTGGGCAAAAAGCATACACCTATGGATGAGGACAGTGGTGGGAGGCAAGGGTAAGGGCAAGAATGGGGTGGGAACCAGGTAGAGGGCAGTTATGGGGGGTGGGGAGAAGAAGAACAACTGTAATTATCTGAACAGTAAAGATTTAATATATATATCATTAAATAATTGAAAATAAACCTCTTTGTTTTCATTGTGGTAAAATATACATTATATAAAATTATCATTTTAACCATTTTTAAGTCTACAGTTTAGTGATATTAGATATATTCATATTGTTGTGCAGCCGCCACCACCATCCCATCCTATATAATAAAAGCCTAATATGCAAATTGTCCCATCAGGCGATCATTCAACCAGGAGTTTGACTACTCGCTATGATATGCGCTGACAACCAAGGTGCAGTGAGGAACATGGCAGGTGTCAGCGATGCACTGCGACCCCTCGCTGGCTACCTAGGGGCGCGGGTGATATAGATGGAAGTGCGGTAAGAATGAAGGGTGTCTGCCAAGCTCGCTCTCACTCTCCCTATTATCTTCCCCCAGGGCTTGCACACTGAGGAAACCCCCACATGCTTAGGTACTGGGCGCACATCAGGAGCCCGAACGGTACCCATGTGGTTTCTTCTGGGTGAGCTGGGCTGCAGCTTCCAGGACCACAGGCACCAGTTGGGCTCCCCGTGGGTTTGTGCAGGAGCTAGTCTGCAAAGCTGGCAAGGAGAGTGCACGCTCCCTGCACCTCTCCCCTTTTGTATGGCACCGCAGCATGGCCAGAGGCCCATGCTGCACCCTGGCCCACGGCATCTGGCCACACTCACTGCATCTTCGCATGGGGACTCAGGTACCATGACTCAGGCGTAGGGGGGCATTTGGGGGCCCGAGAGCTCAGGTGCTGCCCAGGGCCCAGAAGTCAGCTGGGACCTGCCTTTCCATACGAGACACTCGCACTTTGATCACTGGCCAGGCTTAAAAACCACACCCATGCATGAATTTCATGCACTGTGTCTCTAGTCTATATATATAAAACCTAATAGGCAAATAGACTTATCAGGGAACAACCGAACAACTGGTCACTATGACATGCACTGACGAGCAGGGGGCATGTGTGGAACATGGTGGGCATTGGCAACAGGCGGCAGAGCACAGAACATAGCAGGCATCAGCCATAGAGGAATAGCGGAGCAGGTGAGTGGGCCACCAGACCAAGGTGGGGCGCCAGTAGCTGTCATCAGGGCAAGGCTCTGGTGGTTATTGAAAATTCCTTGCTCCCATGCACTAAGGTCCCACTGGGTGCTCACTCCTGCAGCCAGCGACAGCCCCACTCGCACCCGCTGCTGGCACCCAGTGCCAGCCCAGATCACTCAGCGCCATCAGCAGGTGCGAACGGCGGTTGCAATTCCCCCTGCTCCTGAGGGATGATAGGGATCAGCAACCACCTCTCACATGCACTGTTGGCGACAGCTTCGCTCGCATCCGCTGCCGGCACCAGAGCCATCGTTTGCAGCCCTCTGCTGCACCCGGCACCAGTCCAATCACTTGGTACCATCAGTGGGTGCGAACGGTGGTCGCTGGCCCCGATCTTTCCTGAGGGCTTCTCCACCTTCCCCTCCTCCTGACGGGCGATCATGGCAGCAGCCACCACTCACACCCATTGATGGCACCAGCCCCGCTCATACCTGCTGCTGGCACCAGCCCCAATCGTTCTGCGCCATCAGCAGGTGCGAGCGGGGCCGGTGCTGTCAGAGCATGGGAGCGGCGGCTGTGGGAGCGGGGCAGCCAGCAACCAGGGCACTGGGGGCTGTGGCGGGAGGACCAGGTGGAGGCACAGAGGATAGGATGAGACTCGCCCATGTGCCCACCGCAGCTTTACAACCCACAGTTCCTTTTAAGGTGCTCGAATTCGTGCACTGGGCCCCTAGTCCTATATAATAAAACAATAATATGCAAATAGACTGAACAGTGGAACAACTGAACAACCAGTTTCTATGACTTGCACTGAACATTAGGGGACGTGTGTGGAACATGCCAGGAGTTGGCCACAGTGGGATGGTGGGGCAGGGAAATAGGGGCAGCAGACTAAAGTGGAGCACTGGTCGCTGTCTTCGGGGCGAGCCTCTGGTGTTTACTGAAAATTCTTTGCTCCCATGTGCCACGGTCCTGCCTGGCCATCACACTTGCTGCTGGTGCCAGCCCTGTTTGCACCCACAACTGGTGCCAGAGCTTCTGCTTGCCACCGCTGTTGGTGCCTGGCATTGGTCCAGATCACTCAGTGCCATCAGCAGGTACGAGTGGCAGCTGCTGGCCCTGAATGCCCTTGAGAGCTTTTCCACACACAACCCCGCTCCTGAGGGGTGACTGGGGCAGCAGCTGCTGCTACTACCCACTGACAGTGGTGCCAGCCCAATCACTCTGTGCCATCAGTGAGTGCGAATGGAGACAACACTGGTGGGAGCTAGTTTGCCAGCAGACAGGGGACTGGTGCCAGGGGACTGGTGCGAGGGGCAGGACAGGGGCATGGAAAATAGGCCGAGACCCACCCCTGTGCCTTCCGCAGCCTCACAGCCCACAGTTCCTTTCATGGTGCATGAATTTGTGTACTGGGCCTCTAGTCTATATTTAAAAGCCTATATGCAAAGTATCCCCTCAACCTACTAGGAGTTTGATCACTCGTTATGCTATGCTGACCACCAGAGGGCAGCGAGGAATGAAGGAAAACCCTGGCCGGCAGCTGGCAGTTGCTATGGACCCTACTCGTGCAAGAAATTTGTGCACTGGGCCTCCAGTTAAAAAATATTTCCCATTCACCTCTCCCCTTAACCCATGGCAAACACTGTCCTGCTTTCTATCTCTATAAATCTATTTTGGGTACCTGAAATAAGTGGAATTACAGAGTATTTGTCCTTTTGCAATTAGCTTATTTCATTTAGCATAATTTCCTCAAGGTTCACATATATCATACTATGTGTAAAAATTTCCTTCCTTTTTAAGGCTGAATAATATTAACTTGTGTATGTACCACAATAGTCACTGGTTGGTTTTGACCTTTTGGCTATTGCAAATAATGCAGCTATGAATAAATATACAAATACCTGCTTGTACATGTGTGTATGACCAGAAGAGAAACTGCTGTGTTAAATAATAATTCTATGTTTAAATTTTTGAGGAACAGTCATACTACTTTTCAGAGCATCTGTGCCATTTTATATTCCCACCAGCAATGCACAAAAATTCCAATTTTTGCACATTCACACCAACATCTATTAACTGGTTCCTGGTTTGTTTTATGTTGGTAACAGAGATTTTCATTACTGTGAAGTAGTATATTTTTGTGGTTTTTATTTACATTTCCCTAATGATTAGTGATACTGAGCACCTTTTCATGTGCTTATTGACCATTTGTATATCTTCCTTAGAAAAATGTCTATGCAAGTTCCTTTGCCCATTTTTGAATTGAATTCTTAGTATTTTTGCTGTTGAATTTTAGGAGTTCTTTATATATTCTGGATATTGATTAAGTTGCTATTTAAATTGATACCTAAAATACAGTAAGTGAATTATAGGTTAAATTATCTTAGTGGCCCATTTATGACTAAAAGCAGTCTGAAAATATCCTTTCAAATATCAATTCCAAAATCAAATTATTTTAAAGTCAGTAGCCTTTCCTCAAAGCTCACATGGATACCTAAAAATGTTTTAAAATTTAATTATTGATAACAACACTAACAAGTAACCAAAATTCATGATTCATATGAAATATTGGACAATATTTACAACTGTCTATGTTTCAGAGTCATCATATGCACACTTTTGGGCAATGCTATCCATATCCACTCTACATAAATGTTATGCCATAGAGCACAGGGGAGCACCCCTATATATACAGACTACCCTGTAAGTGGTTCCTGGAGTTGTGCAGTACAGAAGCCTTATGGTATTCAAGCAGTAAGAGTTGCATATTTAATTTTTAAAGTTAAAAATGGCAACAACAAAAAAATGATAATAAAAGTGAGTGCACTTTTGGAACTCAATTCAATGTTTCCATAAATTCTAAATTAACTTTTTCATTCTTATCCAACTAAAGTACTAATTGCAATTTTTCTACAGTTTTTCTACTTAAGTAGATAGAACTATTGTCATTATCTCCCAGCATCCAATCTTCCTTCTTCTGATAACACCTCAGTTTCTCATTGGGCAACCAGCTCTCCCCACTCACAGTGCCTGAGTTTTGGGTAGTTCTTGGGATAAGCACAGAATCTAAATACAGCAATTAAAATCTAAATTCAGAGTGATTAAATCAAGGAAAGGCATGGGGCACAAAATAAGATAGTAAGATTCAGTTTCAAAACTTTTGCTGGTTTTTTTAGGAGAGAGATGGTTTTATAATTGCTAAGCTATTGGTAACCATCTCTGTCATCTCTCATATAAGAAGGGCTAATCAAAGAATGAAGCTTACACACACACACACACACACACACACACACACACACACAGCAGAGCACAGAGACAAACTTAAGGCTGCCCTGTGACACAGCATTTGAAGTCTTGGATACAATGTCTTATACATAGGTACTCCCCAAATTATTTGTGCATAAGCCAATAAACTTTTTTTTCCACTTAGCTTTTTAAGGCTTTCTGTCACTTGCTAGTCCTAATATTCATGGCTTCACATACAATTAGTTTTATCCCCCTATATACTTTTCATTGCTGTTGTCAATGATAATCTTATTAACTCCTGGATGCCTGACAGCATTATAAGCTAATAACAACAACAACAACAATAACAACAACATTAACACACAAAATGTTGATTTATTGGCCCCGCACTGACCACTCATTTGGAAAATATGCTTAGAAAAAAGAATGCAAAATTGGTAATGTATTAATACATGAACAGCTCTACTAATTAGAATGTACAAACACATGAAAAAAATTCCATTTTATCAAATCTCAGAAAACAAAATATCCCTACCTAATAAGAAAGTGTACATATAAAGACATTATAGTTAGTGAAGAGAAAATGTAGTGCAATGAGAAGTTTAAAATAAAAGAAATGTAACATACAATATAAAATTTTCTCAATTTTTTTCCAACACAACATCCATTATCACTTAGATTTAGAGTTTATATAAAATATACCTTTATTAATTTCCTACAGCAATACTTATAGCTCAAAAAAACAATAAAACCCACAAAAATTTATTTTCTACAATTTTGGAGGCCATCAATCTGAAATCAGTTTCACTAGGTTGAATCAAGGTGTGGGCAGAGTCACACTCCCTCTGGAAGTTTTAATAGATAATCTACATGAAGCTACTAGTGGTTGCCCGCATTCCTTGGCTTAGGGCTGTGGTTGGCAAACTGTGACTGGAGAGCCACATGCGGCTCTTTGGCCCCTTGAGTGTGGCTCTTCCACAAAATACCACGGCCTGGGTGAGTCTATTTTGAAGAAGTGGAGTTAGAAGTTTAAAAAATTTGGCTCTCTAAAGAAATTTCAATCGTTGTACTGTTGATATTTGGCTCTGCTGACTAATGCATTTGCCGACCACTGGCTTAGGGCTGTATCACTCTGCCTCTGTACCACTTTGCCTTCTCTTCTTCTGTAAATGTCAAATGTCTCTCTGCCTCTCTTATACAAGGACATTTGTGATTACATTTAGGGGCTACCAAATAATCAGAATAATCTCCTT
Organism: Lasiurus cinereus; assembly: GCA_011751065.1. Classification (NCBI taxonomy): domain Eukaryota; kingdom Metazoa; phylum Chordata; class Mammalia; order Chiroptera; family Vespertilionidae; genus Lasiurus; species Lasiurus cinereus. Next base: position 4,606,823 of record JAAGEH010002531.1, read on the forward strand.
ATCTCAAAATCATTGAGTTAATAATATCTGCAGAGTCTTTGCTCTAGGTATCATTTATAAGTTCTAGGGATTATACTATAAATATCTTTTATGGGCCACTTTTCAGCATACCAACAATGTCATAAGTCATTTCAATAACTACATAATACTAAAGTGTAATAATATAGAAGCTATATTAATCTTATATTTTCAAATTAAATTTTTTCACAATGATCTCTACTCATATTAGTACCAACATAAAAAGCTCCAAAAATGTCCTATCTTATATAATAAAAGCCCAATATGCAAATCAACCAAACAGCTGAACGACCAATGGAACAACCGGTCACTATGATGCATACTGACCACCAGGAGGCAGACAACACAGGAGGTGCCTCTAGCCCACAGGTTCCAGGCCAGTCAAGGCAGGTGCCAGTGGGCCTTCCACCCCCTACCCCTGATCACCCCACCAGTTGCCCCACAAATTGGCCCTGATCACCAGCCAGGCCTAGGGACCCTACCCATGCATGAATTTCATGCACTGGACCTCTGTTTAAAATAAGGAAGGGAATTTAAGACTACAGCAAGAAAATGTCCAGTAAATAATGCCTTAAAAAGTGATTCACTTTAACTCAACTTAAATACTATTCTTTGAAACCAAAGAGTTATAACAACAATCTATTTTATTATAAATTTTAAAATATAAAATTTTACCTCCAGATCCTAACTGCTTATAGAATCTATATTCCAAATGTAGCTGTGGTGCTCTGGATTTCATGGGTTCCTAATTAAAAAAAAAACAAAAACACAAGTTATTAAAAGATCATTATGCCCCAATTCCAAATGTTATAAATCTTGCTGTCAACTCTTAGATAATTAATATTTTATTAGGCATCTTTGTCTCTCTAAGGTTATATCAACTGTACATGTATTTCATTGTAAAATAAATTAATGTCAAAAACATACATAAGATTACATGGCTATTAGATCAATCATTAGGGAAATTTATGTTTGACTCTTTGACCCTGAAGGAAAATATACACCAAACATTCATGACTGGGGTAATGGTGACCCTTGCTCTATTTCTTTTGTTTCTAGGAATTCATCTTGAACTGTGTATTTCCTATGTAAAACTTTTATGTTAAAGTGAAATCACAGAAAAGTAGGAAAGAACAAATATGAAGATAAATTTTTGACAGTAACAACAATATATTTTTTAAATATTTCACTTGGGATAAAGCTTAAACAAAACACAAAATTCATAAGCATTAAGTCCATGAGCTTTGTTAAATGCATGTACCCCAGCAACTATCACCTCAAAAAATCTTTAGAACATTTTATGAACCTCCCTCAGAGTAATCACTTTTTGACTTCTATCACCTTTGGGTTAGTTTTGTCTGTTATTGTATTAATATTAGAGAAATTACATGGTATATATTTTACATATGTTTAGTAAACTAAATATCAAACTATGATATGGTATTTGCAAACTTTTAATATTTCCTACAACTTTTGTGATATTATTCTATGTTAGTACAGTTTTGGTAATATTATATTTAAAATATTTTTTCTTGAAATATTAATGTTTATTGTATGTAACATTAAAAGCTTTTCTTGAAATATTTTTTTAAAAAAAGATTTAAAAAAATTTCTGTCCTGTCAATATATTTTTGAATTTGAGGTGAACATATCTCCATACTACACTTCAACCTCAAAATACCAGACAAAGCTACAAAAACATTCCCAGTTCCTCTCAAGAACACTGCATAACCAAAATTATTATATGTCGCACTCTGATTACTATGCGTAAAAAGGTAAAAGAGGAAGAATGTAAAAGAAAAATAATAAGTAAGGGGATACTAACATAGCATGAAAATGAACTAAAAAGATAACATATGTGTGTATATGTAAGAAGGACAAAAGATGACATAATAAATGTTTACTAATGCATCAATGATGTCTAGAGGGTAAAAAGGCTCCAAATCTGAAATAAAGGACCTAACGGATACCACTTAATGACTAAAACAAGGAAACGTCAGCCTAGTGCAGAGCTCCTGTTTTGACATAGTGGTTTATTTCCCTTAACATACCAGTTAAATATCATTCACAAGCTCCCCTGAGTAGACTTGCTCACTACAGACTGCTGCATCAATAACACAGCATATGGGTGTTACTACTCTTCTATTCTTGTGCTGTCATCCCCACTCCCAACACCATGCAATGTCTACACCGGGACTTAATCACAAGGAACAACAACAGCCTGTAATTATTGGAATCGAGAGTCGACCACTGGAATAGAACATGGAAAAAGAATCCCAAAGAAACAAAAGTTAGCAATGCCCATTCAAACACTGTTCAGTCCCTGCATCCTGAATCTCCCCATTGTGATTTCTACACACTAACTCCTCCTGTACAGATTTCATGATCAGGAAAGCTTGTCATTTTAACTTGACTTTCCATGCAGCTCCGCCTATAGAAAGAAAACATTACTTATACTGATTTGGGCATTCTGAACCTGTAACAGTAAAATACTTCATTATAAAATTAGAAAATAACTCTTCTTAAATATTTCTGAGCTTGATTGATTCCATGAATTTATTAAATCTACCTTTGATTTAACAGTGACGATGGAAAAGAGATGACCTAACCAGATTTTCCGACATAAAGCTAAGGACCAGACCTTAAAATTAAAATGAACCCCTCCAGGTAAATGCCAATCCAAACCCACAAGCCAATCAGCCAGTCTTAGAGACACCACAACCCAACCTACATCTTATTTCCCAGTGAAAATAAACATTTGTTGCAGTGAAACTTGGCCTATACTCACAAACATACCTTAAGTACAGTTTTCTAGCTCATCCCAAAAGATTTTCTATTTTCCCCCAATTACCTCTTTTCTAATCATCATCTTACATTACCATAATACAGTGATTATATTGGCAAGCACAAGAATAAGAATGGCAGGCAGACTGGAAAAACCCAGGCATGGAAACCCGGCAGGCAAACCAGATAGAAAAGCTGTGCCAAAGAAAGTTATGTCTTATAAAAACTCCCAGATCCCAACTCATTCAAAAACAGAGATGCCTTACAGTTGTCATACCGGGCATATTTAGGAATTCAAAATAGTTCCATGTGAGTTTGCTTTCTTTGCTATTCTCCACCCACATCAAGAATTTCTGAATCCCCGAAAGTCAAGCAATAGCCAGTTTTACCATATATAAAATATCAGTTGAAGAAGAGATTTTGAAAGCTACCTGGAAATACTTTCAAAGATTATAATCCTAAATATTAAGGAAACTTCTGTTTAAATATATCCTAAATATTAAGGAAACTTTTGTTTAAATACTTGAATCAGAAAGAGAAATCTTGCTTTCTAATTTTGATCTAATTAAAATGTCAATATGCCAGCTTCCTTAAATGAAAAATAGTGCCGAAATTCAAAAATTCAATTCTATGATGCTACCTAAATAGAGGGATTGAGTTTCCATAGCACAGAAAGATAGAGACATCCTATACATTGACATATACTTACAACACTCAAATTATAAATGTGAAAGTAAAAAAGTAAAATATAAGTTAATCATAAAAGAAATAGAAATTAAGGAAAAATAAGACACATGAACTTACCAGTTTAATTGCCACATATTCATTTGTATATAAATTTTTCCCTTAAAAAAGAAGGAAAAAAATGTCAAACTCTACCAGTAATTAATTCTTAAAGATATGTTATGTAAAACTGTACTCTGGGGGGGAGAGGGGGAAGCACAAATATATTTGAAGGAAGCACAGGTTTCTTCCAACTACATATTTAGGAAAAACCTCAATGAGGAAATACTACAACTCAATGACATATTTACTATTTTACCTGAATTCAGAATAGAAAGTGATACTAATAAATACTTTAGCCCACTTACAAAGATGAACAGAATCTTTTGTTGTAACATTGTACACAACTCAATGCAATCAATAGTCAAACGCATGCTAAACTATATTGCAAAACCAGAACTCTTATATAAAAACAGAAATACAAAATTCCTCTCCTAATCACCACCTTATTTTAAATCCATTATTATCGAATGTAATCTCATTGGGGTTCATATGTAATCCAAGTAAATACAATAAATATCTGGGGGAAATCTGCAATATATTAAAAATAGAATAAAAAAGTATTATCCAATAATTATCTCTAATAAAATAGCAAACTATTTTGAGTGAAAAAAGTTATTAGCACCTTACTGTATAACCAAATTAAATTCCAATATTTTAAGAGTTAGATATAAGGCACAAAACAAGAAAAAATATTTATTTTTTCAATTTATTTTTCAATTACAGTTGACATACAATATTGTATTTGTTTCAGTTGTACAACATAGTGATTATATACTTATATACCTTAGGAAGTGATCCCTCCCTAATTCTAGTACCCATCTGAGACCATACATAGGTAGGTATTATATTATTAACTATATTCCCTATGTTTTACATTTATCCGCTTACTATTTTTAAAACTACCAATTTGTACTTAATCACTTCACCTTTTTCAACCATCAACCAGCTCCCTGATATGGCAACCATCAATTTGTTCTCTGTATCTATAAGTTTGTTTCTGTTTTGTTTGTTTTTCAGTTCCCACATGTAACTGAAATCATATGGTATTTGTCTTAATTTGACTTCTTTTCACTTAGCATAATGCTTGGTCCATCCATGTCATTGCAAATGGCAAAACTGCATTCTTTTTTATGGCTGAGTAATAATCCATAGTACATATGTTCCATATCTTCTTTATTCAATCTTCTATCAATGGACACTGAGGTTGTTTACATATCTTGGCTATTGTAAATAATGCTGCAATGAACACAGGGGTGCACATATCTAAAATAACGTTTATTAGCCCAATATATGGGAGTTTTCAAAGTACTAAAAAAATGGAAAAAAGTAAAAGGTCAGAAGATTTTTATACAGATTTGATTACATAAAGTATTTTACATTTCTGAATGTTGAAAAAAAAATCTACCATATACAAAGAACAGATAAGTAACAAGCCAGAATAAAGATTTAATAGTATTATTATGTAAAGAATTCAAATAAACTATAATAATCTTTGCAATGGTGGATTGAAAATATTCTAAAAAGGCCCAATGGGTAAGCATCCATAGCCCAAGTAAAAAAATATGGAGAATTTTAAAAGCAATAAGTACATGAACACAATTTGATATATAAATTAATGTTTCTTTGCAAGTATAGTAAACAAAATAAGAAATAGAATATGTGATTTCTGAATTTCTAGTATTTTTTTCAATAAGAATGTATTAAATTTATGGCAAAAAAAAGCCTGTTATTTTTCTTATTATATTGTTTTAAAAGGACAGTTTTTTGTTTTGTTTTCATAACTGTTACAGTAAATAGCCCCGGTCACATTGGCTACAGAACACAGAATAAGCAAGCATCAACTTTCACACGTGATTTTTCAGCATTAACACACCTAACTTCTTTTTATAAAGCAGCTAACAAATGACAGTAAAACTTCTAAGCAAAATTTCAGTCTCAGATATACTGCTGCTATTGTACAATGGTGTTTGTTCATACAAATAATATAATACTTTTCTGAGTTTTTATAACTATTTTATAAAAATAAATCATAAAAAGCATTCATACTAATACTAAATAATATGTCTCATAAACCTATTAGTTTACAGAAAGATGAAACTTAATAGGAATACCAAAAGTGGTGAACATTAAGCTGTATTCAGACACTTATTGAGCCCATAAGTATCTAAAACATATATTAGAAAACATGTTCTTAATCCATTTGTTTAGCATTTATAAACTATGACTTCATATACATTTTCAAGAATGTATTATGTATACAATTGCAGGCTTGCCCTAGAGTAAATGTCCAGTGAATAATTTAATGGTACACTAACTTAATCTTGAGGAACTGATGTCTATCAAAGGAACAATTCAAAATATTTTAAGTTCAAAGATGGAATTTGTCTTTTCTCAGAACATTATAATTTTTTCAAAACTATTTTATATATATTTATTCAGATGTACATTAAAAGCAAATATTCATATGATAGATTAAATACAGGTTCCATAGAACTTAATTTTACCAAATATTTATAGAAGTAGTTTTCGTAGCATTTACATAGCCAACTATCTTTTACATCACAGCAAAAAGTACTAAATCCTAAAAACATCATCTTTTCTAGAACATTAGAGATTTTGTTGAATTTTGAGGGTTATATTTATAAACATCAACAATAATTAAACAATACTACCAATGCATTTTTATTACCTAGCATAGACATAGGTCTCACACAGTTAGCTTTCAATCAATATTTGTTACATGCATTAACAAATAAATGATGCACAAACTGTGTGTTTGTGTGTACAGTATGAATTAGAAAAAAGTGTGTACATGCAGAGGGGATATACTTAAGAGAAGGCTCCAAGTAACAGATTGATTCCAGCTAACTGGTTTTAATCCAATTTTAGAAGATACTCCCAACAGAACTTCATGCCATATTAAACTTGAAAAGTTGCTGTTACCAATTTTATGGTATATGAATGGTAATTATAAAAAACTATGTTCTACAAAAACAATGTATATGTCTATAACAGAAACAATTAGTTACCCACCAATATCCATGTGCCCTCTTCTATAATAGAATGCCCTCATTTAAAAATGGTTGTCCAGCTAGAGACTTCATTTTCACCCTTTCACCTTGAGGGGCAAGTGATAAAGTTCTGAATATGAGGTTTATCACTCCCCATTCCCAAGAATAAATGTGTGCTCTCCTGGTCCTTTCTCTTCTTCCTGATGGTTGGAAGGTGGCAACAACTGGAGCAATCACAATTCCACAATACTGAAGCCAAATATTGAGGCAGAGGTACCCAGACAGCCCTGGGTGCTCTCCCTCTGGTTTGTGTTATATGAAAGAAAAAGAAACTACTTTGCTTAACACCATTTTGCTATAGCATCATAGTCTATTCCTAATTATTACACTAGAGACCAATGCATAAAATTCATACACAAGGGGGAGGGTTCCTTCAGCCCAGCCTGAACCCTCCCCAATCGGGGACCCCTTGGGGGATATCTGACTGCTGGATTAGGCCCAATCGGGCCTAAACTGGTGATCAGACATCCCCCTTGCAATTTGGGACTGCTGGCTTCTAACCATTCACCTGCCTGTCTGCCTGATTGCCACTAACTGTCTCTCTATGCCTGCCTGATCACCCCTAACTGCCCTCCCCTGCCAACCTGATCTAGCCCCCAACTGCCTCTGCCTGTCTGATCAGCCCTAACTGTTCTACCCTGCTGGCCTGATTTCACCCCCTAGTGCCGACTCCTGCCAGCCTAGCTGCTTCTGCTCCCAACTACCCTCCCCTGATGGCCTGATCACCCCTAATTGCCTCTGCCTGCCTCATCGCCCCTAACTGCCCTCACCTGCCGGCCAGATATCACCCCCAACAGTCCTCCCCTGCCGGCCAGATCTCACCACCAATTGCCCTACCCTGCTGGCCTGAACTCATGCCGAACTGCCCTCCCCTGCCAGCCTGATTGCCCCTAACTGCTTGTGCCTCAGCCCCCACCACCATGGCTTTGTCTGGAAGCAAGTCAGACGTCCAGAAGATGGCTGGTCAACCTGGTCTAATTAGCAAATCCATGCACCGAACCTCTAGTATGCATATAAGATCTTTGATTAATCTTTTCCCACTTTCCCCCTTCTCCCCTTTCCTCTGAGATTCATTAGTCTGCTCCTTGTTTCCATGCCTGTGCATTAAGCAGCTGCATGCTGATGGTCAGTGCACGTCATAGCTAATGGTCGAACAGTCGAATGGTCACTTAGGCTTTTATATATATATTTATAAAAGAGAAACATGTAAATTGACCATCATTTCACGACACCCACAGCTAATCAGGAGTGAGTACGCAAATTATACAAAAATGATGGTGGTGGTCCTGCCCTCCAGCCACTCTGTGCCTCTGGGCAGCAAGCCCCGTCAGGGCCTCCCTACTACTCCACATCTGTCAACTGTCTTTGCAGCCTTTCTGTGGCCCAGTCCCCAGCCTCAGAGGTAAACCTCTAGTGCCTGAGGTCATAGCTCCCAGTGCCTGGCATCTCCCGCTACACCACCCCTGCCCCACTGCTCTGTTAAACAAAACTCTAGAGTTGGAGCAGCTCACTTGGTGCACAGTTAGCACACCCTGGGAGCCCCGGGCCAGCCAAAGGGCAATGGTGGCAGCCATGGCGGCAATGGCAGGCAGCTCAGCTTTGTTTTGAATAGGTGAAAGAGGCCAGCTACAGAGTAACCAAATTATCATATCTCCCTCCTCCTATCTCACCAAATCAAGAGGGGAGGGGCGATGGGCATGGAGGGAGGGAGGGCAGAGGGTGGAGGAGGAAGAGGATGAGGAAGGGAGTCAGTTGCATCCCACTTTCACAATGGGAAAGTGAAACGCACTAGTGCAACCCAACCTCTCCAGTCCTCCCCACCTGCCTCGCTTCCCCCACCTCTTCCCCTCCATGCCTCCCTGGGAGTGCCAGCACTGCAGAGAGGAACTTTCCGGAGAAGGAGAGTGAGGAGGAAGCGGCATCAGAGAGCGCAGGGCTTGCCACCACCGCTGCTACTGCATAGGCTACCTGAGTGAGCCCATGGCATGCTGACAATCAGGAGAAGGAAGACCTATTCTTGCACAAATCTTTGTGCATCGAAGATAGATAGATTAGATAGATAGATAGATAGATAGATAGGTAGATAGATAGATAAAGGCTTGCAGAATTTTTAACAATTCTTAAATATGAATAATACAAGAGTTATAAGCTATATATATAAAGCCTAAGCAACTGCCTAACCATCAGCTATGATGCACAATGACCACTAGGGGGCAGATGCTCCATGCAGGAGCTGCCGAGCTGCAGTGACTTGCAGCTGTGGTTCTCGGGTGATGCCCCCAGAACCAGAGAGGAGGGATCCCAATTCTGGAGTGTGTCACCCAAGAACCACCCTCTCACAACCTGGGATCCCTCAGGGGATATCAAAGAGCCAGTTTCAGCCCCATCACAGCAGGCTAGGCCAAGGGACCCCACCAGTGCACAAATTGGTGCACCAGGCCTCTAGTATAGAAATGAGAGAAAAAACAAACAAAAAAGAAGTTATGAAAACTGTGGCATACTTAATCATGTAAAAGTTATAATATCTTATTTTAGATATGGTAATTCATAAACCAATATATATAATGCCCATGTGCTATTTTCTTTTATGTGATGGTTAGTCAGGTGTAGCCACAAGAAAGGACAAAAAAGAGGCTCAGAAAAATAAAGTTTATTATGCAAAAGGGTCCTAGTATAAGGGTTATGGAAGGCATCATGTTTTGGTCAGGAGGAAAAGACAGGAGCAGAAAAGAGCTTAGGCCTTTAGTTTCCAAGAGAAAGGCAAGGCAGGGCAGAATAAATAGTTTAGAATTGGCTAATTTAAATAATTGTCATGCCAAAAAATTCCGGTAGCCTCTGGGCTATATAGATGGTCTCCAGTTGTCTTGTACCTGGCCAAGAAATGATTAAGAAAGAAGATTGCTTCCTGAAGTGTATAGGCCAAATAAAGGAGGTATGGCTCTGGACTGTTTAGTTTGCAGATCAAAAACTTGCTCCTACCTGAAAATTGGCTAGCCCCAGGGAAAGCAATCTCTCACCAGTCAGAAATGTTTGGCAAGATGTTAAAACATCTTGAATCATATACAGAATGTATAAAATGAATACAGAATATATAAAATATATACAAAAAATGACAAATATATGTACAATACAACACTTTATTTTGGCTAGCTATATTTCATCTCATTCAATGCCTGTTAAAAACACCTCCAAGGGTATTAGTTGACTGCCTAAGTTAGAAATACATCTACATAGAATGCAAGCCTAACTACTAATACATATATATAAAGAATAAATAAATATTAATTCATCATTTTACAATAAAAAATAGATTAAAATGACAGTAAAAACATTTACCTAAAATTAATTTTTATAGTATTCTTTAAAATGTTTACCTGGTTTTATTTTAAAATGTCAAGACCAATTTTTTTTAACGTTCAATCTTATTTTTTTAAATAATTACCAAAAGTAGTTTCAGCGGTAACGTTTTGTCTTCTTAGAGTATCTGGGGTTGTGCAAGTACAACTCCTAGTTAGTGCCCAACAGTTTGAACACCAGGCAGTGTGTGGAATAGTTCTCAAAAAAAAAACTGTCCAGCCCCAAATGCTAATAGTACCTTTGTTACCTAAAATATGTATACCTTATACACTTTTTTTACCCAATACTAGTCATAAAAGTTTTAGTGCCAGTAATCAAATGTTTGAGATGTCTCTGTTAATGTGGTTTTTATTTTTTTTTATCTTTATTGTTGACTAGAAGCCTGGTGCATAAATTCATGGGGTCCCTCAGCCTGGCCTGCAGGAATCAGGCCAAAACCAGCTTTCCCACATTCCCCAAGGGGTCCCAGATTGCTTCAGGGCGGTTCTTAGGTGACACACCCCGGAATCGGGCTTCCTCTTCTCTGGTTCCAGGTACATCACCCGAGAACCACAGCTCGGCAGCTTCTGCATTGAGCATCTGGCCCCTGGTGGTCACTGCGCATCACAGTGACAATCAGTCATTCAGTCAGTCTGTTGCTTAAGCTTTTATATATATATAGAAGATAGTATTACAGATGTCTCCCTTTTTTCCCCAGGAAAACTTCTAGCTGACACCCATCCTCCACCACACTATTATCTGTGTCTATGAGTTATGCAAAACGGTCTGCTTTTCCTAGCCCTAGATCCTGAAGCCAATCAGGCAAAGACTGGAAGCATTAGAGATCTGCCTCTGCCTGCAGGCTAATAGTTATTCTAAGTCTCTTAATGAGCCTCAGAACTCCAAAGGGTGGAGCAAGATGGTTTACAACAGTTTCCCTCACTCCCACACCCACCTTGGGCAAAAACTGCCTGGGTGGTAAAAGTCTGGTTGAAAAAGGTGTCCTCTACAGTATGGGGGTATGACTCAATACAGGAAACCAGGTGGCTAGGGTGCCTTCTGAGCTCTGATCCCAGAGACCCTAACCCTGAATCCTCTCACACAGCTCTACTTCACTGTGTCCTCCTTCTGCTGGAGCCCAAGGTAAGTGGCTGCACACAAAATTATGTGCATGGCCCTTTAAGAGGGTGCCTGCATTTCCAGCTGTCTTTCTGACAGACAGCAATTCCACTGTCTTCCACAACCAGATGTTATGTGGGTACCTTTCTCAGTTCTGGTGCTCTGGGTTGGGGGGCCTAGCTTGAGGTTTAGACCCAAGAGTTCTCAGTGTGAATCCTCACAGCTGAGATATCCTTCCAGAACTTCAGCTGCTGTCTATGGGAGCCTGATCAGTCCACTTGTGCCTCTGCACTTCCTACCAGTCTCTATGTGGTCTCCACTTTATGTCCTTAGTTATAAGGGTTCTCTCCAACTAGTCTTTAGCTGCTTTTCTAGATGCTTTTCTATATTTTAATTCTAGTTTGGTCCTGGGAAAGTGTCAGTGTAACTTCCACTTAACCCACTACAATTATGGAGAAAACTAATGCGGTTTTTAAAAAAGCACTTTATAAACAAGCCCCGGAGAGTGCTTCTCAGTGGTCAGAACATCAGCCAGCTCACCAAAGGGTCATGGGTTCAATTCCAATCAAGAGCATGTACCTGGCTTGCAGATTCAAATCCACAGATAACCAATCAATTTATTTCTCTCCCATTGATATTTTTCTCTGTCTCTCCTTCCCCCTCATCTTTAAAGAAAAATCAATAGAAAAATATCCTTGAGTGAAAATTAAAAAAACAAAACAAACCTAAACTAGTTTCAACATTAGCCTTTTTTCCAGGTGTAGAAAGAATTATATTTATAATAACTTCTGTACCAAGAATTCATTTGGGGCTTTCAAAAATGAAATAAAATGTTCCTTTATTTAATAGTTGTTCAAGGGTCAACTGTATATTATAAATATACATAAAACACAGGTACATATAAAGATATAAATAATATATTTAAATAAACATATATAAATGTTCAATGAACAGCCACAGAAAGAATAGATACAGATAGAAAAATAATTAACTAGATATTAGATGAATGGATGGATGAATAAATCATCTTATTCCTATGCCTGCTTACAGACTGCAAAAGAGATATTTAACAACATTCTCATTTTATAGCATATACAGATTCAGTATATGGCACATAGTTTCTCATATTGCCCTGGTTAAATGGTTCACTAGATATTTTTTGTGTATATGTATACACATACACATATATACATACTACAAATATGTATATACATGTAGTTATTTTGAAATGAATTCTATTAAATCAATTTTGAATAAAAATAGCCAAAGTACTGTAGTATTATAGTCAGGTTCACAATAGATATAATATAAATCCTACATAATAGAGACAATATGCAAATTGACCATCACTCCAACACATAAAATTGCACCACCACCCCCCATTGGACACAAGATGGCCACTACAAGATGGCCAGCAGGGGAGGGCAGTTAGGAGGGACCAAGTCTTTAAGGGAGGGCAGTTAGGGTAGCCAGGCCTGGAGGGCGGTTGGGGGTGAGCAGGCCTATAAAAGAGGACAGCTGGGGAGGACCCAGGCTTTCAGGGAGAGCAACTGAGGGGACCAGATCTGCAGCAGAGGGCAGTTAGGGGTGACTGGGATGGCAGAGGAGGGCGTTGGGGGCATGCAGGCCTGCAGGGGAGAATAGTTGGGGAGGACCCAGACCTAAAGGGGTGAGTAGTTGGGGGGGACCAGGACTGCAGGGAAGGGCAGTTGGGGAGACAAGGCCTGCAGGGGAGGGCAGTTCGGGGTGACTGGGCTGGTTGGGGAGGGCAGTTAGGGGCATTGGGGCCAGCAGGGGAGCAGTTAGGAGTCAATCAAGCTGGCAGGGGAATGGTTATGGGGTGATCAGACTGGCAAGCAGAAGCAGTTAGGGGCAATCAGGCAGGCAAGCAAGCAGTTGGGAGCAAGCAGTCCTGGATTGTGAGAGGGATGTCTGACTGCCCATTCAGGCCTGATCCCACCGGGCACTTGGACATCCCTCAAGGGGTCCCAGATTGGGGAGGGTGCAGATTGAGCTGAGAGACACACCCCTACCCCATGGATGAATTTCATGCACCAGGCCTCTAGTATATATATATATAACAATATACACCTGTATAACAAATTTATATAAATTTAAATATATAGAGAATGCAATAATTTTAATTTTTAAAAAGAACAAATACCTTGATATCACCTTTTTAAAGAGAAGAATCATTGCTGTCCTAAAATATGCAGGCCAAGTGCTGGTCCCTTCATATTATCATCTAAATTTAATCTTCACAATAACTAGAAAGTGGAAATAATCCCATTTTAAGGTTAAGGAATTTGAGGCCCCAAATGGTTACATGATTTATGTGTTCCATAATGGCAGGGATAATTTTTATATTTTTCCAGTGTATTTTCGGTGCCTTATTATGTCTCATACATAATAAATATGCAATGAATTTTTAATGGATGGATGATGATGCTCAAAGGTAGACAAGTAAATAAACTGATTTTTTAAGTCCAAAATCAGAAACAGTTTAAGATCTTCAAAATATCTAATTCAATATCCTTTAATAAAAAATGTCAAACATGCACCCTTTAAAATATTTGAGTACCTACTGAAATGCATGAGTCCAACAGTCAAATCGTATTAAAGCTATGTACAAAGTATGTCATTATCTTTTACTACCTCGCCTAATTTAAGATTTAAAGTACATTAACAACATAACACAATAATAAAATGAAAAAGTAAGTATGAATTAGGGTATTTTACAAGATAAAAAGGACAAGTAGTTGAGAAACACACAACTGAACTTTTTTCTAACAATTAGGTATTTGGATCTAAAAAAATTTAACAAGTTTTTGTTGTTGTTGTAGTTTTTCTAAAATTTCTATTGGTTGTTCATTGACTAGAGCCATCAAGGGACCTCAATACTGACTCTCATAACCATAGTGCTCTCTTGTTTCTCTTGTTCAGTAAACACAGCCACATCTCCAATATAAGTTAAAAACCCAGGTTTTGGTCCTGAGTTTATCATTAAATCTCTGTGTTACATCTGGCAGATAACCTTCCCTGACTTTCCATTTCCTTAAATGTAGGTAGGAAACTTAAATGTACCAATGTTTCTCAAACATGCTTGACTATAAGATTACTAGTGGCCCAGCACACAAAATTTGTGCACCTGGAAGGGAGGGTCTCCCTCAACCTGGCCTGCACCCTCTCCAATCTGGGACCTTTTGGGGAATGTCCGACTGCTGGAGGATGTGGGATTGGGCCTAACCCACCAGTCGGACATCCCTCTCGCAATGCGGGACCACTGGCTCCTAACCACTCACCTACCTGCCTGCCCGCCCAATCGCCTGTAACCACTCTGCCTGCCGGCCTGCTTGCCTCCAACTGTCCCTCCACCCCCACTCGTCTGCTCACCCTCAACTGCCTCCCGCTGGCCTGATTGCCCCAAAATACCATTCCCTGCCAGCTTCATGGCCCCCAACTGCCCTCCCCAGCCAGAAGCCCTCCATGGCCAAGCGCAAAACACTTGTCTCATCACCGAGGCAACGACACAAGCGTTCTGTGCCCAGCTAATGTCACTGCCAAGACAGCCAGGCCACCAGAGACTGCTATCTCATGCAATTGGTTTAGTTACATCATAAATTCCACTCCCAACTCCACTCAGTAGGAAATGACAACCATCTAGAACAGCGGTTCTCAACCTGTGGATCGCATCCCCTTTGGGGGTCGAACGACCCTTTCACAGGGGTTGCCTAAGACCATCAGAAAATGCAGATATTTACATCACGATGCATAACAGTTGCAAAATTTCATGGTTGGGGGTCACCACCACATGAGGAACTGTATGCAAGGGTCGCGGCCTTAGGAAGGTTGAGAACCACTGATCTAGAACCTATTGAATAATGCCTGGTGATTCCCTGTAGGTGTCTGAGCTGCATATGTGGGAAAAGGTAAAATGTGTGTGTCATATATACATCTATCTATCTCACAGATATGCATGCATGTGTGTGCCCAGGGTAAAGAACACACAAAATCAAGAGAGCTGACAGCTACACCTCAAGAACAATGACTGTCAGAAGACTGGCTCTAGATTGTAACTTCCCAAGCCTATCACAGTAAATTTCCAGGACAGTCCTGCCTATAATGCCACCTGCTGACAGGAGGCTGGCTCCTTCACCGCAGTTGTTTTGTGTGAGTCCTTTTGACCCCTGACCTCCCAGCATCCTTGGCCAGTATGTCAGGCACGCTAGCCGTTCATAGGGGGCCATAGCACCAGCTATGTCTTTTTAATCACTCAGTGTGGGCAGGCAGAGCTGCCCAAGAGGCTGGCTTCTCCCATGGACACACAGCAGCAGGAGAAAGCAGGAGTGAGAGGCCCTCTATATGCTGGGTGCTCCCAAGAGCTCCCACTCCTGGAAGGTGAGCCTGTGATCCTCCCAGGTAGGAAGAGAAGCCAAGTGGCTGTGAAAGGTAGGGTCCTCCCCAAAAGGCGACCATGACGCAGTGGGCAGTATAGGCTTTCCCCTGCGTGCGTGGTTTCTGAACTGCGTCATTTGGACCTCCAGCCTCTTTAACAGCATGAGACTCAGAGAAGGGCTGGGCCGTAGACCCTGCTCTCTGAATTCACTGGCAAGGCGATCATCTGGCACCACTGGAGGCTGCACTCGGGGTCCCCATGATTCATCCCATTCTTGACCCATCAAGGGCTATGAGGCCTGTCAGGTGCCCTGCAGGGCTGCTCCTCCCATCCTTGCCAGGCATGGCTGGGAGGCCCTCCCTCTGCGGCCAGGAGCAGAACGCTTGCCTCATCACAATGGCCACCCCCTGAGGCTGGGGGACTCTGGTGGGGCTGAGAGGACTGGGCGCCAACATTTTGTGGCTATGGGCGCTGCCATCTTTGAGATGGAGTGATGGTTAATTTGCATATTACCCTTTTATTAGATAGGTTACTGAAACAGCATTTTGTGTCCCCCAACCTGAACCCCACCCTGAATATACTTGGGAGAGGGAGAGTAAATAAATTACCAAGTAAATTTTACTGATTTTTAAGCCTTTCATATTCTCCCAAAGTAATCAATTACTAAATGGTTTCAAATCTGAAAAAGTAGCCTAAATATCATTTCTAAGGCATACACTGAAACAGCTTTCCTGGCACCTATTTCAGCCTGCTTGGACTTTATCACTTACTTCCTTTTTTTCTCATACGCTGAATAGCTAATCTCAAATAAATAAATATTCATAAATTAGGGAATTCCTTACAAATAAATATTCAAGAACATAAAAAATTTATAACATTCATATTCTTTAAAGTTATTGCAATAAATTAAATAACTAAATCATTTTCATTAGAAAGTGTCTTTCATTTTTTAAAAAATGCTTGCAACATAAAGGAATAAACAAAAGAGTCTTACCTAATCGTAATTCTCCAAAATTGCCACATCCAATTTTTTTTCCAACTCTAAAGTTAGGTCCAACCATTAAAACTCCAGAGGAGGAAGACCCAGGTCGAGTGTTGTGTCCCGACCGACCACTGGGTCGTGCCATTCTATCATCTGATTTGTCCTTGTCTTTCTTTTTATTTTCCATATCAAGTTTGCGGTACTCCACTTTGAATTCTTTAATCAAGACAAGCACACTGAAATAGGGTATTGTGAGAATAGGTACATTACTAGGTAACTGTACCAGGCAGGTAATATTAACATTCAAATTGCAGTAGGTAGTCAATTAACTGTGTGCGTGTTCATCCCATTCGTAAGATTTTTCTCAGTTGTCTTTTCAGCAAAACATGTCTTCAAAATCTTCTTTTCAATGATGTACGCTGATCTTGATAGAGAACTAAAATAATTAGACAAGAAAATTAGTCAACTTAGAGAATTAAAAAATATATGTTGGGGAAGTTAATAACACAAGTACAGGCAATGGATTGTTGCTATTTACTGATGATGCCCACTATAAACCAAACTACAATTGACTCTTAAAATTAATCATTATTCTTTACTTCTATAAAGAATATACAGAGAGTTCACAAAAACAAAACAAAGAAATTAGGGACTCAGTTACTTCTTAAAATTAAAAAAGTAACAAAAATATATTGAGTGTTTTATAAGCCAATATACATTCACTAACCTAGACCTTCCAACTTAAAATCACTTCAATTAAAAAAAAGAACTATAAAAATTCCAATAAGTTACTATATAATTTTCAATTTAAAAGCAGAAAGAGAATACTTTGCAAATTGGTAAAAGGTAAAAATATCTTCCACATGTTCACTTAATTTCCAAAGTCTTCATCAAATACATATTCTCATTTGATCTTCATTTATTCAAATATTTATTACCCACCAATTGTACATGGGAATGGTATCCAGAATTGATAATACAAAGATCATTCTTGCTACCTATCAAGAAAAAGAATTAATTCTTATGTTATAGAACAACTGAACTAGGCCTTAAAAAATAAGTATATAGTAATTTGGCAAGGTTAAGAAATGTTGGCAGTCAGCAACCTTATTAGGTAGAAAAGGTAGGTTTTTAATTTTCTAATAGACTGATGAAAACACTAAAGCTCAAAGAGAAATTTCAAAGCTTTTAGAGACTTCTGCCCCATTCATGTTCTCTAGGAATTTCACCCATCAACCATATCTCAATTCTAAATCTGCAAGCTTAAATGTGCCTATTTTTGCTTGAACAATTTAATTCCTATTATTTGCAATTAAAGACACTTTGAAATAGATACTAGTATAGAAACTAGGATAAATATCAAGATATTTTTATTCCTATTTCAGAAATTATTTTATTATATAATGCAATCATAACAAGGGTTTAAACAAATAGTATTTTCTGATTTTCAGCAACCCCCACCCAAATATGCAATTAGTCCTAACATCCAATCTATTTATAAAAATACATATATATATTACGTTTACCATACTCTTTTGCAGGTGAAGCTGTAAGCATCTATTTGGTATATATAAAACAGAATTGAGTTTGCCATACAGATACTGTTTATTTTGTTTTCTGCCATAGTGGAGTAACTGGATACTGAACTTTCCTTCCTGTTATAACTATAAAACTGGACAAAAACATATGAAGACCTTGCTTTAAAGCACTAAATACTAGGCAGGGAAGACTGATTTTTGAAAAATGAGAAACAGGAAAGGTGGGTCTCACTTTCGTCCAAGCTGTCTAGGGACAATTATCTGACTAAAGCCCAAGCAGGTGAAACTCAGGAGCAAACAGTGATCACAGATTAGTGTTCGAGGATGTTGAAGTGAGTGGAATTTGTATGACATGATGCTGGAGATGAGGCAGTTGTGCAGTGTGGGGGCTAGGAAATGGTAAAACAGAAGGCTAGGTTACATATGTGAGGGGCAATATTCTGAAATACCTAGCAGACAATGGCTACTAAAGGGACAGATAAAGAAAAGAAACACTAAAGGCTGCACAGTGCTGGAAGACCTTAAAGTTCTTGTCTAGTCATGGAGGAACCTCATTAATATCCCTTCCAGGAATTCAGATGAAACACCACGAAGACCAAATCTTAAGAGTAGAGACCATAACCTTAAAAAGTAATTTTCACCCTTTTCATCTCATGGCACACATAAACTTAATTACTAAAATTCTGTGGCACACCAAAAAATATGATTTTTGCTGATCTGACCAAAAAAAAGGGTATAATTTTGATTCATTCACACCAGATGGCTATTGTTGTGTTAGCCATTGTCATTTTTTTTTAATTTGACAATCTAAGAAAAAAGAGGTCAGTGCTCCTAACTAAATAGTCAAGTATTGAATGTTTTAGAAATTCTTGTGGCACACTGGCTGAAAATCGCTAACCTAAATAAAGAACCACTATAGACTGAAGCCTAAAAGCAAACCTAGATAGGATTAAAAATAGCTTCAATTAAACTAACTGAATTCAGAACATAATTCAACATTTTTTTAAAATGTTATTTTTATTTTTATTGAATTTAATGTAGTTATATTAGTTAACAAAATTATATAGGTTTCTGGTACACAATTCAGCAACACATCATCTGTACAATGTATCATGTGTTCACCACCCCCAGTCAAGTCTCCTTCCATCTGATTTATCCCCTTCTATATACTCCTCTTCCTCCACCTCTATTTCCTTCCACCTCCTTCCCTTGCCCCCAGCAATCACCAGTTTTTTGTGCCCAAGAGCTTTTCCTTTTTTTCTTCTTTTCTGAATTCCTCCACCCCACAACCCAACCCCACAACCCACTCCACCCCTCAGTTGTCAGCCCTCTCTCTATCTGTAAGTCTGTCTTTATTTTGCTTGTTAGTTCATTTTGTGCATCAGAATCAGAACGAATTTCAACATACTTGAAAAGAAAAAAAAATCAAGACTCAAAAATGTTGAATTCATAATGTCCACATACAGTTAAAAAGTAGCAGACATGCCAATAAGCAGTGAATGTACCCACAACTGGGAAACAAAGAAAACAGATTCCAAGATGACTCTAATACTAAAATTAGAAAACAGGATTTTAAAAGTATTAAACAGTTGTTAAAGTCCTATTAAACTGAAGAAATGGAATGGGGCAGAACTCATGAAGAAGAATAATCAAAGTATATACAGTTGTCCCTTGAACAACATGAGTGGCTGGGGGTACCAAATATCTATGAATTATCTACAGTCAGCCCTCCCTCCACCTGTGCAGAGAAACTGAACTACAAGGGTCAATTACGAAAAATCCATGTACAAGTTTCAGCCTGCATTGTTCAAGGGGCCAACTGTACTAATTAGTGAGAAATGAAGCTGTTTCCTACTTTACTCCATCTAGTTCATTCACCACATTCAGGGAACTGTCCATAAACTTGTAATAAAAGATTTTTTGTTTTTTAAATATTTTTAACAAATTATATTTTTATTAAAATATTTTCTTATTAAGAATCTCAAATAATGCTAATACTTTCCTTATTATAGTACCTATCAAATAATATTAGAATTGCCTAGACCTGGAGAGCATTATGCTGAGCAAAATAAGCCAGTCAGAGAAAGATTAAGTATCAAATGATCTCCCTCTCAAATATGGAATCTAATGAAAAAAATAAACTAATTATCAAAAATAAACCCAGTAACATAAAAGCATGAACAGACTGTTGAACCTCAGAGGAAAGGCAGGGGAGGGTGGATGGGAAGAAATCAACCAATGAATTTGTATGCATATGCATAACCCGTGGACACAGACAATGGGATGGTGAGGGCCTGGGGGAGAAAAAGCAGGCTGGAAGAAGTTAATGGAGGAAAAAGAAGGACCTATGTAATACTTTCAACAATAAAGATTAAAAAAAAAACAAAAAAAACAGAATTGCCTTCAAGTTTGTCCACAGCCATGGTCAGCAAACTCCAGCTAAACTTCTGGCTAAATCCGGCCTGTTGCCTATTTTGTACAAGCTGCAAACTAAGAATGGTATTTACATTTTTATATGGTTGGGGAAATAAAAGGATTATAATATTTTTTGACACATGAAAATGATATAAAATTCAAAATTTTAGTGTTCATAAAAAAATTTTTATGAAGATGAATCCATGCTAATTTGTTTATGTATTGTTATGGCTTCATTATGCTACAAAAGAACAGTTGAGTAGTTGTGAGAGATCCTATGGGGCACTCATCATTTCACACTGCTGCCCAGCATACCACAAACTGCAGTGATTATTATGCTTTTAAATGGAATGTAGATTATGTATTTCAAATTAGATGGCAAAGTGTTGTGTTTATTATATAATGACACTACACTAAAAAATACAATATACTTGGACTCAAAAGTATTAGTATTCTATTGTTGCATAACAATTATCAAAAACTTAGCAGCAATATACATTTATTAGCTCACAGTTTCCGTGGATCAGAAGTCTGGATATGGCTCAGCTGAGTCTTTTGCTTGAGTTTTCACAGGCTTCACTCATGGTATCAGCTAGGCTGCATTCTCATCTGGGGACTAAAGTTGGAAATAATCCTCTTGCATGTTCCTTCAGATTGTGGGCAGAATTCATAACCTTGCAGTGTATGACCGAGGGGCCCAGCTTTTGTTAGCTCTCCACATGGAAGCCACCCTCAGGTCCTACAGGGTACCTGCAGTTGCTAGAAGCTGCCTATAGTTCCTTGCCACAAGGGTTTCCCTGACAGGGACACTTACTTCTTCAAGCCTCCAAGAAGAAACTCTGGCTCCCATCTTTAAAAGTAACTTGTATATGGTAACGTAACCTTCCCTCATACCTAAGTCCCAATCTTTGAACCCTTCTCCCAGATCTTGGGATCTTTGCTATCCAGACCTCTTTAATGCTGCCTGTCTAATACCAGAAAGAGCACAGGATTAGAAAAAAAGGAGTCTTGGAGTCCCAAATAGTTATAAAACTTTAGACAAGGCTTAATCTGTCCAATCTTATTTTAGTGATTGTAAAATAGGAGGATTAGACCAGGAGATTTCTAAAGATACTCTTATATTATGCACAGTATAATAATTACTTATTTTATCTGGTTACAAGGATCTTATTTTATGTAACTGTGATCTTTGAACATAGCACATTACTGGGCACTTAGGTCAGTCAACAACTATTATAGATTCATAAATGAGTTATTTCCATCAATAAACATTTCTAGGCTTCAGCTGCATGATTTGTATCTAAAGCCCTCCTCGTTACCGACATCATCAGACCCCATAACAGGATCTTCATTCACCTGAAGCACATCATCTAACTCCACATATGCCAACTAAAGTGTGACAAGCGTTCCTAAGTCATTTCCTGGATGAGATGGCATTCCCTTGCCTGAATTATTCTTGTAATACTGTCTATATTTCTGCCTGTTGTACTGATTCATCCTAATGCCAAAGAAAACTCAGTTCTACAAACTAGATATTCTTTTAGCTATAACTGATACCAGAAGCCTCAGACTCACAAATCCAAATGCCTAAATGGCAAAGCAGATAACATAAATGAATGAAACAAGCAAAGTGTAAGACAATAAGGAATATTGGACTCTACCCGGTTTGGCTCAGTGGATAGAGCTATGGCCTGCAGACTGAAGGGTCCCAGGTTCAATTCTGGTCAAGGGCACATGCCCAGTTTATGGGCTTGATCCCCAATGGGGGAGAGGGGACCGGGGAGATGTACAGGAGGCAGCCAGTCAATGACTCTCTCACATCATTGATATTTCTATCTCTCTCTCCCTCTCCCTTCCTCTCTGAAATCAATAAAAATGTATTTTTTTTTAATAAAAGCAATATTGGGAGCTATGGCAAACTGGAAAGTAGTTACCCCATTTTAAAATGGGCAGACATTACTCAGCCGTAAACAACTGTTACCATTCAAGAATATTAGATATTCTAATTTTTCGATAAAATCCAGTAACCTAGATTTTTTATTTAAATTCTCTTCAATTGTCCTTTGCTGAGTTACTCATCAATTCTCACAATCATAAGATACTATTACAATCCCTAATTTTACCAATAAAAACCCTAAAATTTAAAGAAATTACACTACTTGACCAGCATCGTAAAATTACGAAGTGCTATAAAAAGAATATCATTACAAAGAATCGTATTCCTAGGGTCATATACTTATCCACTTTACCTCTAGTTTTTTTCTTGCTAATTCTGTGACCTCCCAAAGTCTGGCCTGTGCTTGCCTATGTAGATCTGCATGTAGGTCAGCTCTCCCTTGCCAGCCTATACCATAAGTATATACAACACCTCAATGTTGCCAGCCCATACTGTATATACAACACCTCAATGCTGCCTAACCTGAGGGTAGAGTGGGGGGACCCACCAGTCAATAACCCCCATTCATGTACACAAGTTTCAAGACATGTATAAAGAGAAATACTATACATAGACACGGCAAAAAAATACAAATCATTGATCTACAAAATTGCAAAATGTTCTTACTATGATATACTTTTCTGTGGCAATATTTGATTTTTATCAGTAACTTGATATATCTATTATCAATACAGAGACTTAGAGGGAGATAAGAAATATTAACAAACTTTAGGAAGATGGAAGAAAAGAAGCATGTACTGACAGATGAAACAATGAAGAAAGCTAATGCCCAAACTATTAGCTTTCTACAAGTGCCAGAGAAGACCACAGCTGAGTAAGGCCAGAAAGAAGTCCAGAAGAAAGGCTTCCTAAAGGAAATAAGTAAAATGGTAAGCAGCAGTGAAAAGTGGAGGGAAGCTATGTAAAAGAAAAAAACAAAAAACAAATCTCTAAAAAAAAAAACAAAGAAAGTTCCAAAGGGAAATAGAGAAGGAGTGGGGAAAGAGAATATGTTGGCATCAGAGTAAAACCTGTTCTGATTTGGCATTTTGAAAAACTCCTTGCTTAAAGACTGGTTCCCTGAGTGCTCACCTTATGAAATGACTGATCAATGAGAACCATCCATGTATACAAGTCTCCAAGAGATTGATGAAAAAAAGATAGCAAGAAAATCAAAACCACTTACCCAGAAATATTAACCAAACTCATCATTCACAAACGCGAATTGACAATCAAGAATCACTAGATGGGAGAATCCAAGATGGCGGCATAGGTAAACACCTACACTGCTGCCGAGCACAACAATTACAAAACTACAACTAAAAGACAGAACAAACATCATCCAGAACGACAGGAAAGCTGGCCGAGTGTAAGTTCTACAACTAGAAGGAAAGAGAGGGGCTCACGGAAACCCAGAGGAGCTGCAAAAAGCCGAAGGTACGGAGACGCGCACGCGGAGAGAGCGGGTGCCCTAGTACCTGGCTGGCTTTCTCTGGCGGGAGGGAAACGGAGACTCCCAACGGCATTGAACCCCTTATCTTATGACACTAAACCCAAGATCCAGCCGAAACTCATACGGGGTGAGTTTGGACTGTGAAAAGGGAGAGGTGCACGAAAATTTAGGGGAGTCACAAAAGATCGGAGGTCTGGTCGCGCACGGTGCTGCGTGAAGGACAGATTGCTGATTGTGCCGCTGGCTTTCGCGAGTGGGTGGCAGACAGACCCTCCCAACTGTGCCACTTCTGACTCCACTAAGCCCCTGTTTTGGGCGAAACCCTAGAGACCTAGACTCCTGTGGTCCTGGTGCACAGGGGAGCTGGAAAGGCAGCGGTTAGAGGCAATGCGGGCCGCCCACAAGGACCACTCCAGCGATTACCCAGTCACGTGAGACTCAGGGGCCTTGGAAGGCGGGCCCAACTGGAAGGCAAGGCGGTCCCTTAAGCCCTGAGACTCCACCCATCCCAAGCTCAACAGAGGCTTCTGCGGCTTTGTGTCTGGTATCATAAGGCTAAATTCAACAGAGAAGTTTCCCCGGCATAGTGAAAATGCCCCGACAAGGGAAGGGATCACAAACAAAAGAAATGGAGGGAAAAAAAAGACTGGATATAGAGTTCAAAACCACGCTTATAAGGTTCTTCAAGAATATGCTAGAAAAGATGGATAAATTTATCAAGTCCCAAGAGGAGATGAAAAAGGACCAACTAGAGATGCAAAAGAGCCAACTAGAGATGGTAAAGGTCCAACTAAAGATGATAAAGGACCAACTAGAAATTAAACATACACTGACTGAAATAAAAAATATTATACAGAGTCCTAACAGCAGACTAGAAAAAGGCAAGAATCAAGTCAAAAATTTGAAATATAAAGAAGCAGAAAACACTCAACTGGAAAAGCAAGAAGAGAAAAGAATCCAAAAATGTGAACATAATGTAAGGAGTCTCTGGGACAGGTTCAAGCGTACCAACATCAGAATTGTGGGGGTGCCAGAAGAAGAGAGAGAGCAAGATACTAAAAACGTATTTAAAGAAATAATGACTGAAAACTTCCCACATCTGGTAAAAGAAATAGACTTACAAGTCCAGGAAGCACACAGAACCCCATATAAAAGGAATCCAAAGAGGACCACACCGAGACACATCATAATTAAAATACCAAGAGCAAAAGACAAAGAGAGAATATTAAAAGCAGCAAGAGAAAAACAGTTCATTACCTACAAGGGAGCACCCATACGACTGTCAGCTGATTTCTCAACAGAAACGATGCAGGCCAGACGGGAGTGGCAAGAAATATTCAACGTGATGAATAGCAAGAACCTACAACTAAGAATAATCTATCCAGCAAAGCTAACATTCAGAATTGAAGGGCAGATAAAGAACTTCACAGATAAGAAAAAGCTAAAGGAGTTCATCAACTCCAAACCAGTACTATATGAAATGCTGAAAGGTACTCTTTTAGAAGAGGAAGAAGAAAAAGGTAAAAGACAAAAAATTATGAACAACAAATACATATCTATCAATAAGTGATTCTAAAAATTAGTGAATTAAAAATTTGAGGAACAGAATAAACTGGTGAATAGAATAGAATCAGGAGCACAAAAAGGGAATGGACTGATAATTCTCAGGGGGAAAGGGGTGAGGGGTGTACAGGGAGAGACTGGACAAAAATCATACACCTATGGATGAGATCAATGGGAGGGAGCTAAGGGCAGAGGGAGGGGTGGGAACTGGGTGGAGGGGTGCTATGGAGGGGAAAAAAGAGAAACAAATGTAATAACCTAAATAATAAAGATTTAATTTTTAAAAAAAAGAATCACTAGATGAGTGAAGAAAGCTAATAATGATAGAAAAATAACCAAAAAAAAAAGAGAGAGAGAAATCTGAAGGAAGCAGATCATTCAAAAATCATAATAGAAAAACGAAAATGAAAACCATTAGATCTTCAGAGGGAAGAACAATAATAAATACATAGTCTAAAAAAAATAATGCCATATGAAATGATAACCAAAAATAAAATGGTGAAACAATTCTAATATGTAAAATAAAAATACAAGTAACAAAAAAATAAAGGAAAAAGGACAGAAAGAAGACATTCAATGGCTCAAACTTCCAACTAATAGAAATTAACAGAGAGAACAAAGGAAATTTAGGTAAAAATTTTTTCAAAAAGAAATTTTCCTGAGCTAGAGAAAAAGGGGCCCAGAAAGTGCTAATCAAGAAAAAAGAGTAACACAAAAATACTACTTAGTTCTACCACAAATCCTAACAGTGAAAGAATGGTTAATTGATTTTCAGCTTTTAGAATCCATATTACACCCCACAAATGCAAGATATATGTGATTGAAGAGAATATAATTTTTTTCAATCATGACAGTGTTAACACGACAATTAAAATTGACAGACACTAAGCTGAAAAGAGGAATAGAAGAGGTAAAAGGAAGAATAGGGAGGGATAAGAATAGCTGTACCAGAGAGAATCCAAGATGGCAGCATAGGTAAACACCTACACTGCTGCCTCACACAACTATTTCAAAACTACAACTAAAAGACAGAACGGACAGCATCCAGAACCACAGGAAAGCTGGCGGAGTGGAAATTCTACAACTAGAGGGAAAGAGAGGGGCTCACAGAGACCCAAAGGAGCTGCAAAAAGCTTAGGTACGGAGACGCGCGCGTGGAGAGAGCGGGTGCCAGAGAACCTGGCTGGCCTTCTCTGGCGGGAGGGAGACGGAGACTCTCAAAGGCATTGAACTCCTTATCCTACGACACTAAACCCTTGATCCAGACGAAACTCATATGGGGGGAGTTTGGACTGTGAAAAGGGAGAAGTGTATGGAAATTTAGAGGAGTCGCAAAAGATCAGAGGTCTGGTGGCGCGCATGGCACTGCGCCGCAGAGGACAGACTGCTGATTGTGCCGCTGGCTTTCGCGAGTGGGTGGCAGACAGACCCTCCCAACTGTGCCTCTTCTAACTTCACTAAACCCCAGTTTCGGGCGAAACCCTGGGGACCCAGACTCGTGTGGTCCTGTAGCACAGGGGAGCCGGAAAGGCAGCAGTCTAGAGGCACTGCGAGAGAGCGCGCGGCTCGCACAGAGACCGCTGCAGCAACTACCCAGTCACGTGAGATTCAGGGGCTGTGGAGGGCGGGCCCGACTGGAAGGCAAGGCGGTCCCTTAAGCCCTGAGACCCCACCCATCCCAAGCTCAAGAGAGGCTTTTGCGGTTTTTCAAGTCTGGTATCATAAGGCTGAATCCAACACAGAAGTTCTCCCGGCATAGTGAAAATGCCGAGACATGGGAAGGGTTCATAAACAAAAGAAATGGAGGGAAAAAAATGACTGGATATAGAGTTCAAAACCACGCTTATAAGGTTTTGCAAGAATATGCTAGAAAAATTGAATAAAGTTAGCAAGTCCCAAGAGGAGATGCAAAAAGACCAACTAGAGATGCAAAAGATCCAACTAGAGATGGAAAAGGATCAAATAGAAATCAAACATACACTGACTGAAATAAAAAATAGTATACAGAGTCCTAACAGCAGACTAGAAAAAGGCAAGAATCAAGTCAAAAATTTGAAATATAAAGAAGCAGAAAACACTCAACTGGAAAAGCAAGAAGAGAAAAGAATCCAAAAATGTGAACATAATGTAAGGAGACTCTGGGACAGCTTCAAGCGTACCAACATCAGAATTGTGGGGATGCCAGAAGAAGAGAGAGAACAAGATACTGAAAACCTATTTAAAGAAATAATGACTGAAAACTTCCCACATCTGGTAAAAGAAATAGACTTACAAGTCCAGGAAGCACACAGAACCCCATATAAAAGGAATCCAAAGAGGACCACACCAAGACACATCATCATTAAAATACCAAGAGCAAAAGACAAAGAGAGAATATTAAAAGCAGCAAGAGAAAAACAGTTCATTACCTATAAGGGAGCACCCATACGACTGTCAGCTGATTTCTCAACAGAAACGATGCAGGCCAGATGGGAGTGGCTGAAATATTCAACGTGATGAATAGCAAGAACCTACAACCAAGAATACTCTATCCAGCAAAGCTATCATTCAAAATTGAAGGGCAGATAAAGAGCTTCACAGAGAAGAAAAAGCTAAAGGAGTTCATCAACTCCAAACCAGTATTATATGAAATGCTAAAGGTACTCTTTTAGAAGTGGAAGAAGAAAAAGGTAAAAGCCAAAAAATTATGAACAATAAATACATATCTATCAACAAGTGAATCTAAAAATTAAGTGAATTAAAAATTTGATCAACAGAATAAACTGGTGAATATAATAGAATCAGGAGCACAGAAAGGGAGTTGACTGATAATTCTTAGGGGGAAATGGGGGAGGGGGTACAGGGAGTGACTGGATAAAAATCATACACCTATGGACTCATCAATTGGGGGGAAAGATAAGGGTAGAGGGTGGGGTGGGAGCGGGGTGGAGGGGAGTTATGGAGGGGGAAAAAAGAGAGACAAATGTAATAATCTGAATAATAAAGATTTAATTAAAAAAATAATAAATACATAAATAAATTTCCCAAAAACAACAACTGGCAGGATATAACTATATGCTGTTCTACAAAAATTATAGAATTAATAAAACCGTTTTTGCAAAAAAAAAAAGAGAGAGAATATCTGTACCTACAAAGTACAAAGTAAAAAGATAACATAAAATTTGCTACAATGAAAAATAGAAATGTAAGAACATTATTTAAAGTGTCAAAATTAAGCAATTAGTGAAGTAAACATAACTACCCAAATATTTAAAGACTGAAGGGGAAGTGGGAGTTATAATCTCAGTACTCTTAGGTATAGAATCCTATATAATAAAAGGGTAATATGTAAATGAACTGAACAGCGGAATGACTGGTAGCTATGAAGTGCATTGACCACCAGGGGACAGACAGACAACAAAGGAGCTGCTCCCAGCCTGCAGGACTTGATTGCTAGGTTGGAGCCTGCTGGCCAATGGTTTAGTCCCTTCCCCGGGCAACAGGCTCCAATTTGAGTGATTGGGGAATGGGGCCAGCTGCCAGCAGCCAGGGAAGTTGGCCCTGATTGCAGGCAAGGACAAGGGACTGTACCCATGCACAAATTTCATGTGCTGGGTTTCTAGTTAAAAAATAATGCATCTGCAAGCAAAATTTTACTTCTCCCTTTCCATTTCAGATACCTTTTATTTCTTTTTCTTGCCTAATTCAACTGGCTAGAACTCTCAGTTCTGTGATGAAAGTGGTGAGAATGGGAATTCTTGTCTTATTCCTGATTTTAGAGAAAAAGCTTTCAATTTTTGCCATTGAGTATAATGTTAGCTGTGGGCTTGTCATAGATTAACTTTATTTTGTCGAGATACATTCCTTCCATAGTTAGCATGTTGAGAGTTTTATCATGAAAAGATGTGTTTTTATCTTTTAAAAAATACAAAGACTGGAGATATGAGAGAAGAGGCAATTACTTACATATTTCAGTATTATTTTAATATTTTACTTTATATAGGCATTAATTTAATAAAATTATTAATTTTATAAATAAAATAATTTTCATCCTTGATAAGAATATTTCAAATGATTAAAAAGTAAAGTATTAAGTGACTCTACAAATCACAGTTTTTGTTTTGGCTTGCTTTATTTTGCTTTGCATTGCTTTGCTTTGCTTTGCTTTGCTTAGAATGAAAATAAGGAGTCACCAATACTGGAGACAGTTGTGGAGTTCTTAAGCTGAAATCCATCCACCTCCTCAGCATTTTATTTAAGAGAAAATCCAACTCCTACCGAGTAGCTCAGGTAGCTCAGTTGATTAGAGCATCTTAAATTGTGGGTTCAATCACTGTTCAGGACATATACAAGAATCAACTAATGAATGCATAAATAAGTGGAACAACAAATAGATGTTTCTGTTCTCTCTCCCCACCCTCACCCCATCTCCTTTTAAAGATTAATAAACTAAAAAAATAAAAATAAAAAAATTAAGAAAAAATCTATAGCTTTCAACCAATAACCAAATATATGACCCTAAAAAGTTAAGAACGACTAAAATGCATATTGTTATTTTATTTTCTCACTGAATTACTTTGAAACAATTTAAGTACATGATCTACATCAAAACCTAAATAACATCTGTACCTTACTTAAAAAAAGCCAACGTTATAGAAATGTATTTAGGGCAGCTTACAATAGGTACACACACACACACACACACACACACACACACTACAAAAGGACTGAGAAATCAGAAAGAAAGTAAAATGATGTTAGAAATAAACTATATAATGCTAATTTACAAAATGCAGTTCAATACCTATACTTAATAAATTTATTTTTCTGCTTTTTAATAGTCAAACAAAAAAACAGAAATATAAGTAGATACAAGATTCAGTGTCTATTAAAATACCAGTTGCTAAAAAGCTCACAAATAATCCTAGTATTTATTATTATACCTATAGTTCCATTTAATAGAAATGATTACAAATTTCTGAGAAGTTTTAAATTCAGAACTTAAAAAAAGAAAGTGAAAAAACATAGCTTTAAAACTTAAAAATCAGTCATCCATAGAAATAAAAATTGAAAGTTTCATAGAAATATGCCAAGCTTATAATTTCTTATAACACAATGACTTTTACAAGATATATTACAAGTTAAGTGAAATTTTAGATCTTTTACAATAAAAAAAAAGAATGGATATGCATTTAGTTAATGTGCATAAAGCTACATGAACATGCACAAATGTTAACAAAAACATTTATAAATTGTTTGATTCTATAATTATTCTCAGCATATTGACTTATTCAAGTATATATTAGACTGAATTTATCAAAAGATGTATTTTCAAATTGTCCGAGAATAGATGAACAAATATAAATCAACTGCTTTGCTTTCACAATTACAATTTTGGCATAGTAATATTCACTAATAAAGATAAAAATGAGCTGCTAAATAAAAAAAAAATTACGCATAATCTGATTATGTGAATAGAAATGTAGGCCACTGGCAAACTTCTAATTTGATGATCACTGATGAATCTTCAAAACATAAAATCACATTTTCTAATCTGGATGGCCCAATAATTTAGGATATTACAGAGCCAAATGACCTCCTTTAGGTTGCAGCTACATAAAACAGAATAAGTGTGAAAACATACCAGTATAGTATGTTCTGCCTCCTGTAAAGCCACCCCAGAGCTAGCTAAAGTTTTCAAGTAAACTCTAAACTATTTTTGCAATAAATATAGAATTGTTCTATGTACCTGTAACATTTAGTAAAAGTTTCTGTAGACATCTTTTCATGTTCAGCATGTTATTCAATGTTCTTTAAAATACAAAATTATAAGGAATGAACGTTTTAAAAATTAACTTCTTCACGTGACTTGTCAAAGCATTGATTTCTCACTGCTTTGTTATCATAAATGAAAAATCCATATTTGTTATATGAAATGACTCATTCACTGTTTCAAATGCCTTATTCAGTCTTTATAAAAATTATAATACATGTCCCTAGGATTCTCCTAAATCTAAATGAGTAAGGATATTTGTGATGTGAGGGCTAGCTGTTACATCATATGCTTCTATTAGCAGCAAGTGTCCCAGATACTGGTTTCTGGCATGAGTTCAACTGTGGTTGTTTTAGAAAAGACTAAATACTTATTTTTAAAAGCTAAATCATTAATTGTAATGTCAAAAATGGAGATTGACATATGGAAGCAGAGAAGTAGGCTGGACTCTTCTCCTTAAAAGCCAAACATAGTGCCCAAAAGCCAGCTAACCTCAAAGAGCAGAGCCCTAAGAACTGAAGCTAGTAAAAAAAAAAGAAGGGGAGGGAATCAATTCAATTACATACCACAGAAACTTATTTTGTCTCAGAAATATTTAGTAACTATCATCTACAAAACTTTACATTTTTGAAACCTGATTTGAGTGATGTCCCTTGTATATTCCTATTAAAAGCAAGGATATTCCTGCCTTTAAAAATCACCAGTTCAATTAGAGCAGTGTTCTCCAAATTGTGGATCATAAATCATAGTGGGTTGGTAAGCCAATTTAATAGGTCCTAAGCAGCCGTTTTTGTTTTGTTTTGTTTTGTTTGTTTTCAGAATAGTTTCAAATAGAAAAGAAAATGGAGTGTACATATGTAATACGAACACTTGTGTTTAATGAAATTTCTTTGATTTTTTTATATGCGTGTATATTTATCACTGGGTCACAAGGTAAAATAAATTTCTATAGGTTGTGGCGAATTTATTTCCATGAGTTGTAGTAAAAAAAACTTCTCACTTTGGAAGCAACTTAGCAGTGAAGTATCAAAACATACTATATTATAATCGGTTATAAATAAATCAAATTTTAAATGAGAACTTTTACTAAAATACAAATTTTCTTAATATAAATATGACTGAAAGTCTAATTAAATAAATTTTCTAATTATCCAGGTCTGACTGTTCTTCAGTAATTAGGATGATTATTTCGTAGGTCTTCAAAATGTCTTTTGGGCCTCATCTTTTCAATTTCATAGGTGAATTTATATTCCCATTGACATACCCCTTATCATAGCTAATGAGTCTCAATAGTTGAAAAAATGTTTAATTTGAAAATGTCCAGCCAGGTAAGCATTCACTATAGTACGTACACCCAAAAAATCATGGATCACCCTCACCTACTATCCCTTTAAACAAGATAGGAATCAAAAATCAAGCAGAGTCATACTAAATTTATATTACTGAAATATTCACCATTTCAATCTCTATCTATAAACATAAACTTGATTACAAGCCCCAATCACAGGAATTATATTAAATTTTAAAATCCAAGCCACAAAGGAAAGTTATGTTCTTTTGCGGGGCACTTACTTTTATTCAACAAATACTGAGTATTTACCTTGAATCAGATACAGTCTAATAAGGTGCTGGGAAGAGAGCAATAAACTTGTCCCAGAAAAGTTCTCACCAACTCTCTTAATGACTATCTATTTCCATGAATGCCAACTTCCTACAGCATATTTTTATATCTATTTTTAAAAAAGGATATTCTTCTGCCCTTAGCAAAACTAAAAATAGTTGATGCACAGTAGTTAGGTTCCATAGTTATTGCAAACACTGAAACAACCAACACTGAGCCATTGCTCCTAGGAAAATCACAGGCTTAGGGTCCTGCAAATCTCGTCACATTTTCATAAGCTAATCAATACATAACCTTGTTTTAATGTGTTTCTGTTTAAAAGATACCTTATTTTGCTGAGTCATTAACATTGAACTCACATCCAACAGCACTATAACTAAAGTCTGTACTAAACTCATCTAACACATGTTATTTTCTCCATAAAGCACATCACAGCCTCTTTGAATTCAGGAACTTTAACCAGTATTTCAGCACTATGTTTGGGGGCTATTTTAAACAGCAAAATCACCCCCAAAAAAGCACTCAATAAGCCCCCAAAGTAAAACAAGAAGACAGAACTTCGTCACCTTGTTCGACTTTACCTAGAAATGGCACATCAAGTGACAAATTTTTTGCTATTCTCTGTATGCACATCTCTGTGAATTATTGGGAAAGCATCAGGAACATAAACTTTAGCAAGGAGAAAGTATGTAAATATGGAATTCGGGAATAATGAGAATCAATTCTAACAAGGGGAATTTTTAAAAATATTCCATCTAATAAGGAAGAAATTATAGAATTCAAATATAATCATTATGCAACACCTAATGAATTATTGGGACAAGGCAGGGATCCTCAACTGCTGCTAACATCACAAAAAGAGAGACAAACTTTGATCTTTCTGATGGTAGAAAAAAAATTGAAACTGAATCTAATCAAATCTCTACATCTCACTACCAATTTACAACAAAGACAGGGGACAATGTTTTAACTCTTTAATTTTAAAATAGCTTGTATGTTAATCTGATGTCCTCAAGGTCAGAAAGCATATTTTATTCAATTCTGTCTCCCCATTATCCTATCTAATAAAGAGGGAATATGCTAATTGACCATCACTCTGTCACAAAGATGGCTGCACCCACAGCTGAGGCCAAGTTCCCAAAAGAAGCCTTAACAAGCAACCAGCAGACACCTGAGGCTACGTACTCCCCTGCCTCATGGGGCTTGACAGGGAACCTCAGGCTACACACCCCACCCAGAGAGACTTGATGGGGTACCTGAGGTTGTGACCCCCTGCCAGTGGGACTTGACGGGGGATCTGAGGCTGTAGGTGCTCCCCACCCCACCCCCTTACCCCACCCCCCCCACCTGGCAGGGCTTGACGGGGAAACTCAAGGCACACCCCCACCGGGATCTGAGCTGGAGGCCTCAGGCCATGTTCCCCATCCTGGCACTGGGCCAGGGTACCTGAGGCTATGCCTCCTGTCCAGCAGGGCTTGACAAGGATGGGACTGGCAGGATCTGGATCTAACCCAATGTGGGGGGAGCGGGGGGGGGGCAGATCTGGGTCTCACGCAATTTTGAGGTGCATGTGGGTGGCTTGACTCTGGGTCCTGTAAGGGAAGGTTTTCATACACATTTTACTAATTTTCTTTCATCTCTGACACTCTATTATAGAGAAAGAGCAAGTAGCAATATTAAATTATTTCCTCTAATTAATCCCCTTTTTAATGTGCACAAATTTCTTGCACCAGGTCACTAGTCTATTATAATCCATAGTACACGACATTGGTTAAGTTTGCTGAGTCAATGAGCAAATGAATGAACAAATGAACTACCTCTTGTAAATTTAGGAATGTTTATTTACATGATCATCCCTTTTTCAAACAGAGAAAAGAAAAAGGTATGGGAAGGCAGTCAATTTAT
Organism: Lasiurus cinereus; assembly: GCA_011751065.1. Lineage (NCBI taxonomy): Eukaryota > Metazoa > Chordata > Mammalia > Chiroptera > Vespertilionidae > Lasiurus > Lasiurus cinereus. The sequence goes on from JAAGEH010002531.1 coordinate 4,641,498, forward strand.
AGATCTAAGAGATATTACTATAAGAATTGGAACAATACCTCACAAGTCAAAGGCCATTTATTCTATAATTTCAACTCCCCAAAACATGCTATGAACCAGAAGAAAGAAATTTGCTAAAGGTAAAAAAATACATATTCTGTTCATTAAACATAAAAACTCCTAAACCCCACTTTAATTTTAAAATAACTCTAGAAAGTTTATACTAGAAATCAAACTTAAAATGGAAAAATTAAGGTCAATAGTAAGAATGACAGAAAACAAAGAAGACAAACAATCTTATATACCTCAATAAATTCAGATATCTATGTAGAACACTGTTGTTAAGAGTGAGAACCCTGCATCAGCAATAAAAGACCAGAATGTGCTTAGAAATTCTAAGAAAATAATACAAACTTATGATAGTTATCAGTTAAAATATATTTTAGTATAAATTAAATCTTCTAATTTATCTAGCAGGCTATTCCCTGATAATGCCAGATTAAATGAGAAAATATCTCAGAAGTTAATACTTTTTCACACATGGTTATTATTTTAAAAAGTTACATTCTTTCTTCTTAACTACAGTGCTAATTTCCTAATTTTAAAAATAAATAATTACAAGTAATAGTCTAGTGTATGCAAAGGTCACAAATGTAAAAGGTTAACTAAAGGTCAGTAACATTTGGGAATTTTACATATAATGCTAATATTTTCAAATCTCATCATAAAAGGGCAAAAAATATAACTGAAAGTAAATCATAAGTAACCAACTTACCTTCTACAAATATTCTAGAAGGAAACATGAAACAAGTGACAGAAAAAGCTGAAAGTACAACCATTTCTCCAAGAAAGGATTTCCTTTCTGCCCAGTCTAAACCAAATTAAGTGCTATAGCCTGAAGACAGAGACACAGAATTTATCCAAAGGCACCCTAATCCCCAAAATTAGCACCAAAGTTAAAGGCCTACTCTGTGTGTTTTTCTTTTTTATGTAGCAATCAGGGTACAATGCCGGAGCAAGAAAGAATACTTTCAAAGCATTTCTGAAGTCTGCATACCCTGTAAAGTGAGGTTCCCCGAAATCACCATCTCCATCTCATAGACCTTCAGCAATAAAAGCATCATGTTCAGAATTGATGTTACTGTCATGATATTCTGGTGTGTGATCAAACTAACAAACTAATTACTAAAAAGTCATTCATTACAGCCAATTTAACTTTTAAGAATGGCTTATTACTGGAACTCTTCTATATCGCTGGTGGAAGTGCAAAATGGCACAGCTGATTTGGAAAACAGTTTAGCAATTTCTTATAAAGTTAAACATACACCTGCTTTATGACCCAATAATTCCAATACTAGATATGAACACTTAGATTCACCAAATAACAAAACAAAAAAATTTTGTTTTCTGGCAGCTTTATTCATAATCACCAAAAACTGGAAGAAACAAAGCTTCAAACTCATGAATGGATAAACATGCTGAGATACATCCATATATCAGAATGCTGCTCAGCAGCAAAAAAATAAAAATAACGTGATATTCATTCAATAACATGAGTGAATCTCAAATGCATTCTGTAAAGTGGAATAAGCTAGATTCAAAAGGCCACATACCACAGAATTCAAATTATATGCTATTCTGACAAGGGCAAGATTATAGGACAGAATAAATCAGTGATTGCTAAGGACTGGGAGTAGGAGAAAAGGTTGACTACAAAGGGGCAGCATACGGAAATATTTTAGGGTGATGGAATTGCTTTGTATCTTGATTGCAGAGGGAGTGATTTTTAGTGTGTGAAAATTTTTAAAGGGAAAAACTTTAAAAATGTCTTACAACGAAGTCATATTAACAGAAATGCTCAACACGTGGACTATTTTCCCTTTAACTACATTAACTGGCTAGCCCATAAGTGCATCTACTATCAACTTCTACCATTAAAAAAATACTTTCTATAATTATATCTTTATTTTTAAGCCTAGGTAACTATATCAGATGATTGTGTTTATTATTTTATTTAAATTAGCACCAATTTATTTGTTTGAAATTTATCTCATACAGCTGTGATTATGCAAACTAAACTGGTTTAGGTGAGCATGGTGCTCAGGGGAATTTAATCAAAATTTCTCCGTGTCAAAATTTTCCCTGATAAAAAATGACTAATCCATGCATTCAGCAAACAAGTAATCAGTAATGGCCTACTATGTGCCAATCACAGGAAATATAAATGGCAAAGAAGACAATCACCATCCCTGATATTACATAGCTTAAACAATAATATAAAGTGTGACTAGAGGCCCAGTGCACAAATTCATGCCCAGGTAGGGTCTCTAGGCCTAGCAGGCGATCAGGGCCGATCTGTGGGGCGACCAGCAGGGCAATTGAGGGGCCCCTGCTGGTACCCGCCTTGGCTGGCCTGGAGCCTGCGAACTGAGAGCAGTTCCTGTGTTGAGTATCTGCCCCCTGGTGGTCAGTGTGTGTCATAGTGACCAGTTGTTTCACTATTTGGTCAATTTGCATATTAGCCTTTATTATATAGGATATGCACTACAAGAGAATGACAGTGCTTTCTGAGCACATAAGCAAGTGTGTATATAAACAATATAAGTTCTATATCTCCCATTACGATTTATACCTTGCAGTGCCTGGTATCTTGGTGAACTCAAAGACACAGCTTAAAGTCAACAAAGAAAAAGCAATCCTAAATGATTCACTAGATCAGACGGATGTAATTAACATCTTTAGAACATTTCACCCCAAAGCTACAAAATATACATTCTTCTCAAGTGCAAATAGAACATTTTCAAAGACAGACCACATTTTGGGTCACAAGCAGTCTCTTCAAATTCAAGAAGATTGAAGTCATATCAAGCATCTTCTCAGATCATAATGGTATAATATTAGAAATCAACTACAATAAAAATAATCAAAAAATTCAAATAAAAACACAGCTTAAAACCTGTGCATACAGTACTCACCATCACATTACCCTTCAGTGTTTAAGGATGGAAAGAAAGCAAAGATCACATACATGGAACACTACATGAATAAGCAGAAAAATAATCATAAGGAGGTCATCTTTAGGATAATATCTATGCAAACTTATTTCTATCACCTTTTCAACAAGCAACACTTTTTAGCAATATAGAATATTGTAGTTATGAACTTCTCTCTTTGAAGAATATTATTTTAAAGGAGGGTAGCAAGAAAGAAAAGGAAAGAAAGAAAAAACACACACGGGGGGAGAAGGGGGATGGGGGGAAGAAAACCAAAGTAGGTATAAAGATTTTTGCAGTAAAGTCTTAAAAACAAATTAAGGAAGTTTAAGGAAACTAAAACAGAAGCACTGAACCACACCCCTACTTCTTTCTGTTGAAAAAGGAAACCAAGATATGTAAAAAGAGGGCAGCCTGCAGGTGCTTTGGCATGAAGTTATCATGTACAGAGGTAAACTTACATAACCCCAAGGACTAGTGGTGTGTGTGATGAATACTCAGCTATGCCAAAGTTATCCAAAACATTTTCCATCTCAAGCATCCTAATTACACAATGCTCCTGGGACCCCAATGGGGCTCACAAGTACCAGTCTTAACAACTTGATGTCAAAAAAACAGAAAAGGTTTCAATAGCTATTAAAGAAACAAACACAAATTAAAATCAATTGCCTCTTGGTATGTATATATTTGCAAGGGAAAAAAGCAAAAGAAATTTACCAGCATTTTATTAAAACTCCATCCATAAATATGTCTTTGAGTTCACCAAGATACCAGCACTGCAAGGTATAAATCATAATGGGAGATATAGAACTTATATTGTTTATATACACACTTGCTATGTGCTCAGAAAGCACTGTCATTCTCTTGTAGTGCATATCCTATATAATAAAGGCTAAAATGCAAATTGACCAAATAGTGAAGTAAGATGCTGGGTAGTTTCCATCAAGAAACAAGGGGTAGAAGCAAAATAATGTGTTCCACAATTCCTTTTTCAAAGTTCCTGTAGTTAAACATGCTTTGGAATTCAGAATTTTAGGGGTTTTGATAAGTGATACAATGTGCATATATCAGACATTTTGTAGCACCCCTAGAAAAGGCAGAATGGCATATAGAAATCTGGGACAACACACTATAATCTAACATTTACTATTTCTGCAGAGAAATCTATAAATATGTTAAATAAGTACACATTTCACATAGGTTTTGTGAAAAAGAAAATCAATTTTGTGCCAAACATAAAAGTAAAATTTGCTTTTCAGAGCATCTTCAATGTTCGAATTGTTGATAAGGAATTAGGGTCCTGTAAAACTGTACCCATTACTCCACTACTAATTGTATGTGCCAAATGTTTCTGGTAACCTTTTTTTTTTTTTTGTAATTGTATCTTTATCGTTGTAGATGTCCTCCCCTTTGTTCCCCCTTGCCCTCCACCCCCAGTTTCCCACCTCACCACAGGCCTTCACTACCCTATTGTCTGTGTCACGGGCAATGCATTTTTGCATATAAATTCTTTTGTTAATTTCTTCCCACTCCATTCTTCTTTTTGAGGTATGCTAGTCTTATCATGATACTAACTTTATTGTAATATTAAAGTGTTTTGGTAAACTCGTAATACTTCTAAGTCTTCCATAGGTTCACACATAACATGTACTCTAAACTCTAACCACTCTTAAATGTCTCTACCACAAAATCTCCTACTAAGGAAGTTTGCAAAAATATGACCCTTGATATTTATAGAATTGCCAATCTAATTTTGCCACCATGCAAAAAATGTTCATTGAATAAATTTAACATAGTGAACTCATAAAATGACTTGCTCTCATTTTGTCACAAGAAAAATGCTTTAAGTAGTAAAAGTGTTCTTGACTTATGAAGCAACATCAAATGAGTCACCAAAAGGACCCCGATTTGTCATAAGTGACAGGATACAATAACCATAAAACCCTAGTATCAATGTTTACATATGTAAACATTCACTAACTATGTACAATATACACAATATTCTATGTATACAATATACTATATGTATATAATATACTATAAATAACTACATCTGTTTTTCACTGAGGGGAAAAACAGATGTAGTTATTTGTCAAAACTATACAAAGAGAATAAAGCAGAAGTGCAGTTAAACAAAAAATCCATTAATGTCCCTTCAGATGAAAAAATACAACTCAACGATACTGTAAATATGATAAATATATCCTAAAACTAAAAACTTTTGAAGAGCAACAATTCTTCTTGCCTTTTTATAACTTGAACTTGAGAGAAAAGATATAATTTTTACCACTGAAGTTTAAAATTTCCCATGTCATCCAAATTGAGGTCTGAATTTATTCTTGATAGATATTTCCCTTTAACAAATTTTCCAAATGTCAAAAATCCTCTAATTTTGGTGCTATGCTTATCAAAAATTGCTAACAAGCACCCTAGTTAGTTTGGCTTAGTGGATAGAATGTCAGCCTGCGGATTGAAGGTTCCAATACAGTCAAGGGCTTATGTCCAGGCTGCTGGCTCAATCCCCAGTAGAGGGTCTGGCGTTCAGGAGGCAGCCAATCAATGATTCTCTCTCATCATTGATGTTTCTACTTCTCTCTTCCTATCCCTTCCTCTCTGAAATCAATAAAAAAATTTTTTTAATTGCTAACGAGCAATGAATAGGATTCTGGATATGGAATTATAAATAGAAATCACTTTATTAACTTGATCCTCTGGCAAATATTTTTTAGGCATTTCTTGTCTATCTTCATACCTCCATTCCCAAATAAAAAAAGAACATGAAAGTACAGTAAAAGGAAGTAAATTTTTCAAAAAAGAGCTAACAGATATGTATAAAGAGAAGGATAAATCAGTCATTTTCAATGCTGGAACCACCTGTGAAAATCCTAAAATATATTATTAGTGTCCTGGCCCCATTCTCAGACTCAAATACAAATTAACATGGAAAAGCACCTAATATCTATCATTTTTTTTAAGTTCCCCAAAAAATTGTTAATGTGTTGTCAGGACTGAGAATCTTTGGTACAAACTGCCTTCTCCATAAACCCTTTTCTCTTCCCTTTAGTAAGTGGTAGCACTCCCAGCTCTACAACAAGGACTACAAGGATTGTATTTAAAATTTGTCCATTTTTCATTTTTCTTCTCTCATTTACTTTGTCACATAGACACACACACACACAACATATATATGTATATGGAGAAAGAGAGAGAGAGAGAGAGAGAGAGAGAGAGAGAGAGAGAGAGAGAGAGAGAGAGATTGGTAAACTCAAAATACTGTCCTGGCTAGGTGGCTTCATTGGTTGGAGTATTGTCCCATAGACCAAAAGGTTGCAAGTTTCAATTCCCAGTAAGACCACATACCTAGGTTGGGGATTCAATTCCAGTCGGGACACATACAGGAAGGCAACCAATGGATGTTTCTCTCTCACATCCATGTTTCTCTCTCTCTCTCTCTTTTTCCCCCTCCCCCTGCCTCTCTCTCTAAAATCAATAAACATATCCTCTGGTAAGGATAAAAAAATTAATTTTCAGTTGGAAAAATTTAAACAAGTGCATATAGTAAAATTTATTTTAGCTTATTTAATTATTTCATTCCCAAAGTTCAAGATTTTATTTTTGTTTTCAAAAGACAACTTTCATTTGTAGGGTATTTAGATAAACATCAGAGCATATAATAAGCACACAATATGCATTCCAGTTATCAACTTTCAACAGATTATCACAAAATACTCAAAAGAATGATTTTAAAAGGCCAATTATATTTTGATATTTTATTAACTACAAGTATTTTCAGAATCTCAAATATGTTTTAAAAAATTAGCCACAATATGCCTTGACACTCATGTAACAGAAAAAAAGTCAGTAAGTAATATTCCATATTTAAATGGCAAGTGGCATTACCAGATTCCACATCTTTATAATTTACACTTCTTTATAATTTACACTATTCATATTGTTTTCAGGACTCTGGAATAAAATAAAAAAATGAAATAATGTCTTCTAAAATACGTATCTAAGGCCCTGGCCAGTTACAGTGTCGCATTCCAAAAGGTGAGAGTGGGTTCAATTTTCAGTCAGGGCACATAGCAGGTTTCAGGTTAGATCCCTGGTCAGGGAGTGTGCAGGAAGCAACCCATCAATGTTTCTCTCTCACGTAGATGTTTTTCTCTCTCTCTTCCTCTCTCTCTCTCTTTATCTCCCTCTCTCTCTTCCTCTAAGATCAATTTTTAAAAATGCATCTACAAACACCAATTGTTTTTTAACCTCACCAACAACTGATACCTACTAGTTTCACTCCGAACTATTATAGGCTATTTTTCCATGCCAAATTAGTATTTTTTATATATTTTATTGATTTTTTATAGAGAGGAAAGGAGAGAGAGAGAGAGAGTTAGAAACATCGATGAGAGAGAGACAATGATCAGCCACCTCCTGCACGCCCCCTACTGGAGCTGTGCCCGCAACCAAGGTACATGCCCTTGACCGGAATCGAACCTGGGACCTTTCGGTCCGCAGGCCAACGCTCTATCCACTGAGCCAAACCAGTCTTGGCAAATTAGTATTTTATTAAATGGCCTTGTAGCCATGAATCTCCACACAATAAAACTAGTGTAATAACGAGAATTTTCTCTTCTCTCCCTATTACATTACCTACTATATTTGCCTGCCATTTGAAAGTATTCATTACTAGAATATAAAATAAGTATTTCAGAGAAATAAAAAATAAACATGACACAGACTGGGTGTAAGGGAAAAACCATTTTCACTTCCTTTTTTACTAAAGGAAACTCTGACTGTAACTTTGACTCTAATATACTGTACTCTAATATACTGCCAAGTCAAAACCAAACAAGTTTAAAAAATAGATCATTAATAATTACAATATATTCAGAACTCCATCACTTTTATAAAATACACCTGGATCAAGAGTTATCATATGGCCAATTTCAACCTTAAATTTTAAGTAAATAATTTTAATAAGCCTAATTTTTAAAATAATGACAATTATATGACAGCAGAATTATGAAGGTATGAGTGTATTTGAGGCACACTTTATTCAAAGAAATATATGACAGCAGAATTATATGTTAAAAAAATAAACTGAGAGAAAACATCCTACATCCCAGGATTCCACTTTCTATACTCAAAATAAAAAACATTTCTTCTTTTTTCTGATGGTAAAAAATAATACATAATCATATCTGAAAATTCCAACAATACAGAGAAGTATAAAAAGTTTAAAAGCAAAAATCATCCCAAATCGCACTACTTACAAAAACTGTCATTAACATAAATATTCTTCCCAAGGGTGAAGGGATTTATTCTGTATATTTACAACAATAATTACAACAATTATAAAAATTATAATAATTAAGTCTATATATTTATTCAGTTTAAATACATATATATAAGCGTGTGTATACATCAACACATATACTCTTTTACATATACTGAAAGCAGAGAAATCTTTAAGATAGCAACTTTCATGAAAATAAAAATATGTACTGTATATTATTCCAAGCACTCACACTGTTTCTGCATTTTCATTTAAATAAACCATGTTTGAGGTTATTTTGTGTGTACAGTGGGGGAAGCGAAGTAACTGATGTAGATGATGTTGACTACTTAGAAGATTACAAGATTTATCTGTTGTTTTACTTAAAAAAAAAATTATAAACCATCTAGTGATAATGTTACACAGCCTGAGAACACAGATATCTGCACTAAAGGTAACCAGTTGACTGATTAAAACAACTAACTCAGCCCTAATCGATTTGGCTCAGTGGATAGAACACTGGCCTTCAGACTCAAGGGTCTCAGGTTAGATTTCAGTCAAGGGCATATACCTGGATTTCGGGCACATCCCCAATAGGGGGTGTGCAGGAGGCAGCTGATTGATGTTTCTCTCTCATCGATGTTTCTAACTCTCTCTCCCTCTCCCTTACTCTCTGTAAAAAAATCAATAAAATATATATTTTTTTAAATAAGAAATAAAAGAACTAGTCCATGATCCTAAGCAAAACAGCAAAGTAAACAAGTTTCCAAGGCCTCCCACCTCGTGGTCAGAAAGAGCACTGCTCTAGCACTTAAGATATCAGCGATCTACCTATGATTCATCTCAATTTTAAAATTCTGTGATGTCCACTTCCTCATCTTCCCACCATTCACTCATTCATTCATTCATTTTGCTGCTCTCAAGATATTTAAAAACTTTACATTCCCTCCTATATCACTGGGATCCCACAATTCAAAATAAACCCTTCCTCTGTTTGACAACTCATGCACTTATCCTGCTCTAAGAATAAAGAAAGAAAGCTGATAAGATCAAAGGTGTGGGCAATTTTTGGTAAGCAGGGAGGACAGGAACTCAAAAAATATATAACTAAAATTATCAATAGAAAATTTTAATTTGAAGTTAAAACAGCTTTATGAGTTCCATGAAAAACATGTATGTATAAGCTTACAACTTAGATAATGGATTTTATTGATTCAAGGTTAGTCATTAAGAAAATTAGTGTTTTTAGCTCCTAAAATATTCATACCTGAGCATATTTAAGATGGTAACATAGAAGCAGCTTTCTAATCTTTCATCTGTTATATTTGTACAATGCTTTAAAGTTCAAAGTGCACTTATATGCATTATTTATTTTCATTCTAAAACAAACAGATGTAGTGGTCACTATTGATTTGTCTCTCAAACATCCATTTCTCCCACATTTTTCTTTACCACTATGTTTAAATATCCTCTCTCTACCATGTAATTCAGGGAAATGTAATGCCATCTCCAATTGCAGGAATATAGACTGATTAGTAAAAACCAACTTAATTCCGGTTAATAAAATATGAAGAAAAAAGTATGCAGGTAGGCTTGTGCAAAAGATTTCCTGGACAATGCATGTCTAGATGTAACCTTGCTACCAGCCTGGGGATAAATCCAACACACAGGGAAGAGGTGAGCCAAGAAAATCATAAAGAGGCAGACCAAAGCTCTGAAAAACCAGCCCTATCTCCACACTTCAGTATTCCATTGAAATAGCTACTGCATGTCAGTCATGGTAATGTGGTGACATCAAGATAAATAGTATATCTCATCTATCTTTCCTTTCCAACCTGGACCTCCTTCTCTCTCTAAAAGTTCTCTTTTGTACTTAGGCTGAGCTAGGTAGGCAAGAAAAGGAGGGTAGCTACTATAACCTGTTAGATCAACATGCTTTGCAACAAGCACAAGTGCTCCTAGTACACATCGGCGTATGACATTTCTTCTTCCAAGGAACCATTTCCTCTACCAATTCATTCCAGCAGTTCCTACGCACGTTAAGGAGACACTGGAATTATAAAACAGCTTCTCTCCAACCCTGATGCTGTGTAAGTAGCATATGAAATCTGAGGAGGGATCATATCAAGAAATAGTGAGAACCAAGGATTAATCATATGACTAGATAACTAAGCAATTCACCCTAAAGTATGAATGACTATAGGTTCAAGAATAGCAATATTTCTTTTTTAAAGAGGATGCTATTAAATAAATCTCTAAGAGAGAGTATAAAGTAGGTGATATTTTAGAAACAGATAGTCTCTTTAATATATTTTATTAACCAACAGCTCTTAAGTTAGTTCAAAAAGGGAATCATTAAACCTTAAAATTTTTATTGCAACTAAAACATTAAAATGGCCGAAACCGGGTTGGCTCAGTGGATAGAGCGTCCACCTGGGGACTGAAAGGTCCCAGGTTCGATTCCAGTCAGGGGCATGTACCTTGGTTGCAGGCACATCCCCAGTGGGGGGCATGCAGGAGGCAGTTGATCGATGTTTCTAACTTTCTATCCCTCTCCCTTTTTCTCTACAAAAAAAAAATCAGTAAAACATTAAAATGTACATTCTCAAGATAATCTTTTAATGCAAGACTATCATCTTTTCTTTAAGTAAGGGTCTATGAATTGTAGTTCTATTTTATTACCTTTTTCTAAAAAACCATGTCCATAGTACATCACTTATAATTTCCTATTTCTATTTCATAAACATGGAAAGATATCTCACAAATGCTTAAAAATAAGCAGAAGCTTTTTAGGTTTTTATAATTTTTCCCCCTAACCCAGTGGTCAGCAAACCATGGTTCGCGAGCCATATGCAGCTCTTTGGTCCTTGAGTGTGGCTCTTCCACAAAATACTATGGACTGGGCGAGTCTATTTTGAAGAAGTGGCATTGGAAGAAGTTTAAAAAATTTGGCTCTCAAATGAAATTTCAATAATTGTACTGTTAATATTTGGCTCTGCTGACTAATGAGTTTGCCTACCATTGCCTAACCATTTAAACTTATTTCACCCACATTTATTTCAACTGTTAATTTTTAGCTACTCACCTGTTTTCAAAGTGCCTACTGGTTCTCATACATGCATCTTTTTTGGCTTCACAGTTCACTGAATAATGTTTCATTAAACTATGTAATTACAACATCAGGAACAACTGCCATTAACAATTTGTTGGGTATACACACAAATAATTCTTGGTAAATATACAGTAACTGGTTGGAGTAAAAGTTCAAGAACAAACCAGAGTCTATTGCCATTCAGTGATGTAGCAAGAGCATCAAGCAGTAAATCAGCAGTTCTCAACCTGTGGGTCGTGACCTGTTTTCTGATGGTCTTAGGCTCTACAGCAGTGACCCACAGGTTCAGAACCACTAGCAGGGTCGCCTAAGACCATCAGAAAACACAGATATTTACATTTCGATTCACCACAACACAAGGAACTGTAGTAAATGGTCGCAGCATTAGAAAGGTTGAGAACCACTGCAGTAAATGAAAAGTACCACATAATCTTTTGAGTTAAGCAGAAGAGAGTTAAGAGATATGTCTATAAAAAGCTGCTCCTAAAAGTCTTTGCTTATTCTATCTACCAATCAACCCTGTAACAACTCATTTATATCAGAAACTTCTGGATCTGCTTCTAAGATGTATACAGTGCCAGATATCACACCTGGGCACTTTATATAAATTTTCTCAAACTCTTTTTAAGGAATTTTTATGGATGTTTAGAGAGAGAGAGACAGGGAGCAAAAAATACCAATTTGAGAGCTAAACATCTATCCATTGTCTCCTGCATGCCCCCTACTGGAAATCGAATCCGCAACAGGGTATGTGACCGGACTGGGAATTGAATGGCAACCTTTTGTTGCACTGGGCAATGCCCAACCAACTGAGCCACACTAGCTAGGGCAAATTATCTCAATCTTGATGAAGACCATATTCACAGAATAACCTATCCCTTTATTTAATTTTAGAAATTTGTTGGGAGTTTTTTTGTGTGTGCGTATGTGTTGATTTTTTTTTAAATATATTTTTAGCTAAAACCGTTTTTGGCTCAGTGGATAGAGCATCGGCCTGTGGACTGAAGGGTCCCAGGTTGGATTCCGATCAAGGCCACGTACCTTGGTTGCAAGCACATCCCCAGTAAGGGGTGTGCAGGAGGCAGCTGATCAATATTTCTCTCTCATTGATGTTTCTAACTCTCTATCCCTCTCCCTTCCTCTCTGTAAAAAAAAAAAAAAAAAATCAATAAAATATATTTTAAAATATATTTTTATTGATTTCAGAGAGGAAGGGAGAGGGAAAGATAGAAACATCAATAGTAAAAGAGAATCATTAATCAGCTGCCTGACCCGGGCATGTGCCCTGTCTTGGAATCCAACTATGACCTCCTGCTTCAAAGGTAGAAGCTCAACCGCTGAGCCACATTGGCTGGGCTGATTTATTTTTGAAATGACTACACACCACATAGAACAGTATCCTCATAACTAAAGAAATAGTTCAATACAAATCAGCTAAATAAATATAATTTTGAATTCAGCTAAAATCTGACATTACTTCACTAACGAAAAAAGCAATAGAAGTTTAAGAAAAAGATTATCACGAGATTTTACCTAATACCAATGAATGCTATAAAAAATGTGGATGTGATTTAGCCAGATGTGGACATAACTTAGCTAGAGATTTTTGTTAAACTACAACTGTGATATAATATTGTAAAGAAAATAACCAAACTGTGTAGAGTCATATCTATCAAATACATAAACACTTCAAGTTCACCGTTAAGAATTATTTCTAATAATTAAGATGATGAGCATGGAATGGCATGAGAAAATATAGTGAATCACTTACTGTAGTTTAAAAACAAATCATACACATCTTCTGAAGGTCTCACAATAGGAGGAAACACAGTTATAGTTTCTAAATCTTAGCTTTTGAGAAAGGAGCTGGAGAAAACATGGCTAAACAGCAGCCTCCACTGTGTCTCTAAAACTTATCTGTCATCATATATCTCTCATTCCATTTTTTCTGAGTAGTTCAGAAACTCGCCAAAGTCACCCTATCTGAATGGATAATAGACACTTGAATTCTACACATTAAGAATCCCAAGTATAGTTCTATACTGCAGATCAACACAAGTGATACTCTTAAGTAGCTTAAGTTACTAAAACTATACTGTTTGCTCTAATCTCTATAGTTAGAGAACTTCAGATACCCCTAAAATATTTCCAAAGAAATTATATCTTGAAAAACCAACACCCACACACATATTAGTAACACCAATCAATGCCACTAGGTGTTAACTGCTTGAGAAAAGAAAAATAAAGAAAAAAGAAATAAAGAAATAAAGGGAGTGAGGGAGAAAGGGATGGAGGGAAGATTAAAAAAAAAAAAACAGACTTTGAAGCCAGAAATAAAAAAATAATAATAATTTAAATATGTACTGTGCTACTTTCAAGATATAAAACAGATTGCTTGAACTCTAGGAGATTCTTTCCTACAGTCAAAGTGAGTGTTTATGCCACTTAACTCAGAGTTGTCTGTATTTACTGTATGGTCCCTATACAAAGTAGGCACTTAAATTGCAACAGGTATTGTTATTGGGAGATTCAAAATAACACAATTTCAATTATAATGTAATTCCTTTTTGAAGATTAAAAGGAAAATAGCAAAAAACTATCAATCTTCCCTGTAACAAGATTCAACATGAACTTAAAACACTGGTGTTGAGAGAGACATATTTTTCTAAACACTCCTAAGACAATAACTTAAATAATTTTAGGGTCATCTGGTATTTAAGATGACTAAAAACCTTATACATATTGATCTGGAACTCTGGAAGTTTCTCATTTTATCATCTCCCTATTAAGTCAATTCTCTTTGGATGTAGACTCCTTACATTTTACTTTAACCATGGTAAATCTCACCTTCAATCATGTAACAATAATGTAACTATCCAATGAACCGCATTTTGTTTTGTAACTTAACACTTCAGCATGCCCTCTATTTCATTTGATACATCCTTTTGGCAAGCCCTTTAAAACTAAACAACTACCTGTTCCATTCTGAAAAAATCTGAACCAATAACTACCAGAATAATGGCTCAGTCCCAGCATGGAGGGGACTACAGAGGGGACACAGAGAAGTAAATGGACTGCTGCTGTCCATTTATTCCTGAGTCACATTTTTACAGTCTGGATTTATTTCACGTAAAACCAATTACCAGATTACCAGACACACCCATATTCAAATGCAAGTAAAGAAATATTGTAAGCCATGAATGAACTGTTTTAGATTTTATACTTTTCTATTTTCCTCCATTAGCAAAAATGATAAGAAGTTGACTATTCTGTTACATTTTATTTCCTTCATTTTACTATCCTTATTTGCCTTACCTACTTCCTATCAGCAAAGACTCTATAAACTTGGACCTTCATACTTCAAAATGACTCATTTTTAAATACAAGGAAGGCATGCTGGGTTTCCCTGGCCTGATCTCCACCTACTTTCATAGCTTCCTCTCCCACAAAGACCTTCTGGCACAACAGCCTTTTATGTCCAGCTCAACAGGCCCCATAACATCCAACCCACATGCCTGTGCTCAGGTCGTTCCCTTTACCTGGAAATCTGCCCCATACACACACACAGCCCTCTCATTTTTCCCATTAAAATATTTTAAGGCCCAAATAGAGTGTTACCAGCTGTAAACTCATTCATAATTCCCCAGTCAAAAATTAGTGTGTCTCACACACACACACACACACACACACACACACACACACACCATGTTTCCATGCACCTAATAAAGCCCACAGGAGTTTTGTGCTGCAGTCATATCTGTGCAAGTCTGTTTCTCCCTTGAAGGCAGCTACTAGGTTTCATTCACCTTCATATTCTACGCACTCTTCTATCCTCACCACAAAGTAAAACACCCTCGCACATATTAAAGTTCCAGGTTGAACTATACTATCCTTGATTCTAATCCCAGTCCTTATATTTGAGGAAATAAATGATTTTCATGTGTTAAAGATTTTATTAATAGTTAATACTTGCAAATATAATGATGAAAACATTAAAAACTACAGAACGCATTAACTTTTTTAAATTTGTTATTGCAACAGAGATCAATGAGCACAATAAATCACCCATAAGGATAATCATTTCCCAAGAGCTCCCCAGAAGTCTCATAAATATCAACACTAAAATTAATTTTCCTATCCCCCATTTAATAAAAACTACTTATACCTGATACATACCCAGAAATGCAAACTCCCTGAAAACAGAAGTGTCTATACACTCCGTTAAGAATCTATGTCAAAGCCATGTAATTTGTTTGATAACATCTTTCTTCCAGTGCCCATAAATATAGTTTTTGTCTTTTGTGCAACTATAAAGGCTAATGTATACAATGGGGGCAAAGTTTTGGAATAATTGTAAAATACACTAAGTACATCTCTCTCCCCCTTTCTCCAAACAGCGATTAAGAATGCCATAAACCAGATTTAATTTTTGGTGGAAAATGTTTTCTTAAAACTGGCCTCAGATCTATTTTTAAATCATTCTTATTATAATTACTGTGTGATCTTCTTCTCACACAATTTATTTAGTTACAGGAAAAGAAAGGATTCCTCAAAAATATATACATCGCTTTAAAAATTAGCTATTTATAATTTAAAAAGTATTCCAACTTAGATATAGTTCAACTTATTTTACTATCTGTGGGCAAACGCCATTCATATCACAAGAACTGCAAAAACAGAAGACATATAAATATTGACTTCTTTTCTTAGCGTATTAAAAAGCAGTTGGTATTAAATTTTCCAAGTCCATGTTCTAAAGCAGTAAGTTAAAAGGGGGCCACTTGCTGGCCGGCCTTAGTCCTCCTTACACCGGAGTTGAAACCTTCGCACAGTGTAGCCACAGTAGCCATCTCCCACACGAGCTCTCTCGCGCACCCATTCACTTTTTCTCCCTCTCTGGGAGCACCAGAACGACCTGAACACCGACCTAACGACCCCCCCCCACCCCCCCCCCCCCCCCCGCCCCTCTCCACCCCCCCCCCCCCCGCAGAAAAGCAATGTGGTGGCCGTGGACCAGGAGAACCGGCGCTTCTGTGTGTCCCTTCCCCTGCATGTGGGATAAACAAACCAGCACCGAAACAGTAACCAGCGGAGCAATTTTGTTGCTCCGACCAATGCTTTGGTTAAGTTTTCGGCTAAGTCAGAAGCTCTAACAAATACGTGAATCCCCCGTCCCCCAGCCTTAAACACAAATGCCCCACCGAGAAGTTTGCCCTGAGATGAACGCTGGCTGGTCCCTGACACCTCCTACCATCAGCTCCAAGCCTTCCTCCCTCCGGCCCCAAACCCCCACTCCGACGGCAATTGTCTGGACACAATCAAGGAGGGCTAGAAACTGCGCTCGCGACCTCAAACCCCCCCCCCCCCGAGGAGCCCTGCCTTTCCCAGCTCGCCCACCTCCCCCAGACCCCACGCGCGCCGCACCTCAGGCAACTTGCGCCGCCGGCCTCGCCCGCCGCCCGCGGCCCCTGCCCCGCGCCCCGCGCCCCGCGCCCCCGCCCCAGCCGCGGCGCCCGCCCCCTCCCCCCGGCCCCGCGCCACCGCGCCTCCCGCCCGAGGCCTCGCCCACCCTCCTCCGAGGCCCCCTCCCCACCCCACGCAGCCCGGGACCCCAGCCCACCCAGCCCCACCCGGAAAGGAGGGAGCCGCGGCCACC